>LR749490.1:1147820-1175700 GCA_902729485.2 Mus minutoides | reverse complement strand
TTTTTTTTTTTTTTTTTTTTTTTTTTTTTTTTTTTTTTTTTTTTTTTTTTTTTTTTTTTTTTTTTGGTTTTTCGAGACAGGGTTTCTCTGTATAGCCCTGGCTGTCCTGGAACTCACTTTGTAGACCAGGCTGGCCTCGAACTCAGAAATCTGCCTGCCTCTGCCTCCCGAGTGCTGGGATTAAAGGCGTGCGCCACCAAGCTAGGCTGAATTTTTTTCTTTTTTTATCTTGGCCAAGCTTGTGAAGAGAGATAATGGCACCCATTGGCAGATGTCTGTGCCTTAGATTTGCTGAAAGACCTCTAGCATCTTAGCCCACTTTGTCTGCTTCTCTCTCTCTCTCTCTCTTTTATTCTCTCCTCTCTCCAGTTTTTTTTTCCATATCATTTTCCCAGCCCCATCATCGTACATTCCTTACTCCATTCCTTTCTCATTTTTATTGATATATCCAGTCTTTTTTTTTTTTTTTTTTTTTTTGGTTTTTCGAGACAGGGTTTCTCTGTGTAGCCCTGGCTGTCCTGGAACTCACTTTTTAGACCAGGCTGTCCTCGAACTCAGAAATCCGCCTGCCTCTGCCTCCCGAGTGCTGGGATTAAAGGCGTGCGCCACCACGCCCGGCCCTTTTTTTTTTTTTTGTCAGTGTGAGAACAGAACCTATGACTCTGGGAACAGAAATCCAGGCAGGCCTTCAGACATGCTCAGCTCCTGCTTCACCGCTGAGCTGCACTGCAGGCCCATGCCTTTCTTTCTTTCTTTCTTTCTTTCTTTCTTTCTTTCTTTCTTTCTTTCTCTCTCTCTCTCTCTCTCTTTCTCTCCTTCCTTCCTTCCTTCCTTCCTTCCTTCCTTCCTTCCTTCCTTCCTTCCTTCCTTCTCCTATTTATTTGATTATTTATTACAGTGTCTCATTGTGTAGTTTAGGCTGACGTCCAGCTCTCTCTATCCATGCTTGATATCTTGTTTCTTGTCTTTCACCAATTTACTTAGCATGCAGGGTTCTGATATTCTCGGGGTCGGCAAATTCTTCCAAAAGTCTAGGAGGGGACCTCACTTTTGCAAATATAAAGATGACAAGTATATTTAGTGTGTGAGTGGGTGTGTGGCCCGATTCATACCATGTGCACTAAAGACACATCTGCCTGTCGGTTCCTTCCCATTTCCAGTGTAGAGGGCCAGACAGTGGCGACTGGGCAAGCACTTTTCCGGAAGCTGGTTGGGATGGGTGGAAGATCGGGTTGGCACTTATTGCTGGCTGAGGAAATGAAGCAGGGGCTAAGGAGCCAGCCGCGAGACTGGCTGTATGGAATTACAGAGACTCTGCCCTGTGTCCGAATATTTGGGTGGTTTCCAGCATTTTATCACTGTGTCCTTCCAGTACTCAGGCACATGGCAGAGCCAGGATGGAGTGTACAGAGACCAATATTGTTTTTGTTTGTTTGTTTGTTTTTGTTTTTTGAGTTTTTTGAGTTTCTTTGTGTAGCTTTCGTTGTCCTGAAACTCTCTCTGTAGACCAAGCTGGCCTCGAACTCAGAGATTCTCCTGCTTCTGCCTCTTGACTGTTGGGATTAAAGGCGTTCAGTATCACCGCCCAGCACAGATACAAATCTTATCTGCAGCCGGAGTCAGTATTGCCTAGGACTATGATCTGCAAGGAGAAGGCGACACTTTCCTCCAGATAAGTCTTTACAATGTGCTCCAGTTCACGGAGGCGAAACTGAATGTTTTTGGCCTATAGAGGCTCCCGTAGCGAGGGGGCGGAGCCCGGAAGGAGCAGGATGGCGGCGCTGGACAGTGACAGCGACGAGGATCTGATCAGCTATGGAACGGGCCTGGAGCCTCTGGAAGAAGGTGCGGGTCCGATGGCCAGCGGAGTCTGGGGGGCGCAGGCTGAGAATCCAGCACGTGGGCGACAGCGACATCTCGGCCTGGGTCTGGGCTCGCTCGCTGTGGGCACAGGGAACGTGCTGGAGAGGCTTGTGCACTGCACTTGGGCGCCGCGTTCTCGGGGGTGGGGGTGGAGGGGTGGGGGCGGCAAAGAAGGACACGGAGGGGTTGGAGATGCAGGAATGAGTAGGCAACTTGGGTATGATGGAGGGTGGTCAGTCAGTCTCTTGTCCCGAGGCAATGTTTGCACCCGTTCTTGAAAGTAAAAGAAATCAGACCTGGAAAGATCTGGGGAGAAACACTTGAGATAGGAAATCCCTAAAGTGGCAGACAGCTTAGCAGTCTAGGGATAGTCAGGACACGTGTGGGTGGTCCTTGCAGTGCTAAGGAATCTGGAGTGTGTGTGTTGCTGAGGAGGGAACCTCGTGCATGCTAGGCTAGTATGTTACAACTGAACTACATATCCAGCCCCAAGAACTGGAGTCTTTCCTTTTTCCGACAGGGTCTCATGTAACCCATGCTGACATCAAACCCACTTTATAGCCGAGACTGGACTTGAACTCTTGATCCTCCTATTCTTGTCTAATGTGTGCTTGGTTTACAGCTGTGTGCCATCACACCCAGCCAGAAGTTTGGCTTTTATACTACGGCTAGGAAAAGTCCTTGGTTCAGTTTACACAGAGAAATGTATTTCTTCCCTTTTCCATTTATTTTTGTTGGGGGTAGGGGGGCAGGGTCTTGCTAGCTCCACTTGGCTGGACTCACAGTATTTTAGCAGCCTCTGCCTCTAAGGGGCTGGTGTTAAAGGTGTGTTAAAGGTGCGTGGCAGGGTGCATGTTTTTGTTTTTGTTTTTGTTTTTGTTTTTGGCTTTTCGAAATAGGGTTTCTCTGTATAGCCCTGGCTGTCCTGGAACTCACTTTGTAGACCAGGCTGGCCTCGAACTCAGAAATCCAGGTGTTTCTGGTCCTTTTCACTTAATGACTAGGTTTATCTACTAGGTGTCCATCCATACCACTGATGGGAGTGTTAACTTTGTGGGGAAGATAGAGGATTCACAGTGGTGGGCCAGAAGTTACCTGTAGACTTTTGTTGGTGAGCTTACCCCCACTCCCGCCTCCTGCTTCCCGTCCTGGCCTGTTGGCTATATCTCTGAGACATTTTCACTGAGACTCTTACTGTTTTGTTATTGTTGTTGTTTTGTTTGTTTGTTTGTTTTTGTTTTTTCAAGACAGGTTTCTCTGTATAGCCCTGGCTGTCCTGGAACTCACTTTGTAGACCAAGCTGGTCTCGGACTCAGAAATCTGCCTGCCTCTGCCTCCCGAGTGCTGGGATTAAAGGCGTGCGCCACCACGCCCAGCTGACTCTTACTGTTTTTTTATATTTATTTTATTTTTATTTTTTTTGCAGGAGTGGGTATAAAATAGGGTCTTTCTATATAGTCCAAGCTGGCCTACTATTTGTCAAATATGTAGACCAGGCTGGTTTTAAACTCAGGACTATTCTCCTTTCTTAGCCTTCCCAGTACTGGGATTACAGCTTTGCACATCACATATCACATACATCTTAGACAGTTCTTCTGTGACAGAGTCACATGCAGCTCAAGGTAGCCTCAAACTTTTGTGTGGTGAAGACTGACTTTGAACTTCTGGCCCTCCTGTTTCTGTCTCCCAAGTGCTGAGACCCCAGGCCTGTGCTACATGCCCCGTTTTTATGGTGCTGAGGGTGAAACTCAGGCAGCTGTGCTTGTTAGGCAAGCATTCCACAACTGAGCTATATCCTCAGCCCAAGCAGTTCTAATCATTAGAAGTGTTTGCCAGATCCTAACCCTAACCTCTGATGACCAAAGGGAGAAAAAAGCTAGTCTGTGCAAGTTCTTGTATGTATGAAGGTTGCCCTTGTGTTTCCTCAGAGATATCTGTGTTCTGTGTTCATGCATTTTTGCGTGATAGTTTTTCTCTATCTCAGCTAGCTCCCAAATAAATGAGACAGAGATTTATTTGATCAAGCTTTATAGCATAATAGTTGAGGGGTAATTAATCTACTCTATTCCTCTAAGCTAATCTGTCTATGTCCCAGCCAAAACCCATTCCATCCTTGCATTTTAGTATTGGTCTGGCTTTCTCATCTCTAGGTATGTTCCCATGGTGTCTCCTTGACCCATTTCTCACAGCGAATCCCTTCTTCCCCCCTCTCTCTCTCTCTCTCTCTCTCTCTCTCTCTCTCTCTCTCTCTCTGCCAAACCCTACTGGGATCTGAGGACTAACCTTACTCTCTGTGCTGCTCAGCCATTCGTAGAGCAGCTTTTATTGACAAATCAGAGAATAAATGGGAGCAATGTTTATACAACATCGAGACAGGAGATACTTAGAATAAGCATTAAGATGCCATGTCCAGATTACAAACAGATATGGAGACAGAGAAATCCGCATAGGAATAATAAAGGATAATCTTTACACAGTATACTATAACATTGTACGTCCATATCCACTCTACACCCATTACCCCGGGTGTAAAGTCCCCTCAGCCCTAATTGCAGAGTTCTTCTCCAAGTAGACTGTGGGGGTGGAATATGACCATCATAACTATGCCCCTAATTCTAGCCTATTTGTTCAATACAACTAAGATCACATTAGTTTTATTGACAAGCACAACACCCTGTGCATGTAAAGAATCAGATGATAAAGATCTTGGACTGGAGGAGTTTCAAGTTTAGTAGAGAACAAAAGCACAAGATTTGCTAGTACTAAAATATGTGATGCTATTGGATAGTATCTTTCACAAGCTATGGAAGAGGCCGTAGGGGAGCGACAGGCCTGTGTGACTGGTTAGACAGTGGCTATGGAAGAGGTCAAGGGTCGTACATAACATCCATGTTGGCCATCCAGTCATATCGTTTCTGTATTTCTGGTGGTACAGTTGTTTCCTTGAGAAGAGATATGCCATTAAGGTATCAGCTGTTTGACCTGGATTTTTCAAATTCTCCCTAGTTTTAAATTATCTTATTACTTGAGAGGGTATGCATGTTTGTGCGCAGGGGTCGGCAACAACTTTCAGGAGTCAGTTCTCTCCTGCTATGTACATCTCAGAGATTAAACTCAGATTGCCAGCCTGGAAACAAATGTTTTTATCCACTTAGACATCTTGCCAGACCCTCCAGTTCTTCCTGTTTTTAACAAAAGTTAGAAATGAAATAAACTGGTCTAACTATGCTTTGGGGTGAAAGGAAAGGGCATTGATTTGTAGAATTTTCTCTTGGATCTAGAGAAATTTATTATTTGTACATATGCATGTCTATGTTTGGGAAGGGCCGCCAAAAGAGAGCATTAGATTTCTTGGAGCTTTATTTACAGGCAGTTGCGAGCTGCCTGGTGTTGGTACTAGGATCTGCACTTAGGTCCTTTGGAAGAGCAGCAAGTGCTCTTAACTGGTGAGCCATCTCTCCAGCCTTCCTGGAAATTCTCTGTAATTTCAATGTTAGAAGCTTTAGAATTTTCTCCCTCCTCCCTCCCTTCTGGTCTCCCTCCTCCCTCCCTCCTGGTCTCTCTCCTCCCTCCCTCCTGCTCTCCCTACCCACTTCCTCCTGGTCTCCCTCTTCCCTCCCTCCTGGTCTCCTTCCTCCCTCCCTCCCTCCTGGTCTCCCTCCTCCCTCCCTCCTGGTCTCCCTCCCTGTTCCCTCCCTTCTGCCTTCCTGGTGCTGATCCTACTCTAACACTGAGCTGTATTATAGCCCCTGATCCACCACTCTCCAAACACTTTGAAGTCTCTGGCTGCATTTTACAGCACAACTAGACCAATAATCACTCTTACTCCTGCTTTGAAGTTGTGCTGTCAGGTCAGGTAAACACTAGTGGAGGACTGGCTCCTTTGACTTAATTAAACCTTAATTAAAGTTGCTGGTCCTGACAGCAAGATTATTGGTTAGGTATTAGCTGGAGAGTTTAGTGACAGTGATCAGGAAGGAAGAAGTCCACAGTACTTTCCTACTTTTCCTTAGACACCATCACTCCATTATAGAATCCTCAATTCCTGCCTTCCTTCCTGTACAGATTCATTTTAGGGCTGCTGTGGTTTTTTTGTTTGTTTGTTTTGTTTTTTTCTTTTTCTTCTTGGTGCTATGACTACCACCCTTAAACCTACTTAGACATCCCTCAACACAGAGGATGTCACAGACCCTGTATCACTGTCCCCAAAGGCCTTGTATTGTCAACTTTTGCTTCTGGCTTCATCTCACACTTCTCCCTGCTCTAGTGCAATTGGACCATCTCAGTATACCTGACATTATGAGGTTTTGTTGGATTAAGTCCGGGCCTTGTGCATGCTAAGCATGCATTATTCTGTGCGATGATTCCCCTCTCCCCAAGTCCAGCACTGCCCTGTTAGACCTCCTATTTGATGGCAGAATCTAATGCTTCTGCTGGAATTGTGTCTTTACCTGCAGCTAACAAAACTCTGCTCATTCTGGGTTCCTTTATGCTGTCTGACATATGCATGCTGGTCTCCCCTGCTGGGCTCTGTGCTTAGCTTTTTCTACCAGCATCTAGAACCCAGCCTCTTCCAGAGGCAAGGCTTTTGTGTACTTCTAGCTGAGGAATATGTAAGGAACAGTATGGGTGATAGCTCTGGCTTGGAGATAGAGTTGAGATCTGGCTCAGTTCAGTGCTTATTAACTCTGGACCTCAGGCAGCTACTTAATAAGTACCCTTATCCAGGTATGATAAATGAGCAACTTATCAGCCCCTGATAAGGGAAGAATTAGTTGTTGTCAGTGGCCATGATTACAGAAGTTACCGGCTTAAGTACCACTTCCTCTCTAGAGTTTTCCGGCAACCTGGTTAGAGATGGCACTATCTCCTCAGGAGCTCTGTGGGGCCTGGCTCGCCACACCAGTGGATCTCGTGACCTGCCGCCACCAGTCCCACTTAGTTGTCTGCAGATATTATCTTCCCTTCTAGGTCAAGAAGGCTGCAAGAATGGCACCCTCCCTCACCTTAGCCCAGGGCCTCACCTATCCCAGCTACAGGGGATGGACAAGGTAGGGGAGGGGAGCAAGCCTGCACAGATACTGCTAAGTATCCCACGGCACCCAGGACATCCCCCCACAACAAAGAATACACAGAACACAGAACACACTGTCAGCGGTGCTAATATTGCAGAAATCTGACCAAGACAGGAATCATGCCAGGCACACACAAAGTAATGGAGCATGTATACTAAGTTTTTGAGAAATGGGAAAAATTGGAGTCAGGGCTATAACTCACTTGACAGAGTACTTTCTTGGCATGCTTGAAACTGTAATTTATCCCCAGAACCACATTAACCATGTCTGTCATTTCAATACTCAAGAGGTGAAGTTTTGTTTTTGTTTTTGTTTTTGCTTTTTTGTGTTTTGTTTTTTGTTTTTCAAGACAGGGTTTCTCTGTGTAGCCCTGGCTGTCCTGGAACTCACTCTGTAGACCAGGCTGGCCTCGAACTCAGAAATCTGCCTGCCTCTGCCTCCTGAGTGCTGGGATTAAAGGCGTGCACCACCACGCCCAGCAAGAGGTGAAGTTGTAAGATTCAGATGTTCAAGGTCAGCCTTGGCTTCGGAGTAACTTTGAGGCTTCAGGTTCATCCTAGGCATGCTGGACCCTGGTTTTGTGTTTATTGTTGATTTGCTTTTTAAAGAAAACAAAACAAACAGTAGAAATCCTGCAGAATGAGACCCAGTTCTTTAAAGTAAAAAAGGCACCATAGCTAGAGTTAACTGAGTCTCACTCTAGCAAGGCTTTGTGGATGGTTTGTTTACTGATGCTGAGAGTGGAGCCCAGGGCGTCTTGCGTGCTAGGTGAATGCTTCATCTCTGATGTATACTCAGTGATATTTAATTCTTGTTGCTACCACAACAAGGTGGGTTCTATCATTACGCTAATTTTATAGCTTTAGAAGCCAAGCCCTAGAGAGATTAAGTCCTTTGCCCAAGACCACAAAATGAGCAGGTTGTGTCGCAGGTGGTGTCGCAGGTGGTGTCGCAGGTGGTGTCGCAGGTGGTGTCGCAGGTGGTGTCGCAGGTGGGCTCGAACTCAGATTACCTGGCCTCTTGTATAGCTCTTTTTATTTGGCAGGGGAGTTGGGGGCGGGGAGTGGCTTTTGAGATAGGATCTCATATTAGCTCAGGCTGGACTCAAACTCACAGCAATCCTCCTGCCTCAGTCTTTCAAGTGCTGGGATTACAGGCATGCATCACTATGCCTGACCCTTTTTTTTTTTTTTTTTTTTTTTATGGTTTATCATGACGGGGTTTCTTTGTGTAGCCCTGGCTGTCTTAGACCAGGCTGTCTCTGTAGACCAGGCTTGTCTCAAATTCAGAGATCCACCTGCCCTGGCTCCTGAGTGCTGGGATTACAGGCAAGCACCACCACTGCCTGGCTATGCCTGGCTTTTTAATTTATTATTTTCGTTAAAAAAAAAATAACTGATTTAATTAATGAAGTCATGGGTATACCTGGCCTTTAGGGAATACCTCACTTGTGACACAAAATACTAATAGCAAGAGTGGCAATGCCAGCTAGCCACTTAAAAGCACTTCCTGTGTGTCCCTCCTGCTGAGTCCTTCCCAAGTGTTGTCTGATTTGCACACACAACTTTGAAATAGCTACTGGTCTGTCTGCCTCTGGTTGGGGTCTCTAGCGCAGTCCTCTGTTTCACCTTCAGGCTGCACACATTACAGGCATGCTTTCACAGTTAGAGCTGAAGAGGCACAGGCGTGGAGAGAGGCTCAGCTGACGGGAGTTCAGCACTAGTAACATTGTGCAGCATTGTGACCAACCTCATGCCCTTAACTGACCACAAACCTGCTTCCTGTTCCAAACATTTGTGGATCGAAAGTATGTGCCATTGAACCTGGATCCCTTTCACATTTTAAATAAATGCAGAACTTGTCAGGGAGATATCCTCATGGAGACAGGGGAGGGGGAGGAGGAATTGTGGGAGGGCGATCCAGGAGGAGGGTAATGACTGGACTTAAAAAAAAAAGTAATAAAAGAAAAACATTATTTTCAAATAAGTAAACAAACAAACAAACAATAAATGCAGAGCTTTTGAGTTCTATGCAGCAGTTTGTGTCATAACACCTAAAACTTGAAGCCTAAGGAACATTTATTTGCCTTAGGCTAAATGTGTGTAGTGGCCTTTGCTTGTACAGTGTAAGAGCCCATTCCTTTTCAGACAGGGCTGAAAAGGAAGACTGGAGAGGGATCAGAGGGTAAAGGGGCTTGCTGCTAATGTGGGTTTGATTCCTGGGATTTTAAAAGCTGTCCTCTGCTCAGCATGGTGGCACACACCTTCAATCCCAGCACTTGGGAGGCAGAGGCAGGCAGATCTCTGAGTTCGAGGACAGCCTGGTCTACAGGGTAAGCTTGAGGTCAGCCAGGAATACACAGAGGAACCCCGTCTCAAAAAACAAAACAATAAAAAAAGAAAGCTGTCCTGACCTCCCCACATGTTCCATGGCTTGGATGTGCTCATGATGTGCATACATACATACATACATACATACATACAGGCCTTGAACTCATAGACATCTCCTGCCTCTGCCTCCTAGGTGCTGGGATTAAAAGTGTGTGCCATCCTGGCCATCCCCAGTATAATTGTTTAAAAGGACCTTGGTCTGTGTGTACTTGACTGGAGCCCAGAGGTCCGTGCTAGCTGTCTTCCTCTGCTGCTCTCCATTTCCCTCATCTCATCTCTGCCTCCCCCAGCGCTGGGGCTGGCCATGGCCACACTGGCTTTCCCGAAGGCACTATAACCTGCACAGCAAATACTACCCAGTGAGCCACCTCGCCAACCCTAATTTGGTTCTTGTAGTGAAATTTAGTAGGAAAAGCAGAACATTTTTTATCTTGGATGTGTACATGTTTGTGTACGTGTATGTGTATTATATGTGTACATGTATCTGTGTGTGAGTGTAAGCACTTGTGTTCATGACATGAGTGTGGTGGACAGGGTGACCTCCAATGAGACATGGATTCTTAGATTGGGGCTCCTGAGCACACCTGGTTCTCTGACTTGTGGACTTCCAGGGGTTCTCCTGTGTCTCCCTCCCATCATGCAGTAGGAATGCTGTGACTGCACACACTAGCAACTTCAGGCTTTATGCAGGTGTATTGATTACTCCTCTGGATCGGAGTTCTAGAGGGAAAGTCCACAATGGCTGGAGGCATGGAAGCAGACAGCCAAAGCATGAAGCTGGGAGGTCACATAGCAATGGCAAACACAAGCAGGGTGAGATTAAAGGCCTGCCCCTAGTGATGTACATCCTCCAGCCAGGCTAATACACACACACACACACACACACACACACACACACACACACACACACGCGTGCGCACGCTAACTCACTGAGATCCATCTCCCTCTGTCTTTAGTGCTGGGATTAAAGGCTACAGTTTTGGGCTGGTGAGATGGCTCAGCGGGTAAGAGCACACGACTGCTCTTCCGAAGGTGATAAGTTCAAATCCCAGCATCCACATGGTGGCTCACAACCATCCGTAACAAGATCTGGCGCCCTCTTCTGGGGTGTTTGAAGACAGCTACAGTGTACTTACATATAATAAATAAAATAAATCTTTAAAAAAAAAAAAAAAAGGCTACAGTTTTAAAAGATTCTACAACCTCCCCAATAGTGCCACCAACTAGCACTAGATATTCCAATACATGAGCCTGTGGGGCACATGTCTCATTCAAACCACAGTTGAGTTCTCAGTGTCTGAACCAGGCTCTCATGTATGTGGAAGCACTCTATCCACTGAGCCCATCCCCAGCTTGGACATTTTGGTTTTTTGAGACAGGGTTTCTCTGTATAGCCCTGGCTGTCCTGGAATTCACTTTGTAGACCAGGCTGGCCTCAAACTCAGAAATCCACCTGCCTCTGCCTCCCGAGTGCTGGGATCAAAGGCGTGTGCCACCACGCCTGGCTCAGCTTGAACATTCTTGCTGCAACATATTTCTTAGCAGAATCTTCCAAAACATATTATTTTGTAAAGTATAAGCTAATAACCTCTAGAAACAGCAACCTCAATTAAATGGATATCCATGGAGTTATAAGTGAATAACAATTCACTAGGTTTAAGAAATGACATTTTCCCTAAATTCTTCGTAACTCATCATACCCCTCTCTTTTTCCACTAACTCTTTTTCCAGGTGAAAGACCAAAGAAACCCATTCCTCTTCAAGACCAGACCGTCAGAGATGAGAAAGGAAGGTACAAGCGCTTTCATGGAGCCTTTAGTGGCGGTTTCTCTGCTGGTTACTTCAATACCGTTGGCTCAAAGGAAGGTACGGTTCTGCAGGTGCCAGAGACCTGTTCAAGCATGTGACCGATAGAACTCAAGTCCCCCTCCTGGGTTTGTCTCTGTAACTGAGTCTCACCACGGAGCTCAGGCCAGCCTGGACTAGGCTATCCCACCTCAGATTCCCGAGTGCTGGGATGGCAGGCATGAGTCTCCATGCCCAGATTCCCTCCTGACTTTAAAAAATAAAGTTGTTGGGTACATATGCCATAGAGTACAGAGATATTCTTTGACTATCTGGGTTGCTCCCAGAGTCCACTTACACCACCGTTGGGTGCAGCCTGACAGGGAAGAACCTTTCTCCTACTTTGTGGAAAATGGAGAGATTCCAGCCAGGAGGCTAAAGCCAGATAGTTCCCTCATTTTTTGCTTTGCCCTGAATACCCTCAGGCAGATTCCCAGGTGACTGCTGGCTGTACCTCTGACCCAGTGACTAAGAAGGTCAAGTGTCACAGGTGTTTTGCAGATTTGCAGATGAGGCAACTGGGGGTCATAGAGGTTATAGAGCCAGGATAGCATCAGAACTGCCCAGGAGTTATTTGACACAGGACTGCACACACCAGCTACTACCTGCTCATGACCTGGAGAAAAAGAAATTTAAATGTCACACTATATCGTATAATCAGTTCTGTAATTAAAGTCATGTACATTGTTTTCTCTTTCTTTTTTCTTTTTTTCCAAGACAGGGTTTCACTATATAGACCAAGCTAATCCAGAACTTTCAATGTAGAGCAGGCTGTAGTTTCATCTGCTCTGCCTCCTAGGTGCTGGGATCACAGGCATGCACCACCCAATTAACTGAATGTTTTCTTACTTAGAGGCTGGGATAGAAGCCAGGACCTCACTGTAGGCTAAAGCAGACATTCTACCACTGAGCTACATCCCCGGTCTGCTCTGCCGAGTGAGTTCCAGGCTGGCCAGGCCTTTATAACAAGACTCCATCTTAATAAACAAATAAACACAAACAAACAACAAATGAAATACTGTCTAGGATCATAAAATTCTAAATTCCTTTCCTCCCAGGATGGACACCTTCTACCTTTGTGTCTTCAAGACAGAACAGGGCGGACAAATCTGCTCTTGGACCTGAAGATTTTATGGACGAGGAGGTGGGTCTGGCAGTGACAGTGTCCTTGCTTGTGGTGTATTCTCGCTCGCTCGCGCCCCAGAAAGCCCGTGTAAGCTTTCCTTCCTGTCTGAGACTTCACCTCTGTGATGCTATGCTCGTGCCCTGGGTGCCTGTCGGGGGCATCTTCATCACTCAGATGTCTGTGCACAGGACACTGGCACAGTGTCTGAAGTCAGGGATGTCATGTCAAGGCAAACGTACTTGGACATCTCTAGTTGTCCCTAACTCAACATCTGAACCCTGAAGCACCCCATGGTTTTAGGAGAAGTAAGCTAGCTAGAATTAAACTCCCACTACCTTAAAACCTGGGCATGGATTCACCCATGAGCACAGTCAAGTGCAATACAACAAGCTGTAAGCTACCAGCAGGAGGAGAAGGAGCCCCTGGGTCTTGCCATGCAGCTGAGGCTGGCTCCAAACTTTTAGCCCTCCTGACCCAGCCTCCCCTAGTGCTAGGATCACAGGCAAGTTGCCACCACATCTGACTTCTCTCTCTCTCTTTAAATTTTGATTATTTATTTAGTGTATAGGGATGTTTTATCTGCATGTATGTATGCACACAAGAAGGCGGCTTCTGATTGTATGGGACTGCAGTTATAGACCGTTGTGAGCTGCTATATGGATGCTGGGAATTGAATCCAGGATCTCTGGAAGAGCAGCCAGTGATCTTAACTACTGAGTTGTATTTCCAGAACCCAGAGTTCTCTCTTTCGCTTTGCATATTTACAGGGAACTGATGTCTATTTGAAACTTTGTTGTGTGTGTTGGTACAATGCATTTGCTGTATGTGTAGTACAAGTGCGTTTGTTGTGTGTGTATAAATGAACTAATTCTGTTTAATTTTCTTCTTTGGAGGATCTTAGTGAATTCGGGATAGCACCTAAAGCCATTGTTACCACGGATGATTTTGCTTCCAAAACCAAAGACAGAATACGGGAGAAGGCCAGGCAGCTGGCAGCTGCTACAGCCCCTATTCCTGGAGCCACACTGCTTGATGACCTCATCACACCAGCAAAGTGAGGGGGGCGCTATTCTCAGCATGGGTGCTTTGCACATGTGTGCTTATCTTTCTCAGGGATAGCTCATCTGCAGGCACAAGGTGCTGTCTGACTGGAAGACTAAGAGAAGAAGGGGTTTCACCCTTTATCCCTACACTGGAAGGCTGTTAGGAACTGGGTGGCTTCCCTTCCTCACAGGCCTTGGGGGTTCTGTCCTGCCTGTACCTTCCCTCTCCTTCCCTCCCTCCCTCTCCCTCTCCTCCTATCATCCCTCTTTGACACCCCCCCTGCTTTTTCTCTCTCTTCCTCTCTCTCTTCCTCCCTCCCTTCCCTCCCTTCCCCTCTCCTTTTCTTTCTCTTCATTCTCAGCTTGAGGTCAATTTTATTAGTTTAAAAGATATATTCCCTTCCCACAAGCAAGGGATAAATCTCAGTAGTTGCCTAGAGGATGAGAGTAGAGGAAAAAATAGGAGCATAAAGATCCAAGCCCTTAAAGCTGGTTTGGAGAGCAGACACNGGGGGGGGGGGGGGGGGGGAGCCTTCCGGGAAGAGTAAGGAAGACCAGGCCTGAAGTGCTAGGGAAAGCTGGGCATGAAGCCGCATGGCTGTTGCCTGACTTTTGATTTCTGTATACTTTGTCTTCTATTCCTCCTGGGTGTGTGGCCTGATTAGAATTTCCTGGTGTCTCTGGGCCACAGGCTTCCTTGACAAGGACTTACCAGAGTATCTACAGGCTCAAGTGGCAGATGTGTATCTCCCCTACTTGGGATGTGCCCCAAGCTCGCAGGCTGGTCCACTGTGCTATGGCTGCAGGCTGGTCCACTGTGCTATGGCTGCAGGCTGGTCCACTGTGCTATGGCTGCAGGCTGGTCCACTGTGCTATAGCTATAGGATGAACACAGACAAGGCAGGCAGGAGAGCTAGAGCAGGAGTGTTTTCCTAACAGTGAAGTTCTCTGTCACTGTTTCCATATCTTGTCTAGATTGTCTGTGGGCTTTGAATTGTTAAGAAAAATGGGTTGGAAGGAAGGCCAAGGAGTCGGCCCTCGGGTGAAGAGAAAGGCGCGCCGACAGAAACCGGGTAAGCCTGCTTGAGGCCCCTGCTGCAGCCCGCATTCTGGTTTGTTTGTTTGTTTAGTTTGGTCTTGTGAGACAAGTTGGAAGTTTGCAGTTCAGGCTGCCTGGAGCTTTCTGAGTAACTCAGGCTGCCCTCAAACTCACGATTCTCCTGCTTCAGCCTCCTGAGTGCTGGGCTTATAGCTGTGTGCCATGACCCTTAGTTACAGCATAGTTTTTGTTTTTTTGTTTTTTTTTTAAAAGGGTTTATCAGTAGTTGGACATGGTAGCATACATACCTTTAATCCCAGCACTTGGAGTGCTGTGCATACCGCATATGTGCAGGCTCCTGGGAGGCCAGAAGAGAGCGACGAGGCCCTGGAACTGCAGTGAACAGTTTTAAGCTACGCTGTGGGTGCTGGGGATGGAGCACATGTCCTCTGCGTGAGGGACAGATGCTTTTTGCCACCGAGCTACCGACCTCTCCAGCCCCGCAGCGTATTTTGGAAAGCTGCATGTTCCTAGAAATAGACTCTGAATCAGGTAGCATGCACATGGCACAAGGTTTTAGGTGTAGTGCACAGTAACCCCTGGAAGGGTTGTCCAGGTTCACACTCTTACCAGGAGTGCAGATGTTTGCTTTTCAACCACACCTTAACTGAATCATAGAGTCAGTCAACATTGCTATTTCCTCCTTCTCCTCTCCATCTGTCTGTCTGTCTGTCTGTCTGTCTGTCTGTCTGTCTATCTATCTATGCTGAGGATTGAACCTAGGGCTTTATACATCCCAGGCAAGGACCTTATCACCGATCAACACTATACTCCCAGATTAACATTATTATACTCTTTCTTTTTTTGGGGGGGGGGTGGTTTTTCGAGACAGGTTTTCTCTGTGTAGCCCTGGCTGTCCTGGAACTCACTCTGTACACCAGGCTGGCCTCAAACTCAGAAATCTGCCTGCCTCTGCTGGGATTAAAGGCATGCACCACCACTACCTAGCTATTATTTTCTGCTCTTTGTCCTCTTTGTCCCCAGACTGGGAGTGAACCCTTTGAAGGCAGGGGTAATGTCCTTTGGGTCCCTGCAGTACATTATTGGAGTACAGATGGATTGGGTCTGTCGTCCACCCAGGATCCTCAGGGTATAGCATCTTTAAAAGTGCAGCTGTATGCCCCTGATGAGTGTCCATGGCTCCGTCTTTATTTTCTTCGCTCATGACTAATCCCTTTGGGATCTCTTTTCTAGATCCTGGTGTGAAGATCTATGGCTGTGCATTGCCGCCTGGAGGCTCTGAAGAGTCTGAGGTATGTTATAGTAGAACATGCTACTTCATGATGGTGAAATGTTAGGGTCACAAACAGGGAATGTAGCTCAGTGGTTGATCCTAGCATTTGCAAAGCCTTGGGTCTGATCCCTATTGCTGAGAGAAAATAAAAAACTACCTGGCGTGCTGGTACACAGCAATAGGTAGACTGAAGCAGAAAGAAAAGTCTCAAGGTCTAGACTAGCCTGAGTTACATAGTGAGACTCTGCCTCAGACAACAGTGAGATGGCTCGGTGGGGAAAGGTGCTTGTTGCTAAACCTGACCACCTGAGTGTGAGCCCCAGGACCCAGATATAAGGAGAGAACCAACTCCCACAAGTGGTCCTTTGACCTCTATATACACTCTATGGCATGGATGCCTATGTGCACACACAATTTCTCTCTCTTACACACACACACACACACACACACACACACACACACACACACACACAAATAAATAAATAAATAAATGTAATAAAATTACAATGCAACAACAAAAAACCCAAGCAGACAACATACCCAAGCAAACAGATAAATAAATCAATAGAAAGGTCACGAGCAACTTTAGGAATCTTTTAGGCTCCACTGTCCTGGAACAACCATCCTCTAAAGCTATTGTTACTATGTCAGCTGATACAGTCAATGACTTGCTGGCACCATAGTTACCCCAACTCTGTTTTTATTCATTGGTTAACTGGCTGATCGATGGAGACAAGGTCTTACTATGCAGCCCTGGCTGATCTGGAACTCACTGTGTAGACCAGGCTGGGATCTGGTCATTCATGGCAGCAGAAGTACAAGCCTGGCAACTGTTTTGTTTGGAATTAATCACTGAACTCTAAGAGGACTTGACACCTAATAGTGACTCACCTTAATTCCTCCTCAAACATTTGAAATAGGATGAAGATGATGACTACCTGCCTGACAATGTGACTTTTGCTCCTAAAGACGTCATGCCTGTGGATTTTACACCTAAAGATAATGTACATGGGTTGGCCTACAAGGGCCTGGACCCCCACCAAGCCTTGTTTGGAATGCCAGGAGGACACCTGAATCTTTTTGGTGGCGCATCTGAGGGGACTAGCCATCTTCTTGGAGAAGTTGGACTGAGTAAAGGAAGAAAACTGGGCATTTCTGGCCAGGTAAAAGTTTCTGTGTTGTAAAGCAGAAACACTGATAAATAAGTATACTTCCCATGATAGATCAGTCCATAGTAGGCACTTTGTTTGCTCAATGAGGACTTTGAAGTCCAGCCCTGCCTCCCCAAGAACCTTGCCCCCCCCCCCCCCCCCGTTTTCTCTTTCTCTTCCCCTCTTTCTGTCTCTCTGTCTTTGTCTGTCCCTGTTACTTTCTCTTTCAGTTTGGGGGGCTTGTCTAGTATATGCAAGGCCCTGGGTTCTACCCCCAGCACTGAAAGAGAGAGACAGACAGACAGACTGAGGGCCTTGCATACAGTAGGCAGGTACTCTTTCACAGAGCCATATGCTCAGTCCCAGATTCTGTTTCTCTGAAGGTCCTTTGGGGGCACCTGTGATGCTTGCCACCCTAATTCTAACAATGGTGCCCAAGAGCCTGTGGTGTCCTTGGTGGAAACCCATGTTCCCAGCTGGAGGCCTGTTTTCCCATCCTGGCGAGGCCAAGCAGAAAAGCACCTTTCCAATTCTTTGATTTGGTCTAATTGCAGTTGGGGGTTGGATGGCCCAGCAGATAGATAAAGCTGCACCGTTCTGGCTAAGCCTCTCCTCGCTGCTGCCCGCCCTGAGTCAGGGGCACCTGGGTCACTTGACCTGGAGCTTTTGTCCCATTGGAGCTTCCTGTTGCCCACCTTCTCAACAACTCATGGGCTCTTTTGTTTTGTTTTGTTTTTGTTTTTCGAGACAGGCTTTCTCTGTATAGCCCTGGCTGACCTGGAACTCAGGTTTGTAGACCATGAGTTCTTAAAAAGAAAGTGGGCCAGCGTGGTGGTGCATTCCTTTAATTCCTGTACTCAGGAGGCAGAGGCAGATGGACCTCTGTGAATTCCAGGCCAGCCTGGACTACATCAGAGCAAGTTCAGGACAGTCAGGGTGACATAGTGAGATTTTATATATATATATATATATATATATATATATATATATATATATATATATATATATATATATATATATTAAATTTGTTACTTTGGTTTTTTTTTTTAAAGATTTTAAAATTTATTTTATGTATATGAGTACACTTATAGCTGTCTTCAGACACACCAGAAGAGGGCATCAGATCCCATTGTAGATGGTTGAGAGCCATCATGTGGTTGCTGGGAATTGAACTCAGGACCTCTGGAAGAGCAGTCAGTGCTCTTACCCACTCAGCCATCTCTCCAGCCAGATCACTTTGTTTTGTTCTTTCTTTGCATGCCTTTCCTATTCTTTTAAGAAAAAGTCAACTTACTGCAGGCTGTTTCCCACAAGAGTTCAGACCTTGGCCCTGCTGACCAGAAACTGACAGATGTGTCTGCTGTTTTCTCTTCAGAGGCCTCCTTCTGTCTGTTCAGTGCAGCTGGGGTTGTGCCTATGCCACAGTGTGGCGTTCGCCTCTGGTCACTGCTTTCAGTAGACCTGACACTCTCTAACCTAGGGTTCCTACTTGCTTCTCTCTCAGTGATCTGCAAGTGCATACACGTCTGCTGGGTACTGAGTACAGCTTAGCCCTGCAAGGCAGCCTGGGAGCTCTGTTTGAAACCTTGTGTTTTGCAGGCTTTTGGTGTAGGTGCCCTGGAAGAGGAAGATGATGACATCTACGCCACAGAAACTCTATCCAAGTATGACACTGTGCTGAAGGACGAGGAGCCTGGAGATGGCCTCTATGGCTGGACAGCTCCCAAACAATACAAAAATCAGAAAGGTACTTCTTGGCAGCCCAGATGGTAGGACTCGTGGTCAGGGTCTTGGGAAGAAGGGGGCGCAGGCTCTGGTATTGGAGTGCCAGACTCTGTAGAGGAGAAGGTTATCAGTGATGCAGGGTGTGGGGCTGAGAGATGGTTCAGTGGTTGGGGCCAATGGATGCTCTTGCAAGGGCCTGGGTTTGGTTCCCAGAACCCACATGGTGGCTTACAGCCACCTGTAACTTCAGTTCCAGGGCATCTCATGCTCCCTCTGGCCTTTAGGCCTCAGGCATACACATGGTACACATACATACATTTAGGCAAAATACCTATAAACATCAAACAAAAAGAGATAACCAAAAAATATGCAGGGTAAGAAACAACATAAACTGATATAATGGCTTGTTCTTACAATTCTAGCACTTGGAAAGCTGAGGCAGGAGGATTGCTGTGAGTTTGAGGCCTGCCTTGCAGTGTATAGGACATAAGAAAGAAATAGGGTTTAAGCCACAGCTAAAGCCAGCAGTGACGATGGGATGCACTAGGGCGCTGGAGAGGCTTGGGGCCAGGAGGGAATGACTGTGGCCTGGTGCCATGTTGTGGTCAGACAGCAGTGGGGACTCAGAGTTCAGGGAACTGGGAGATTCAGCCAATTTAAACAGCAGGCCAGAAGACCAGGTTTGGGGACAGGTGACGGTGCCAACAGTCTGTAGCACAACAGAACTCAGCTAACCTGCCTCCTACCCCTGAGGCCTCAATAGGCTCTTGTGTGCAATCAAACATGGTTGTTCACCTAACCTTTTTCTTTTTTGGAGTTAAAGTTTAACTGTAGAGCCCAGGCTAGTCTCAAAGTTGTGCCCTGTCTGCCTCCACCTCCCAGGCGCTGGAATTACAGATGTGATGATTGTAAATATTGGTGTCTTTCAACATAACCTAAATCTCCAGACAGAATCTGTGGTGATTCGGGTCCTTTGGTTAAACTGCTTTTGCAGTCTTGATTTCTAGAAATGGTGCAGGGGACTACAGGGTGGAGAATCGGGACTGTCTAATCCAGTCAGGTAGCACAGTGCCCTAGCTTCTGTCACAGTAACCCCCAATGCCCAAATCATATACAAATTCACATGTAATAAATTAGAAATGTTATTGTATATGTTATATACCTAATGTATCAATGCCATTGACAATGTTGCATGTTAATTATATAATAATGTAAAGTACTAATTACTAATTGAATATACTGTAGACACTAATGGAAGGATGAAATTAATAATAGTTATCTTAATCATATCAGTAACTAATATTTAAGTTAGCTAAGTTATTAACATCTCACAGTAGTTGGTAGTTTACATAGACTCTAGTCTGCTTTCTTTCTAAGGCAAATCTTTCACTTTTCCTGAGTATAGTGCCTTTGTCTTGCTGACGAGTTTGGGATATTTTGTCTCTTTTTTAATTTGCATGCATTCACTGCACACATTTTCTTCTGACTGAGTGAATGTGCCATTTCACCAACCTCTGCCACTGACTTTTAGATTTTTTTTCCTTCCAGCAGTTACAGAAGCTGGAATGAATCTTCTGTGTACCCACTCTGTAGAAAGTCCTCCTGCGAATGGAAGAGCCTCTGTCATGGGCTTGCATCTGCAGCCAGAGAACCATCCCCTGTTCAAGTCACAGGGTGTTGGTCGCTCAGTTTCCTTAGCTTTCGGGCTTATCTATCTACTGTTAGCGTTTTTTGTTTGCCACAATTTGTCCCAGGGCGAGTTCACAGCTGACCTGGTTGTGTTGCCTAGGAGCCTTATTTGGGCTGTTGCTAAGGAAACTGGGACACAGCCACCCTGGGGCACTGTGCGAGAACTGACCCTTGCAGTTGGGATCTTTCTTTTGACTTTTTAGCTCACTTTTCTTGAGAACTTTCACTCCAAATCATAGCCACCAGAGGTGGCTTTGGTGGGGAGGGAAAGGACAGCTTTATGGGGCCATTTTAGATCAAGTTTTTAGATGTTTCCAGTCAGAATCCTGACGAGGCGACACATCATGGTGGTGGTCTGTGCAGAGGCTGTTTTGCTGAGGTCCTTGCTTGGAAGACAGTGCTGGGTGCTTGTCTCCGGAGGCCAAGGCAGCTGTCTGAACTGTCTGGGCGGCTGGGCAGTGGAGGGCGGTTTGGGCTGAGCCTCACTGTGTCAACAAAGGGGTGAGAGTTTGAATGCCACTTGGTCCCAGTGACCTCACCCGGGCCACTGTTTATGCTCTGGAAATAAGAAGCCTCTTGTCTCACTTAATCATCTCAGCTTCTGGAATTAATCAGTGATGTCATTTTGTAGAGCCCGAGAAAGATCTTCGATATGTTGGCAAAATTTTGGAAGGATTTTCCTTGGCTTCTAAGCCTTTATCTTCAAAGAAAGTAAGAAAATCTTTCCTTTAAAATTATTTTGCTTGTTTGGTACTTATAGTGTTTATTTTAATATTTATATGTTCTTTAATATTTTTAATATTATTAAGTAATTAATTGAGCTATATCAATGTACTTATGGAAACCTGGTATTTCTCTACGAATACCCCTCTGTTAACATTTTTTTTTTAAAGATTTATTTTATTTATTATATGTAAGTACACTGTAGTTGTCCTCAGACATTCCAGAAGAGGGCGCCAGATCTCGTTACGGATGGTTGTGAGCCACCATGTGGATGCTGGGATTTGAACTTATCACCTTCGGAAGAGCAGTCGGGTGCTCTTACCCGCTGAGCCATCTCACCAGCCCCTGTTAACATTTTTTTAGAAGAAAACTGGGTATGACAGGACAGGTCTGTAATCCTAGCACTTGGGAAACTGAAGCAGGAGAATCATATAAGGCAGCCTAAGAAGCTGACTAAGAGATCCTTTTTCAATAAGGGGAAGGGGCTTCACATAGCTCAGATAGTAAAGTACTCAAGACATGAATTCAATTCCCAAACCCATGTCAAAAAAGCTGCTGCAGTGGCTGTAATTGTCATCCAGTGCATGGAAGGTTCCAGAGGCTCACCAGCCAGCAGTAGAGCCTCCTTGACAAGTTCCATGCCAGGGAAAGAGTCTGTCTTAGAAAACAGAAGCTGGGAGCTGGAGAGATGGCTGAGCAGTTAAGAGAACTGACTGCTCTTCTAGAGGACCCAGGTTTGATTCCCAGCACCCACAAGGCAGCTCACAACTGTCTCTAACTCCAGTTGCAGGGGATCCAACACCCCCTTTTGGCTTCTTCTGCCAACAGACATACATGTGGTAGTACATAGATGTACATACAGGCAAAATGCCCATATACATTAAAAAAAAAAAGACATTTCCATTGGAAGAGGCCAGTAATGTGGGCCAGTGGTTAAATTCCCAGTACCACACAGAACCCCAAACCCTTGTAGCTTGTTAGAGGGCAGTACTCTTACTTTTAGACTAACTTGATGTTTTGGGAATACTGCCCAGGGGAAAGTGCTTGCTTATCGTTTGCAAGTAAACACAAAGATGGTTTCCTGGCAGGAATAATTCCACTGTGTCCAGGGAACTGCGACCTCCTAATTCTGCCAATAACAACAGGATACAGACATCTTGGAAAGGTCTCAGGCCAGCGTGCACCTGGGACTGAGTGCTTCACCCGATGTTCAGGGTTGATTTGGTTCCCACTTTCAGGAAACTTCTAATTCTAGAAGTCTATACAAGCAATGGTTAATCTATGCTTGTTACACTCAGAGCAAGGGGACCCTTCAGTAGGTACATGGTGCAGCCTTTAATGCCAGCACTCAGGAGGTGGAGCCAGGTGGATTCCCTGAGTGTGAAGCCAGCCTGGACTCCAGAGCTGAGTTTCAGGGCAGCTAGAGCTGCCCAGTGTAATTCTGTTTCCAAAAGAAGTCTAATGCTTAGGCTGAGATGTAGCTCAGTAACAGAGACTGCATCCAGTGTGTTCGAGGTCCATCACCCCCTAAAGAAACAACAAAACCCCACTTTCCTTTTAACTTCTCTGTTCTGCTGTCATTAATATCTTCAGAGCTATACATCCAGAAATTTCACAGATAGGTATGTTTCCATGTTGTCAGCCTTTCTCTCCCCCTCCCCTCTCTCATGCCGAGTTTGATCTAAGACCTCATGTATGCTAGGCACACACTTTACCACTGAGCCCTAGCCCTACCCCTAGCCTATCTTTGTTCTTATTTTTGTTGTTGAATGTTGTTGCGATGGTTGCTGCGGTTTAATCCCAGGGTCTTGTGACTATTCTGCAAATATTGTAACTGAGCCTTAGCTCTACTTAGGGTCTGAAATAAAAAATACTTTGGATTAAGAAGTAAGTTGGAGCCGGGTGTGGTGGCGCACGCCTTTGATCCCAGCACTTGGGAGGCAGAGGCAGGCGGATTTCTGAGTTCAAGGCCAGCCTGGTCTACAGAGTGAGTTCCAGGACAGCCAGAGCTACACAGAGAAAAACCCTGTCTCGAAAAACCAAAAAAAAAAAAAAAAAAAAAAAAAGAAGAAGTTGGAGAGCTGAAGGGGTCTGCAACCCTATAGGTGGAACAACAATATGAACTAACCAGTACCCCCCAGAGCTCGTTGTTCTAGCTGCATATGTAGCAGAAGATGGCCTAGTCGGCCATCATTGGGAAGAGAGGCCCCTTGATCTTGCAAACTTTATATGCCCCAGTACAGGGGAACACCAGGGCCAAGAAGTGGGAGTGGGTGGGTAGGGGAGCAAGGTGGGGGAGGGTATAGGGGACTTTTGGGATAGCATTGAAAATGTAAATGAAGAAAATATCTAATAAAAATTTTTTTTAAAAAAAGTAAGTTGGAGGGCTGGAGAAATGGCTCAGCAGTTAAAAGCACTGACTGCTCTTCCAGAGGACCTGAGTTCAATTCCCAGCAACCACATGGTGGCTCACAACCACTTGTAATGGGATCTGATGCCCTCTTCTGGTGTAGCATACTCACATACATAAAATAAATAACTCTTAAAAAAAAAAAGTCGGGGCAGGTGCTGGAGAGATGGCTCAGTGGTTAAGAGCACTGACTGCTTAATATTGAGGAGTGGTTTGGATCCCAGTACAGAAATACCTGTAACTCCAGCCCCAAAGGGTTCATGTCCTTATCTGGCCTCTGCAGGCACCTCCACACAAGTGTACATTCACTTACACAACAGACATATTCACGAACAAGATAAAAATATATTTTAAAATATGAAGGTTGGATGTTTCACTTTGGAAGTGAAGCATAGCCTGAATAAAGAGTTTTGAATTTAAAAATACTTAGTTTTGGGCCAGAGAGATGGCTCAGTGGGTAAGAGCACTGACTGATCTTCTAGAGGTCCTGAGTTCAAATCCCAGCAACCACCATGGTGGCTCCCAACCATCTGTAATGGGATCTGATGCCCTCTTCTGGCCTGTAGGCATATATTCAGGCAGAACAAAAAACTACCTAATTTCAAGGTCTTGAACAAACATCTGTAACTATTTGTTCTTACAGTGGGCTGGGTCTGCATGAGGGGCAGAACATGGTGCTATGTCTTATATTTAGTGCTCTCATCGTGGGAAACATACATATTAGCAGTGGTGTTGTTTGCCATGTGAAGCTGTTGGGACAGTAGTTCTGGTTTCCCTCAGGGCCAAGCTATCTCAGTGCTGTCCACCTTGAAAGTGAGCCAGGGCTGGGTGTGTCTCAGGACACTAAAATCATGGTTTTCTTTCTTAAGTCTGTGTGATCTTGTAGCCCGGATTTTCTGACTTTTATCTTGTCTGTTTCTTGTTAAGATTTACCCGCCCCCTCAGTTGCCCAGAGACTACCGACCGGTGCATTATTTCAGACCTGTGGTCGCCGCAACGGCCGAGAATGCTCACATACTTCAGGTGTTATCGGAGTCGTCTGGGAAAGCAGGGCAGGACGTGGGGACGCACAGTAGGCATCAACTCAATGCCTCCAAGAGGGGGGAGTTGCTAGGAGAGATGCCTGTTCAAGGTAGGTGTGATGGAGGAGACTGGACTTGTTATGTTTAACCTAACCTTACTCAACTGGGGAGTTGTGTTTTCCCACTTATGGGGAACCCTAGCAGGTGTGTCATGATTGTAAACAGCGTATAAAAGTGTATACAGACCTTGTTCATTATGACTTGGTGAGTTGTTCCTTTTGCCCCATCCACCTTTTAAAAGTCTCATGTAGCCCAGGATTGCCTTAAATTTTCAGTGTAGCCCAGGGTGGTTTTGAACCCTCCATCCTGCTGTCTCTGCCACACAAGTGCTGAGATCACAGGACTGTGCCACTCACATTTATTTATTTTCTTTACAATTTTTGATTTAAGTTTTATTAAAATTTATTAGCCAGGTGTTGGTGGCACAGGTCTTTAATCCCAGCTCTTGAGAGGCAGGGGAAGGCTGATCTCAGTGAGTTTGAGGCCAGCCTGGTCTACAGAGTAAATTCCAGAACTTCCAGGGCTACATGGAGAATCCTGTCTCACCTCATCCCAGTCCCATTTTTTTAAATTTACATGTATAAGGGTGTGTGTATGTATGTGAGTGTGTGTGTGCACATTCATGCTGGTGAGGGCAGAAAAAGGTGTTGCATCCCCTGGGGCTGAAGTTATAGGCAGCTGTGCCCACGTCACTTGTCTACACAGTGGCATCTCTCCAGCCATCTCTCCAGCCCTGCTCCTCCCTCCCTCCCTTAATCCCTCCCTCCCTCCCTTCCCCTCTCTCTTTCCTTCCTTCCTTCCTTCCTTCCTTCCTTCCTTCCTTCCTTCCTTCCTTCCTTTGAGACAAGGTCTCTCTATGTAGTCTTGGTTGTCCTGGAGCTGGCTATGTAGACCAGGCTGGCTTTAAACTCCGAGAAATCCTCTTGCTTCTGCCTCACAAGTGCTAGGCCTGTGCTGTCACACCTGCTCTCCTCCCCTCTTTGATTTTCTTTGTGAGAGGGTCTCACTATGTGGATCCTCACTAGCCTCACTAGACTCATTATTTTGTTCCACCAGCCTCTTGAGTCTGGGGGTTACAGGCATGCACCACCACACCACATACCCTCGCTTCTTAAAAAGTGCCCTTTTATGCTGTGTGTGTGTGTGTGTGTGTGTGTGTGTGTGTGTGTGTGTGTGTATAAACCACACTGCCTGTATAAAAGTCAGAGGACAACTTGCAGGAGTTGGTTCTCTCCTTCCAATTTGTGGGTCTTAGAGATTGAACTCAGATCATCAGGGTTGGTGGTAGGAGCCTTTACCCACTGAGCCATCTTATTAGCCTTTTTATTTTATTTATCTGTTAGTTTGTTTATTGAGACAAAACTTTAGTCTATAGCCCAGACTGGCCATGAACTCATGATAATTCTGCCTGTTTCTTTGTTTGATGAGACAAGACCTTAGTTGGTAGCCCAGGCTGGCCTTGAACTCATGATAATCAATCCTGCCTAGCCTCCAAAACGAAGCAGGATTACAGGCATGAACCATTGCTGTTTTTCCAAAGCAGTGCTTTGATATTGCTCTTGGCTTCCTTCCTATCTGTAGTGAGAGGGAGGATCTTACCTGCATGATGTCCCCCAGACCCTGGGCCACTGCCTGCTGTGCAGTTGGTGCCCAGTGAGCTTATGTGATATGAGTGCTCAGTGGGAGGACTATGGAAGCCATGACCATAGCCACCTGTGGTTAAGAGTCCTCCTCCTGGGCATGGAGCATGGGGCTTTACATACTCCGGGCCTGTGCACTGCCTCAAGTTGTACCTGTGGCCAGTTATGCAAATATGCAGTTCACAGAACATAGAGATATTGATAAATCAGTAACATAAACACTCACCTGTGATTATGTACATTTTTAGTAGTGACTGTGTGTACAAAAATGGTAAAGCTGTTACTGTTTTTATTTAGGGTCAGCTACTTCAGTGTTGGAGTTTCTGTCTCAAAAAGACAAAGAAAGAATTAAAGAAGTGAAGCAGGCAACTGACCTGAAAGCCGCCCAAGCCAAGGCCAGGAGTCTGGCCCAGAGTGCTTCAAGCAGCAGAGCACAGGCGTCCACACCAGACCTGGGGCACAGCTCATGGCACCTGGCCCTGGGCGGAGGGACAGTCACCACCAGAGCCAGCAACTTCAAGCCTTTTGCCAAAGATCCAGAAAAGCAGAGACGATATGAAGAGTTCTTAGTACACATGAAGAAGGGTCAGAAAGGTGAGTCCTGGCCTGGCAGGGTTGGCAGCCTCTCTGTGCACCCCTCTCCCGTCACAGACTGCAAGTCAAGCCTCTTGGCTCTGTCGTTAGTTTTGGTCCACTTGGTATAAACAGCACAGAGTTTTCAGACCCTCACTCTAAAAAGCAAATACATAGCAGAAATAGAGTTAAGGCCTATAATTCCAGCACTGGGTGGCTGAGGCAGTAGGATCAAGAGTTTGAGGCCAGTCCTGGCTATGTAGCAAGTCCTTGTTTCAAAACTAAAAAGCAAAACAAACCAAAATCATACCAAAGTAGTGATAATTTTGGAGTTTTAGTTCCTCTGAAAGAAAAAGAAATATTATTATGAGAATGTGTTTTCATTTTAATTTCAGGTGTGGGATATGGGGCTGCTTCAGATTGTCCACAGCAGCTGACTATGATTTGCCTCGTGCTCTAGCCAGGGTGTGATTTTGCCAGCTGCAGATAGTTTCTGCAACTGTGTGACGTTTGGAATTCTATAGACTTTTCAGAGGGTCTATAAATGCCAGGACCCTGATAGGTGGTTTTTTTGGTTGTTGTTGGTCTTGGTTTGTTAAGCAGTCATACACAAAGAAGAAAAAAAGGAGAAGAAATTAGATATCCTGATGGTGAAGATCAAACTTTCCCTGAGGAGCTTGAAGCCCCTAATCAGCAAGAAATAGTCTAGCGATAGTGTTGCCCCCTTCTGACCCCTGACTTTATCCAGGGACCTGTTTTCTTTCCCCTCTGTCCTTTTTTCTCTCCTACCTAGTGTTAGGAGGTTAAGGAGTGGAAGAAAATGGGTGAAGAAGGGTGGAAGAAAGAACCAACAAAGTAGCAAATGACAGCTACACAGAAAAAGGGTAGAGTCAGTCTCCTCCCTAGCACAGGTAGTTGGTTTGATTTGCTAACATCTGGGTGTGCCAGCATCTTAGTGCCCTTGCATCTAAGGGTTAGCCATGTACCAACCTCCCAGAGCTTTCTCTTGTACCATGTGACCGAGCCAGCTCAGTCAGTCAACAGGTTCTCCAGCGCAGGAGCGAGGATTGAAAAGAAAGAGACAATTAGACAATGCTGCAGCGTGACCCCAGTCAATTCTGAGACTGAAGGCAAAGTTTTATTTTCCAATCCACTTTTAAACCAATTTAATTACATGCAAGTATTTTGGGCAAGCAGTACAATAAGGAACTA
>LR749490.1:1127700-1143290 GCA_902729485.2 Mus minutoides | reverse complement strand
TAAAATTCCTGCTTTATCTTACTTCTCTATTACAACCTAAAGTTAGCTTTTTGCTGAAACTTACTTCCTTGTTCTGCCCTGATGTCAGATCTCTGCCTGAGCTTGCTCCCAAGGTCAGATTCCTGTCTCAAAGCCATTTCTATGTCCTAGCCAGTGTCAGACTGCTGCCAAGCGGTACCCCAAAAAGGCTTCCCACAACCATGTAATTAGTAGCATTCAATAAAGAGCATCTTGATGAGTTGGGGCTGGACAGATGGGTCAGCAGTTAAGATCACTGGCTGCTCTTGCAGAGGACCTTGATTTGATTCCCAGCACCCACATGGCAGCTCACCACCATCCATAAGCCCAGTTCCAGGGCATCCAACAGCCATACATACGTGGTGTACAAACATGCTTCCAGACAAAACATTTCCACACATAAAGTAAAATAAATCTGGGAGAATAAAAAGAAGCATCTTAAGGGAAGAGTAATATTGCCTGGAGGTAGCACCCAGTGCCCCCACCTCCATAAGTACAGGGATCTGGGCACTCGGCCTCTGAGGAAGCACATAGTCCAGTGGTGTCCACTTGGTGCTCTCCCTCAAGCACCATGCTTTCCTTGGAGTAAAACAGTGTCTTGCTCCTGTCCCACAGATGCTCTGGAACGATGCCTGGACCCCAGCATGACCGAGTGGGAGCGAAGCCGAGAGCGGGAAGAGTTTGCCCGGGCAGCCCAGCTCTATGTGTCCTCCAACTCCACCCTGTCCTCCAGGTTCACTCACGCCAAGGAGGAGGAGGATTCAGACCAGGTCGAGGTTCCTCGGGACCAAGAGGTCTGTCGCCATCATGTGCCTACCTGCTGAACTTCATTTTATGGTTTTGCAGTCATAGGAATTGAGTTGAACCCAGGCTTTCACATAGCGTTAGTATGTACATGGTCTAACCATTAGGCAACACTCCCAAACTCTGGTCAGATTTTTGTTTGTTTGTTTGTTTGTATCTGTATTTATGTGGATGTGTGCACTATGTTCAGGTACATGCACCTGTATGTGTGCATATAGAAGTCAGAGGTCAACATTGAATATCTTTCTCAATTATTCTGTAACTTATTTAGCTTATTTTATTTAGTTTTTTGGACACAGGGTCTCATATAGGCAGACTGGCCTGGGAGTCCCGTTCTTCCTGCCTCAGCCTTCCTGATGCTGGGTTACAGGTGTGAGCCACACCATCAGGCGTCACCTGACTGTTGTTGTTTATGTACATTGGTGTTTTGTACGTCTGTGTGAGGGTGTCAGATCCCCTGGAACAGGAGTTACAGACAATTGTGAGCTGCTATGTGGGTGCTGGAACCCAGGTCCTCTGGAAGAGCAGCTGGTGCTCTTAACTGCTGAGCCATCTCTCCAGCCCCCTTGACCCTACTTTTTTGAGACGGGGTCTCTCACTGAACTCAGAGCACACCGATTCAACACAGTGGGCTAGCCAGTGAGCTTCAGTGATCCGCCTGTCTCCTCTTCCCCGTGGACGGGATTCTGGACACATGCACTTGCACCCAGCCTCTATGCAGGTTCTGGGGACATGAACTCAGGCCCTTAAGCGTTTGTGGCAAGCACTTCTGACTAAGTCATCTCCTAGTGACTTTAAAATTAAAAATGCCATGCACCTAAATATTTCATCAGTGAAAAGGTCATAATGCACATGGTATAGTAGAGTAAGAAATAATTTGATGTCTAGCTTAGATAAGCAGTGTAACAACCCAAACTCTTTGCTATTTCGAGACCAGTGTTTGTTTGTTTTTGATGGAAGTATAAGGGAACGAAGCTTGGCATTTTAAACAATACACACTTACTTTTATTTCATAAATATGATTATTTTGCCTTATGTTTTTCTGTGTACATGTGTGCCTGGTACCCTCAGAGGCTAGAAGGCAGCGTTAAATTCCCTGGAACTAGAGTTATAGATGGCTGAGCCATTCTGGTGCTGGGAATCAAATCTGGGCCCTTCCGGAAGAGCACCCAGTGCTCTTAACTGCTGAGAGATCTCTCCAGACCTGACTTTTTTTTTTTTTTTTGAGATGTGGTCTTGGTATTCAGGCCAGGCTAGTTTAGAATTCGCTCTGTAGGCAAGGCTGCTTCATACTCATAGCGATCCATCTGTGTTTGTCTCTTGATACATACTTTTAGAATTTATTTTTACTGATTTTTAAAAATTCTTCATTTCGGGTGGTGATGGCCCACACTTTTAATCCCAACACCAAGGAGGCAGAGGCAGGCGGATCTCAGGTTCAAGGCCAGCCTGGTGTACAGAATGAGTTCCTGTACAGCCAGAGTTACACAGAGAAACCTGTCTTGAAAACCACAAAAACAAACAAACAAAACAAAACAAAAAAAACTTCATATATGTGTGCCTCTGTGTGTGAGTATTTGCATGTGTGTGTGGGTGCCCAGCGAGTCCAGATGGGCTTGGATCCTCTGGAGCTGGAGTGACAGGCGGTTGTGAGCTGCTGGACTTGGCTGTGGGGACTGGAATCAGGTCCTCTGCAGGAGCGGTGTGCTCTCACAACTGCGGAGCCATCTCTCCAGCCTACAGCTTGCTATTTCTACCTTGGAAGACTAGTGAGGTGAGTTCTCTGACCACAGCTGACAGAATGTCCGTCTCTTCCTAGAATGACGTCAGTGACAAGCAGTCAGCTGTGAAGATGAAGATGTTTGGGAAGCTCACCCGAGACACGTTTGAGTGGCACCCCGACAAGCTTCTGTGTAAGAGGTTTAACGTTCCCGACCCTTATCCAGGGTAAGGGGTTAGCTTGTCTTTCCACCCACTCCATGAAAGCTCACTTAAGAGAAAAAAATTGTTAGATTTATCTTACGTATTTTTTGCTTGCATGTGTGTCTATGCACTATGTATTTACCTGCTACCCTTAGGGCTTAGAAGAGGGCATCAGAGCCCCTGGAACTGGAGTTAAGCTACAGCGTGGGTGCTGGGAACTGAACTTGGGTCCTCTGAGAGAGCAGCAAGTGCTCTTAATCACTGAGCCACTTTTACAGCCCCCTTAGAGCTCATATCATGCTCCTGTGGTCCCCCTTGCCAAGAGGGACTCGACTTCTAACTATTGGGAGTACCAGTTCGCACATCTACTTTAACTTCTGTTTATTTATTTGTATTTTTGTTCATGTGTATGCTAGTCTGTATGTATATATGAGGACTCAAGGGGGACTACAGAGGGCATCGGATGCCCTGGAGCTGCAGGGACAGGTGGTTGTGAGCCGCATGACAGGTGCTGGGAACCCAGCCCAGTCCTCTGGAAGAGCAGTAAGCACTCTAAACTACTGAGCCATCTCTCTAGCCACCCCTGTCCCCTTAACTGTGATTCATGTGACTGTGCACATGAGTCCGTGTTGTCACATATATTTAAACCATATTGTAACCTGTTAATTCATTGCTAAAATACAAATACAGGTAAAGTTTATTCCATGTCATAATGACTTTGTGTGGCATCTTTTTAATGCTGCTCATTCATTTTATTTGAACTATATTACTTACAGCTGGATATGGTGATGCCTGCCTTTGATCGTAGCACTTTGGAGGCAGAGGCAGGAGCATCTTTGGGAGACTGAGGCCAGCCTGGTCTACAGAGGGAATTCCATGACAGCTAGTGATACATACTGGAGAGACCCTATGTCAAGTAACATAGAGCATGTTATTTTTGGTTCTTTTCCCTTCGTGTGTGTTTGGGAACATGCTAGGATGAGACACAAGGCCTTGCACATGCTAGGATCAAATACCACAGGGTCTTTCACATGCTGGTCCAGCTCTCTCCCATAGGCTTCCCTCTCAGCCTAATGCTTTATTTTTAAATTCTCTTTATAAAATGTCAGAGTTGACTCAGTGGTTTAGAGCACTGACTGTTCTTACAGAGGACCAGGTTTGGGCCCCAGCACCCACATGGCAGCTCACAATTGTCTGTAACTCCAGTTCTAGGGGTTCTGATCTCCTCTTCTGACCATAAGCTGAATGAATCAATTAAAAACTACAAGTTTAGCATCTTCTTATTGGATTAAAAATATTCCTAGAAAGCATATACTGGAAAAATATAATTATGTTTTTAGCTATGGGACTTTCTGTTAGTGTAAAGCCATTTTTGAAGTTAAAAGTTTTAGTCCTCCTCCTCCTCTTCCTCCTCCTCTTCTTCCTCCTCCTCTTCTTTTTAAAGACAAAGTCTCACTGTGTGTCCTACCTGGCCTGGAACTCCCTGTGTAGACCCTGCTGGCCTTGAACACTCAAAGATCTATCTGCCTCTGTCCTGTGTGCTGGATAAAAGGTGTGTCTCCCCATGCTTGGCAGTCAGTACTCTAAAAGAAAAAAACTCAAGGGTTCTCAAGTCAGGCATTCTGCCTTCCTGAACTTTGAGAAGTAGAAATGTCTTGAGCCTCCACAGCCTAGCCAGAGAACTGATTCGAGAAGGCAAGTCTCACTGGACATGGGCTTCATCCTAGCTGTTGTTACTAAAACATACATCATTTTTTTTCCTTTTTCCCCTGCTATCCCAGCTCAACTTTAGTCGGCTTACCCAGAGTGAAGAGGGATAAATACTCAGTCTTCAACTTCCTGACGCTCCCAGAGCCTGCCCCTCTGCCCGCAGCTCCAGTACCAAGTGAAAAAGCGCCACAGCAGCGGGGTCCAGACAGTGAGTAGAACTTCCTGGGACCTAAGTCCTGATGCCTATGGGACCTAGGTACTGATCCGGGTCTCAATTCCTCACTGGCTGGAAGGGGAAGTAAGGAGTGGACCAGCCCTAAGTGTGAGCACAGTGTAGACTTTCTCTGTTAAGAATTGCTTATACCTGTACAGCAACACTGGGCAGAGAAAGCCAGTAGTTTAATCTTTGGGCTTGGGTCTCTCTGCATCTGCCGTATCCCCAGTACTTTGTACAGTACACCTGGCCCATCCAAGGTAGACCGAGGTTCTGAGCAAATGAAAGGTCAGTCTCGAATTTGCCTTCTGTTCACTAATTCCAGTGTTCTGTTGGGTTCCTGCCTTTCAGAATCCAAGAAACCATCACGATGGGACACATCCAAACAGGAGAAGAAAGAGGATTCCATTCGTGAGTTTTTAAGTCAAGCTAGATCAAAAGTTGGACCTCCAAAACAAGAATCCAGTGCCTTAGGAAGCAAAGAGGAACAGGCCCCAGAGCCACGCCCAGACACGGTATGGGGGTACTGCTGTCTGTGATGAAGACTGTGGCCCAGGCCCTTCTCTGTGTTATGTTCTCTATTAGGTAGTGGGTGTGTGTGTGCCTGTGTGTATGTGCGTGTACCCGTGTGTGTATGTACACATGTGTGTGCATGTGTATGTATACAAGTGTGTGTGCCCATGTGCATGTATGTGTGCCTGTGTGCAAGTGTGTGTGCCTACATGAGCAGATAACAGCCTCTGCTCCTTCCCCCCCCAACACGTTTTTCCAGAACATCTTTACATATGGAAATCAACCACAGATTTGGCCCTTGGGTTCTACCTGGCTGGTGCCTAGTGGGCAGACCTAGAACATAACTGTAGCTGTATGTGAGAGAAGTCTACACGCTTCTGTCTAAGGCAGCTCTCATTTAGTGTAAAGCGTCGTATTCATGCTGTACTCATATGATGATGAATAAGTGTCCCCTTCCAGAGGATAAGTGTCCCCTTCTGTGGAGAGAATATCCCCTGGATTCTCTTACTTTGTTTACATGGCTTTTGCACATATGTAGTCAGAGGACAACCTGTGAGAATAGGTTCTCTTGTTCCACCGTTTGGAAGGAGCAAATACCACAGGGCCTTGCACATGCTAGCATTGAACACCATAGGGAGTGTTTCACAGTCAAACTATGGTGGTCCTGGGATTCTCTAACAGAATCATTAAGACCTTTCGGTAATATCCCACAAGTTTCTGCTTAATAATGTATTTATTTTGTTTTGTTTTTCGAGTCAGGGTTTCTCTGTGTAGCCCTGGCTGTCCTGGAACTCACTTTGTAGACCAGGCTGGCTTCGAACTCAGAATCCACCTGCCTCTGCCTCCCAAGTGCTGGGATTAAAGGCATGCGCCACCACTCCTGGCCTATTTTTGTTAATTTCAGCATTTTTGCTGAACTGTTTTCAAGTTAATAGACTCTTTCCTACATTATTTTCATTCTGTAGGTGAATACAGACAATGAGTTTTGTTTGTGTGGGGCTATTGGCCCAGTCCCTAGGATCTTACAATTCTCCAGCCTCAATGCTCCCTGACTCCAAAAATGACCTCAGCTGCTTGTGCTTCCTGAGCATATTCTGCAAGAACCCTACCGAGGGCAAATGATACCCACTGGTTAGGCGGCGCTGGGGAATACTCCAAGCCATTTTCTAAAAATGTGTCTGAGTCTTTTACTCCCATGCACAGCAGGCAGGCAGCACCTGCTGATCCCTGAGTCTTTTACTCCCATGCACAGCAGGCAGGCAGCACCTGCTGATCCCTGAGTCTTTTACTCCCATGCACAGCAGGCAGGCAGCACCTGCTGATCCCTGGAGCTGGACTTATGATGATGTAAGCCTCCACATGGGTGCTGGGAATCAAACCCAGGTCCTCTACAGCCAGTGCTTTTAACCACTCAGCCATCTGCCCACTTCCCCTAAACCCAATCTTAACTATTTGCTCATGTGTACATGTGTGTATCAAAGCATCAGGTCCCCTCATCCCTGACTCTTGTTTCTCTGTTACTGTATGCAGACTGTAGACAAAGCTGTGGATGCACAGACAGACGGGGAAGGTAGCCGCCCTTCCATGGATTTATTCAAAGCCATTTTCGCCAGTTCCTCTGATGAAAAGTCCTCATCTTCAGAGGATGAGCAAGAAGATAGTGAGGACAGTCAAGAGCGTACTGAGGAGGCCAACCTTAAAGGCTCCCAGGAGGCTGCTGCTGGGGAGACCTCTGTGGTCCTTGGTAAGGCCACCTCCCTTACTTGGGTGCAGTCTTGTTTGTCTGTGGTGAGATAGGCTCTCAGGAAGCCCAGTCTGACCTTGACATTGCTAAGGCTGGCCTGCAACCTCTGGTTCTTTCTCCACCTCCTAGACTCTATCTTCTAGGACTATAGGTAGGTACCACATTTGGCTTTGCAGCTTCAACTAGGACAATTGACAATTAATAGCATCTCATCATATTCATACACACACACAAACACACACACACACAAATATGTTTATGTGTGTGCATGCAGGCACAGTGGGTCCAGAGATCAGCCTTAAGTGTCATGCCTCCATAAACAACCCCCTTGTTTTTTGAGATGCAGTCTCAGCAGTACCTGGGGCTCCTCGGTTTGCCTAAGCAGCCAGTTAACAAGCCACAGAACCCCACGTCTCCCAACGCTGAACTTAGAAGTGCATGCCACCACACTAAGCTTTTCCTGTGGGTTCTGGGCTCAAACTCAGGTCCTCGTGTGTGGCAAACATTTTAGGGCATGTGCTACCTCTTGGGCCTTCTATCACTATATTTTAATTTGTCTGAGTAGAGTCAGCCTGTTGGATATTTTTTAAATCTAGTTTAAATCTCTGATGTGTATTTTAAAGATAGTTGTTTTTCACAATATTGATTTCCCAACTTAGCCTAGTTAAGAATTGAAAAAGTACATTTTTTTTTTTTTTTTTTTTTTTGGTTTTTCGAGACAGGGTTTCTCTGTGTAGCCCTGGCTGTCCTGGAACTCACTTTTTAGACTCAGGCTGGCCTCCCAAGTACAAATTTTCTTTAACATTTTTTTTTAAGGGTTGGGATAGAGGTCAGTATCTAACTTGTGCAAAATTAATTCTTCTTTCCTTCCTTTCTCCCTTTCTCTCTCTCTGCTCGCCCTCCCTTCCTTCCTTCCTTCCCTCCCTCCCTCTCTCCTCCCCTCCCTCCCTCCCTTATCCCTTTCCCTGGTTACTGAGGGAGTGTCAGGGTTCTGGGAATGCCTTTGGTCAGGATGTCCAGGGTCCACTGTCTGGGAGAGGGTGTTATGCTTCGGTTGGCTCCAGCAGGCATGGCCTGGCATCCCAACTGGTAGAGGGTCTGCGCTCATTTCCTGATGCCGCCCGTGCCCACAAGACTGGCCTGCTTGTCCGTGCATCACTTTGAGTGTTCCAGACAAAACAGGGAAAACTCTGGGATGCTAGAGCTGTGGTCAGTTTCCATCTGCATCACTGGAGGTTCTGTCTGTCTGTACCATCTGTCTGCCTCTGTGTCTGTCTGTGGTAGACCTGAGTTTCAATCCTGAAGGCCTTTCACTAGGCTCCTACACAGGGATATGATACGATATTCATTTTAGACAATTGCAATATCAGTTCTTTTTTCTCTTCCTGTAGATAAAACCCTTATTGTTTTTAATTATAAAGTCATGTATAATTGAAGGTTAAAAGTAGACTGGGCATAGTGGTACATGCCTTTAACTCTAGCACATGGGAGAGGCAGAGGCAGGTGGATCTCTGTGAGTTCCAGGACAGCCAATAGTGAGCATAGGGCTGGCACTATCCCATAGCTCAGTGGTAGAGTGTCTGCCTCCCATAGCTCAGCGGTAGAGTGCCTGCCTCCCATAGCTCAGCTGTAGAGTGCCTGCCTCCCATAGCTCAGTGGTAGAGTGCCTGCCTCCCATAGCTCAGTGGTAGAGCGCCTGCCTCCCATTCGTGGAGGCCCGGGTTCAATCACGGACACTGCATGAACTGTACATGGCCCAGAACTGGTGTCTGGACAGCAGGCTCAAGAGCTCTGGGCCATCCTCAGCTACAGAGTGAGGTGGAGGCTAACGGGGCTATGTAAGATTGTCTCAAAAATGAAAACCAAAAATGGTACAGGAAAGAAAAGAAGGTGGGCAGGACCGCTGTTAACACTCCTGATACAGACGTTTCGGCTTTATGCTTGTTCTGTCTGACAGTGGAGTAGTCTATTTATCTTTTTGGAGGGGCTGGTTTACTGTGAAAAGAATCCTTTATTTTCACTATTTCTTCTGTTGATAGTATATTTTGAGTGAGGTTTATGGGGTAGAACATAGTCTCTCACCCCTGTTAGTAAGCTTGTATCTTGTATGGGCCTTCTTCTAGTGAGCTCCTCTGGAGTGCAGGCCTCTGGCTCTCTACAGTGGCCTCCTGTGGACAACCTGTCATGCACTTGGTTCTGTGTGGCCTAATGTAGCTGACCTCACAGCTCCATGTCCACAGGCAGAGGTGGCTTCCACCTCGTCCACCACGTGTGCTCTGCACAGCTGCTTCAGCGGACTGAAGAAAGTGTACCATTCCACGGCAAAAATCACCAAGACGCAAGTGCCTGGCAGATGAATGAAATTAATATGCAGGTGTTTTTCAGCTGCTGAGCCGGAGCCTTGTGAGCCTGCAACCCCCTTCCCCATCCAAAAGGTACAGATTGACGAACGGGAAGAGTTCGGGCCTCGGCTGCCTCCTGTCTTCTGCCCCAGTGAGTCCAATACACATCCTCATGTGTTACCCTTGCAAAGGAACAGCCCCACAAATGTCCCTCCCACCCATCTACCTCATTCCACAGCTTCCAAGTGCTCACAGTGTTTCTGATTGCAGTTACATGAATACCTGCTCCCTCCACTGGTTGCCCAAGGGACAGTTGTCCCTTTACAATATTTAAGCTCTAAATGTCCTTTCCTTCTCAGCTTTGAGATGTTTATGTTAGTAAGCATCTTAAATGTTGTCATTTTTCATAGCTGGTATGACACTATAACCCTTGCATTTAGGACACTGAGGCAGGGGGATCACAAGTTTGAGGCTAGTCAGGCCCCTTTAATCCCAATACTCAGGAAGCAGGGGCAGATGGATCTCTGTGAGTTTAAGGCCAGCTTGATATACACAGAGAGAGTGAGTTCCAAGACAACCAGGGCTACATAGTGAGACCTTGTTGCAAAACAAAACAAAAACAAAAAACAAAAAAAGGGAGGGGCATTGTGGATAGAGGATATTTTCAGGATTTTTGGACATTGGCTAACACACAGGCTATCCCTTGTCCCTGGCATCTTTAGCAGCTTCTGTCCTAGGGCCATGTGCTTATGTTCCCCGTGAAGATAGTCAGCCTGGTTTTGGCTGTGGTTTTGAAAACCAGGCTACATGGCCCAGTCAGATAAGCAGCATGCGACTCCATTGTCCACCACCCTGCTTTCCACAGTATTTCCACCTAAGTACTGGCTTAGCCACTTAGCCCAACTTCAGAGAATCCCAGCGAGCATGTCTCTCTCGGCTTTGGTTCATGGGTCTTTGATTCCAGGTTGGTGTTAGTGGCTAAAGTACTCTGTGATTTATTTGTGCCTATATTCTAGAATGCATTGATTTCCATAAAATAGTGAATAATGACTTTGTGTATAGGTTACTTAGGGGATATAGATTTATAAAAAGCAGCATTAGAAAAAACTTTGGGGAGCTGACAGTTTGAAACATCTGACTATGAATAAGATTAGACAGTGGCAGGGCTCCCTAATGGTTAGTCTTCCTTTTGTCCCTTCTGCTCATGTGCTTATCACACCTTCCTCCCCAGACTCTCGCCAGAAACTCGACATACCTCAAAAAGAGAAACCCAAGAAGAGCAAAGAAAGACACAAGAGCAAGAAGGAACACAGAAGAAAGAGAGAGAAGGTGAGTGTCTCCCTGTAGTGTAGAGAAGCGTAGGAACGTTCTGAGAAGCCCCAGGGAGAGGGGCTCCTGGTTGCGATGCTGGACATAGACCCCTTGGTGGTTTGGTAGAATTGTCACGTCCAGTGCTAGCTCTTTTCTCAGGACCTTTGTTTGTTTTTATTTTTTTTTTTATAGTAGCCAATTTTGAGTAGTTGCATTTAAGAAAGAAAGAAAGAAAGAAAGAAAGAAAAGAAGGAAGAAAAAGAAAGAAAAAGGAAGAGAGAAAGAAAGAAAGAAAGAAAGAGAAAAATAGAAAGAAAGAGAGAGATAGAGAAAGAAAGAAAGAAAGGGGGAGAGAGAGACACAGAGAGAGACAGATAGAAAAGAGAAAAAAAAAGAAATTTGTGTCCAGTCAGGCACGATGACACATAACCTGTATTCTCTGCATGACTGGCTTGGTGTTTAAGTGCCCTGGTGGCTTTGGTTTCTGTCATCTGGCTTACAACTCTCTACAACTCCAGCTCCAGGCGATCTGACGCCTCCACAGGTACTTATACAAGACACACACAGGCAGAACACCCATACACATAAGTATAAAGAAAAAAAAAATTTTTAAAGGATTTGAGGTACCTTGTAGTACACATTACACATTAAATAATAAAACTGTCTACACCCACCTCATTATTACCATAGACTAAGCTCTTGGGCCTTTAGTGCCATTTGAAGGGAAAGAAGCTTGAGACAAAGAATCCCACTGTAAGTGACATTTTTTTTGTCATCCATGTGTTCTTTATGGCTTATAACCTGCAGTCTGGCAGGACCTGTGTGTCCCCGCCCAGGACCTGAGTCTGTGAGAAGCCACAGCGCCAGTGTCTATAGGAAGGCAGGGCTGAGTGTGGAGCAAGGCTGCACAGCCAGTGTTGGCTCTAGTGTGTCTGCTGTTGACATGTTGGGGATGCCAGTGTGTACATGGTTTAATGTGTCACAGCTGCTAGCTCTGAGTGTCACCATTAGGCCAAAGCATACTTTAAAGGAGAATTTTATTTAATTTTTTTAAGTTTTAAATAAAAAGGGAAAAAAAGTTTGGTTTCTTAACAGCTCTAGCATCCAAACACATGCCCAGTGTAAGTGTTTTTTATCTTTCTTTTCAGCCCAGGTTATTATATATGACAGAGTTCTACCTTTGAGCTAAGTCCCCAGCCCTTCTCAGGCAAATTCCAAGAATTTTATTGCTGAGCTAATCTGTCAACACTTTACTCAAGGATTCTAGGCAGGGGCTCTACCACTGAGCCACGCCCCCAGCCCCTCACTAGGGGCTTCTAGACAGGGGCTCTACCACTGAGCCACGCCCCCAGCCCCTCACTAGGGGCTTCTAGACAGGGGCTCTACCACTGAGCCACGCCCCAGCCCCTCACAGGGGATTCTAGGCAGGGGCTCTATCATTGAGCCATGCCCCCAGCCTCTCACTGGGGGATTCTAGGGGGATTCTAGGCAGGGGCTCTATCATTGAGCCATGCCCCCAGCCCCTCACGGGGGATTCTAGGGGAATTCTAGGCAGGGGCTCTATCATTGAGCCATGCCCCCAGCCCCTCACGGGGGATTCTAAGCAGATGCTCTACCAATAAGTTATATGTCATGTTCCTGAGTTAGGAGTGTGTGTGTGTGCGTGTGTGCGTGTGTGTGTGTGTGTGTCTGTGCGTGCGCACACCTGCCTGTGTTCATCTGTACAAATGTGTATGTTCAATTGTGTATATATAGGTCAAGCTTCATATTCAGTCATTCACCTTTTTTGTGTTTTGGGGCTTTTTTTCAGGTTTTTTTGTTTGTTTGTTTGTTTGTTTGTTTTCTTGAGACAAGATCTCTCAGTATAGCCCTGGCTACCCTAGAATTCACTCTGTAGGCCAAGCTGTCCTTGAACTCACAGAGATCCACTTGCCTCTGTGTCCTGAGTGCCGGAGTACATGCCACCACGCCTGGCCTCTCCACCTTATCTTTTGAACCTGGAGCTGCTGCTGCTGGGATGGAGCAGTACGCCTGGCACCACACCTGCTTTTTATATATCCAGCTTGGTCAGCAAGAACTTTACCATCTGAGATACTCCCCAGCCCTTGTTCAGCTTCTTTCCATCTATTGTTTCTCTTGTTTCCTAACCTTCATTTTTATTTTCTTTTTTCCTAGAAAAAGAAACATAAGAAACACAAACACAAAAGTAAGCAAAAGAATAAGAAATCGGAAAAAAATAGCAGTTCTGAGAGTACAGACAGCAGTGACAGTGGGAGCGATGCTGGAGGGCCAGCAGAGCTGTCCCCTCAGGAGCTGCTGAGAAGGTAAGCCCTGGGAGAGGGCTGGCAGAGCTTCTGGGATGGTTAAGCCCCCAGGGAGGGTTGTTTAGAAGACCTCAAAGGCCTACTGAATATTCATTATGCTTGCTTTGAGCACTCTGTCAGAATGAGAAATTGGGTTAGGGTCAGTGGCACTCACCTGTTACCCCAGTTCTTGGGAAGCTGAGGCAGAAGGATCTCAAGTTTGAGGACAATATGGGCCACATGGTATGATATTGTGTCTCAAAAACCCAAAGGGGTTGGCATAGAGAGAGAGAAACTTCAGACCCAGCAGGAAAAGCTCCCTTCTACATATTAACCTCCTCAATCAGTCTCCTATTAACTTTCAAGACTTCTGTACATACATACACACACACACACACACACACACACACACACACACACACACACACACACAAACATACTCATGTACACACATATGTAAATGTAACTTTTATTTGCCAGATGTAATTGTCTCAGAGGCTTACTGTTGAATAAACTCACTCTACTTTCTCTGAACTCTGGCTGGCTGGTTTACCTCAGCTGTACTGGTCCAAACTCCTCTCCAAGCTGACTGATTCAAACTGATTTCTCTTGGCTTCTGACTGAATTACTCTGTTTGGCCTCATTCTACCTTTGGCAATATGTCCTAATTTTCTGTCTCTTTCTTCTGGCTCCTTCTTGTTTGCTAGTTCTTTTCTATCTTTGTAAAACTACTGCTAAACCTGCGCCCCTCTCTTTCCTGTGCTGTTCTCTTGAGAGTTGGGTGTGTCTTCTCTCTGACTCATTCAGTCAAATCTTTCTATGATTTGTCACTTTGTCTGTCCCTCAATTATACATCACTTTCAAATATGACTGCTTCCTTCCTTTTAACTTCCCTTATATTGTTTGGGATTAAAGGTGTGTACTAAGGGTATTATCTACATTCCAGCCAGATCACATAGACCTAGAAGGTCTTTGGATGTGATCTCTTGCCAGAGTAGCCATGTTGCTGGATTAAAATTCTTTTACATACAGATGCACACACATGCCCACATACATATACATATATACATGCACACACAGTCATATCCATACATACATTTAATCATATACATGCATAATCTTATAAATACAACTATATATAAGCAATCATATATATCCATACCATCATACACACATGTAATTATATACATGCATACATGTACACATATAATCATATAAACACATACTCATACAAACACACAACCATACATACATGCAATCATATATACGTGCAATTATTTACACACATCGTATATACATTGATGTGCATGTTTATGTGAATGACTGTTTGCCTGCTTGTATATATATGTATCATGTGCATATAGTGCCCACAGGGGCCGGGAGGGGATATTGGATCTCCTGAAGCTAAGTTACAGTGATTGGGAGCTGTTGTGCCAGCACCATGTACAGAACCCAGATCCTCTGTAAGATTAGCAAGTGCTCCTAACTGCTGAGCCATCTTTCCAGCCTCCTCTCCCACCCCCTTTTTCAGAATATAACATGTATGGACTCTAGTTCAGTTCCCAGTAGAGTCCTGTCCCCTTCTGAATGCTCATGAGCACAGTCTGTGCTGTCCTCCCTCTCTGTCCACATTCTGGCTGTCCACACTACCACAGAACAGTCTATAAGCTCTACAGCCTTCTAGATTTTCTCTATTTTGCAGCTCTTAACTTTTCCACATTTCTCCTCACAAACCAGTTCAAAAGAACCATGAACCCCATGGTCAGGAACCCCGCCCGTAGGTAGCAGCTCTCTGTGCTATTGTGATAAAATACCTGACAGGCAGCAAATTGATTGAGGAAGGAAGAGCTTTTTTGGCTGAGTCTGATGGTACATCTGTCATAGGGGCTGAGTTTAATAGTACATCTGTCATAGGGGCTGAGTTTAATAGTACATCTGTCATAGGGACTGAGTGGTATTCAGTGCCCAGAAGAGAGTGTATTAAGGCAGACAGAAAACAAGCAGGTGGCTGTGTGCTGATCAACATGTAAAACTTCAATAAAACATAAAACGTTTGGCGGCACCTGCCTATAATCCCAACAGCTGAGAGCTGAGACAGGAAGTGCAGGAGGAGCAGAAAGAACGGGAGTTCAAAGTCATCCTGCCCTACATACCAAGTTTGAGGTCAGCCTGAGCTACATGAGATCTCATCCCCCCAAACAAGCAAACAAACAAGCAAACAAACAAACACAAGAACAAAACCTGAGAGGCAGTGTGTGTGCTAAGTACCATTGGTGCTGAAGACGTATTTGTAGGTTTTTAGATAGCTGTAAATGCACCTGTGTTCCCATCACCATAATATATACCCAAGACAATCAGCTTGTAATGAGAAAAGGCATCTTTGGGCTCTCGGTTTTAGGGGGTCCAGTCCTCACTCAGATGTCCCTGTTGACTTGGGCCTGGGCTGAGGCCGCACACTGTGTTGAGAAGAGGCTGGCTTCCTACTCTCTGCTTTAGACCTAAGACTCTGCTAAGGACCTCAGACTTCCCACTGTGTCCCACGAGAGAACAATTTATGGGTGCTGTGTTACCTGCTGTGTGGATTCTGAATCAGACTTGAGACATGGAGCTTGGGATCAAGTGCTCTTTACCTTCTGAGCCATCTTGCCACCTTTGTCCTTTTAAACACAGTATCTCATTAGTTAGCCCAGGCTGGCCTTGAGCTCACA
>LR749490.1:1110901-1127600 GCA_902729485.2 Mus minutoides | reverse complement strand
TTTTTTTTTTTTTTTAAAGATTTATTTTATTTATTATATGTAAGTACACTGTAGCTGTCTTCAGACACTCCAGAAGAGGGCGCCAGATCTCGTTACGGATGGTTGTGAGCCACCATGTGGATGCTGGGATTTGAACTTATCACCTTCGGAAGAGCAGTCGGGTGCTCTTACCCGCTGAGCCATCTCACCAGCCCTGAGCTCACATCTTGCATCAGCCCTCTGAGTATTAGGATTATCAGTGCACAACAATGCCCACCCAGCTCCTGTTAAGTTTTAGTTTTATTTAAAGGAAGCATATTTAGTTGTGTGTGCTTTTTCCCTTGCTGTACATGCAATGTTGAGGATGAAGCCCAGGGCCTTCTGCATGCACGCTGTGCCGCTGAGCCCTAATGGAATCATGTCACATGAGCTCTCAGTGCTTGGCTTTGGAGGTGCTTCTGTGTTACCTAGGCAACAGCAGCTTGTTGGTGGTTGGCTGTGTACCATTCCTTTATGCAGTGAAGCAGGGAGTGGTGTCTGCTCTGTTCTTGCTTTTCTCCCTCGAGTGAAGCCCCACTCTGAGTCTAACAGCCATGCACCTGCTTTCCATTCAACTCATCCCCTTTTCTTTCTTTCTGTGATAAGGTCTTGCCGTCTAGTCCATTCTGGCCTGGAGCTTATGATCTTCCTGTCTTAACCCCGAGTGTAGGGACAACAGGTGCGAACCTCCATGCCCAGGGCACCTACTTAATTCGATTATGAAGTTGAGATTTCAGACTGATAATTCAAAAGCATTGGGCCCCAAAGTGAGCATGTTTTTGTTCCTTTCCAAAGTCATGTGATGGCTGAGGTGAGCTTGTGAAACTGACGCCGGAAGTTGCTGTTAGAAGTGGAACCTGGTGCGAGGTGTGGGTTTGCAGATCTCTCTGTGCCCTGGAAATAATAGGAGAAAAAGTTTAAAACCAGGAGCAAGGAGCTAGAGAGACGGGTCACCAGCACGGCTATTACACAGGACAAAAACCAGGAGCAAGGAGCTAGAGAGACTGGTCACCAGCACGGCTCTTACACAGGACTAAAACCAGGCGCAAGGAGCTAGAGAGACGGTCACCAACACGGCTCTTACCCAGGACCAAGCTTTGTTCCCAGCACCCACAGCAAGCAGCTCATTGCTGCCTATATGTCTAGTTGTGTGATTCAGTGCCCTCATGACTCTGAGAACACCTGCACCCACACGCGCACACACACAGAGACACACATGTGTACATAATGTAAAGGTGATTATAGTAAATCTTAATACATAAAATAAGGATCGAGGCCGGGAGTGGTGAGTTACACTTGTAATCCCAGCACTTGGAAAGCTGAGGCCAGCCTGGGCTAAGGGCTGGGATGTGGCACCTGGAAGTACTTGGTTTTCAGTTTGCGTCTCATGCTCTCCCTCTCTGGTTTTCTTCTGCAGACTGAAGTGTCTTCCCCTAAAAAGGTAGTAATGGAGCCCCGCCCTGGCCGGTCTCAGTCTGGAGCTTCCTCCATTATGTACGTCCATTGATTTTCCAGTTCAACATTGTACAGATTGTATTTATATGTAAATTCCTTCTGTAAAATAATTTTTTAAACCTTGACATTTCAAAGGCTGCCCTGAAAGGTTGCAGAAATTGATTTCTATTTTTAACTTCAGTCCATGTTAGAAGGATAAAAGACTGAACAGTTTAATTAAAGTGGCTTTAAAAAAAAATGTGCCTCTTGATTTCTTTTGGAATGTCCTGGAGATTTTAAAAGGGAGAGAAGAGTGAAGGCTTTTCTCTGCTTTCTGTGTCAAGAAAGCTGAATCCAGAAAGGATGGATGGGACTTGGCAGTGGAGGTGGTAAAGGAGGAGGTTACCCATCCCCATCCTTGCAAGAAGCATCCTCCGGCTGGTGGTGCCTGGAGCTCAGGGGGCGGACTGAGCAGGCCACAGCTTGGGTCCCACCGGCTGACAAATGCAGAGTTGGGCAGGGCTGAGTGGTAGAAACTTACTGAGCCGGGCACTGATGTCATCCCAGCACCTTAGTGGGGGTGGGGGTGGGGGGGGGGGGGGGGGGGGGGGGGGGGGGGGGGGGGGGTGGGGGTGGGGGTGGGGACCAAAGTGCAGGGAACTTTATACAACAAGAAAGACTGCAAAAGAAGCAAGAAGATGATCCTGTTTTGTTTAACCACTCAGATGTGAGAACCCTCTGTATTTCACAATTATTCCATCCAATCTTTTCTTCTGCCTGTAACGATCCTTGTTATGAATTGTAATGAATCTTCCCTTGTCAACACACACAAATGTAACCCTGGTCCCCAGAACCTGCGTCCTGCTCCATCCCAGTCATGCCATAAGTTATGGGCTACTTGTCAGACACAAATTGGGCATGCTCAGAGCTATTCCACAGGCAATGGGACAGAGATTCACAGTGACAGAGAGCCAGGAGGGCACAAGGGTAAGTTCCCTGGCTTTGCACCTCAGTCTCCTTCCTCATGTGTCCAAATGCCAAAGAACATTTTAGGGGCAGTAGTACTCTGCATTGGGTGGCATTTTCTGTCACCCTCCTTCATTTCCTCCTGGTTCCTCTTCCCATTTCTCTCTTTCCGAGGTTGGGTCTTGCTATGTAACCCAGGCTGGCCTGGAAGGGAACAATCCTGTCTGAAGTTTCCGAATCAGGAAGTGGGCAGGTAAATAGCAGACCCGGTGAAGCACGTGGATCCGAAGGGCTCAGCGCGTGCTGTAAGCACGTGGTGCCACCGTTCCGCTGAGCCCGCGGCTGGCTGGGCAGGCTCCAAGATGGAGTCCCAAGTCCCCCCAGAAGCCTCGGGGGGCACCAGGAAAGCTTCTGGGAAGACCTGGGAGGGCTCAGAAGAGACTGGGAAGGGTTCTAAAGATAGCAGGGAAGTTATTGACGAGATGAAGAAAGACAAAGAAGAGATCCTGAACAGGCCTGACCAGGTCAGGAAGGGTTCTCCTGATGTCAAGAAGAAGAAGAAGATAAAGAAGAGAAGTGTTAAACAGAAGTGGCCTCTTGAGCCCAAGAAGATGTATTTCGTCGAGGACAGTTGGCAGGAAGGGTCTCTTGAGTCCATGAACTTGAATTTCATCGGGGACAGTTGGTGGGAAGGGTTTCCTGAGAACCAGAAGCTGGATTTTGCCGAGTACAATTGGGTCTCGGTCGATAACAGGAGAGTTTCGGTAGACAGCAAGAGGGGTTCGGCCGATAGCAAGAGGGGTTCGGCCGATAGCAAGAGGGGTTCTGCCAGTAGCAAGAGGGGTTCGGCCGACAGCGAGAGGGGTTTGGCCGATAGCAAGAGGGGTTCGGCCGACAGCGAGAGGGGTTCGGCCGATAGTAAGATCTTGAGCTCCAATGAGGACAGAGAAGTTTCTCAACCCACTCTTGCCAGTATGCAACCCAAGAAGGTGCCATGGGCCCCGATGAAAGCATTGGGTCGTTTCAAGCTGTCCCTTCCAGATATCCGTCGGTATTATAATCTGACTCCCAATGACCCCCTGGCCTTAGACAAGGATCATCATCCACGTGATAAGAGCTACGGAGCATCGGTGAAGAAGTTCTGGGGTAACAAGCAACCTCTCTCTAAGGTCAGAAGCACCTACCAATGTCAGAGGACCCAAGTGGCCTCCCAGCCACCTGAGTGAGACCTGTCATATGCTCTGCACCCTCCCACAGGGGCAGTAGCCTGTGCAGCCCCTGGGGGGGCATTAGTGATGGATGCCTGAGGCTGGCTGAGTCGCCTGCCACCTTAATCTCTACATTTCCAGCCCCATGCACCCTTTTATATCCCAGGGAGTCCCCTGCAACTGTGGGTGACTTTATCTACTTCCTCCTTCCTGGGCAGAGAGCAAAACCCTGTCTCCTTCCCTCCATCCTTTCATGGTCCCTCAACCCAGCGACCGGAATCCTGACATGGCCCTATTCCATTAGCTGTGGGAGGAACAGGGTAAGGGATGGGCCCTTTATATCCGACTTCCCTCTCTTTGCTTTTCAGCTTTATTGTTATAGTTCTTGTACCATACAATCCAATTGGGCAAAGCATACATTGCACAATGCCTTTTTTTTTGTTTTGTTTTTTGTTTTGTTTTTGTTTTTCGAGACGGTTTCTCTGTTTAACCTTGGATGTCCTGGAATTCACTCTATAGACCAGGCTGGCCTCGAACTCAGAAATCTGCCTGCCTCTGCCTCCCAAGTGGTGGGATTAAAGGGCCACCACCGCCCGGCACAAGGCTGCTTTTTTTTTTTTTTTTTAAAGATTTATTTATTTATTTCATGCGAGTGCACTGTTGCTTTCTTCAGACACAGGGGAAGAGGCCATCAGATGCCATTGCAGATGGTTGTGAGCCACCATGTGGTTGCTGGGAATTGAACTCAGGACCTCAGGAAGAGTAGTCGGTGCTCTTAACTACTGAACCATCTCTCCAGCCCAATGTCTTCCTTTTTTCTTCTTTTCTTTTCTTTTTCTTTCCTTTCCTTTTCTCTTCTTTTATTTTTAACATTTTCATATTGTGTAGCTGTCACAACTCTTGAACATTTCAATCACACCTCCCACCCACCAAAAAAGGTTAGCAATTATCAGTCATTTCTTGCTTTCTCATAATCCACCCTTCTAACCCTACGCAGCCACCATTACTACTTTCTGACTTGTCGTTCTAGAGAGTACTAGAGTCACATGAAGCTCTATGCTGTGTGTGTGAGGGTCAGACAGGAGCCTTTTTTTCCCTTAACATGATGCTTTCGAGGCTCAGGCACACTGAGCATGTCAGTACTTTTTTTTTTAAAGAAAATTATTTACTTTATGGATATGAGTACACTGTAGCTGTCTTCAGACATACCAGAAGAGGGCATCAGATCCCATTACAGATGGTTGTGAGCCACCATGTGGTTGTTGGGAATTGAACTCAACCTCTGGAAGAGCAGTCAGTACTCTTAACTGCTGAGCCATCTCTCCAGCCTGTCACAACTTCTTTTTTTTTTTATTGCCAAATAACAGTCCCTTGTAGGGCTTTGACATTTCATGTGTTCATCTGTCACTTGGTGGATAGCTGCGTTGAGGTAAATGCTGTGTATATGTACAAGCTTTTGTGTGGATGCCTTAATTTTCCAGAACCATATATACTCATCCTTTTTTTTTTTTTTTTTTTTTTTTTTTTTTTTTTTTTTTTTTTTTTTTTTTTTTTTTTTTTTTTTTTTTTTTTTTTTTTTTTTTTTTTTTAAAGATTTATTTATTTATTATATGTAAGTACACACTGTAGCTGTCTTCAGACACTCCAGAAGAGGGCATCAGATTTCGTTACGGATGGTTGTGAGCCACCATGTGGTTGCTGGGATTTGAACTCGGGACCTTCGGAAGAGCAGTCGGTGCTCTTAACCACTGAGCCATCTCGCCAGCCCCCTATACTCATCCTTATATTTAATGTGCCTTTATCAGCTCAATGGCTGGACCACTCCCAACTTCCACATTGCTAATGCCTCCCGTCCAATACTCCTGAATAACTACTTGCTAAAATCTATATCCATCTTTGTACCCTAGACCCAATGCCCCCCCACCCCCAACCTCCGGGCAGTTCATCCCTGGCCCTTACATGAGTGTATGTTTTCCCATCCACAGCTCTCAAGCCTGGTCCATCTGCTTCTCCTGAACAGCAGGTCTGCCTCTTCCTCAGTGGCCCTCTTGCCCTAGCATCCTAAAGTCCCGCCTCTGTCTCCCCGCCCAGCCATTGGCAACTTTATTTGCCAATAAGAACCAGCTGGGGGTAGGGACCCTCTGGGTCTCCCATGCAGAGTTCTCGTGCAATTTTGGGAACTCTTTTTTTTTCCCAATATTTATTAGATAACTTCTTCATTTACATTTCAAGTGTTATCCAGAAAGTTCCCTATACCCTACCCCCTTCCGGCCCTGCTCCCCTACCCTCCCGCTCCCACATCTTGGCCCTGGTGTTCCCCTGTACTGGGGCATATAAAGTCTGCATGACCAAGGGGCCTCTCTTTCCAATGATGGCCAATGCAAGTACTAAACCAAATCCACAACACTGGTCACTTGGCTCCTCTGTCTCTCCAAACATGGAGTCTATCTTTCGGGAAGGGAACAGTAGCAGCAGCCTTGGCTCATCTGTGAACAACAGTCACGGTTTACCCGTCTGTCCCTCCGTCCCTCTGGGATGGAGAGTCACTACATACCGTTCATAGGAGATTTAGAGGCTTCCTTGGGAAGTGTTTCGAAGCCCTGTCTTTACAACTGGCGGAAGTGGGGTCCCAGCACTGGTTCCACCACGCCAAGGGAGTTTGTTTGAAATGCAGAGGGCACTATACCCTGCTGCAGACCTCTCTTGATCAGGGGTGATCACATAGATTCTTCTCCAAGTAGAAATAGTCGCACTGACCAAGCAGCTTCAGAAAGTGAACTGCCTTCACTGTCTCGCCCTGACTGTCCTTTTCTGTCTGTGTTCTCCCTTGTGGCGACTTTCCATCTTCTTACTGTTGTTTCCTCTTTGCTGAGGACACAGGCACACACGATTTTAATTGTGATGGCATTTATCTATTCTTGCTGTTTGTCTTTTGGTGTCAGATCTAAGAAACCACCAAGGGAAGAGTAGGGATATTTACACCTTTGCTTTCCTCTGAGTCTTAGAGTTTCAATACTCAACATTTAAGCCCTTTAAAATATATATGTTTTGGTTTTTTGAGACAGGGTTTCTCTGTACAGCCCTGGCTGTCCTGGAACTCACTTTGTAGACCAGGCTGGCCTCGAACTCAGAAATCCGCCTGCCTCTGCCTCCCGAGTGCTGGGATTAAAGGTGTGCGCCACCATGCCCGGCTAAAAAAATATATATATATTTTTAAAAGATTTTATTTATTTATTTTATGTATGTGACTAGACTGTAGCTGTCTTCAGACACAACAGAACAGGGCATCAGATCCCATTGCAGATGGTTGTGAGCCACCATGTGGTTGCTGGGAATTGAACTCAGGACCTCTGGAAGAGCAGTCAGCGCTCCTAACCATTGAGCCATCTCTCCAGCCCAACATTTAAGCTTTTGATCCATTTTGACTTTGTTTTTATATGTGGTAGAAGTCTGTTTTCTTGTGTATAAATAACTAATTTTCCCAGAAAATGTGCTTCAAAAGCTTATTTTCTCATCTTTGTATGTGCATGTCATGTATACTAGCATTCCTGGAGTGGGGATGTGTGTGTGGGGGGGTGTGTGTGAATGTGAACATATGTGTGTGTGTGCATGCACATGTGCATGGGTATCTATGGGTGCATGCATGCATGCATGCCTGTGTGTGTGTGTGTTTGTTCATGTGTGTGTGTTTATGTGTGTACGCCACAGATAAACTTTAAGTGTCATTTCTCATAGCTCATCCATCTTGAATTGTTGTTGTTATTGTGGTGGTGGTGGTGGTAGTGATGGTGTGCACATATGAATGAGAGAGAACAATTTTGGGGGAGTGGGTTCTCTTTCCACCTCGTGGGTCCTGGTGATGGGGTTCAGAATGTCAGATGCACACTGGCTTCATCTCTGGCCTCACTCCCTACTTTGGTGTTTCTTGTTTGTTTGTTTACAGCACAAGGTTTCTCTGTGTAGCCCTGGCTTTCCTGGAACTTACTCTGTGGACCAACCAGGCTGGCTTTGAACTCACAGAGGTCTGCCTGCCTCTGCCTCCCAAGTGCTGAGTGCTGGGATTAAAGACTTGAGCCCCCACAGCCATGCCTACCTGGGTGTTTTTCTTTGTTTGGTTTTGAGACGAGGTCTCTCACTGGGACTTGGGGCTCACTAGCTCACCAGTTAGGCTGGGCTGGGTGGCCGGCCAGCCCCAGGGGTTCACTGACACTTGCTGTGGGTTAGGGGAAGTCTGGAAGTCAGAGGACAATTTGTTAACTTGGGGGTCTCCTTCACCATGTGGGTCCCAGGGACTGAACTCAGGCCACCAGGCTTGACAGCAAACACCTTCACCAGTTGAGCCATCTCACCCAACCCACCCACAGATTGATGAATTTTCTTCTTGAAAATTCACAAAAGCTTTAAGAGCAGCTTGACTGCAGAGATTGCTCAGCGGTTAGGAACACGCACTGTTACTCTGAGAGGACCTGGAATCATTGCCCAGCACGCTTGTTGGGTGGCCCACAACCACTTGTAACTCTGCATCCAGCGCCCTCTTCTGGCCGCCCAGTGCACTGACACACACCCACGGCACACACCCACAGCATGCACAAGCACATAAATAAAACTTAAAAGCACATGTAAATAGACTGGGTAAGGAGCCATACGCCTTTAGTCCCAGCACTCAGGAGGCAGTGGTGGGCAAAGCTCTGTGAATTCCAGGCCAGCCTGGTCTATACTGTGTGTTCCAGGATGGCCAGGGCTTTGTGGAAAACTATCTAAAAAAAAAAAAAGCACATAGAAAAAGATCAGCTTGTCACTTTCTACAATGATTTCATTACTGTGGAATCTGATGAGGTGGTGGTGTACTAGTGGGTCTCTGTGAGGACCTCTGTCTGCTATTTCAGCACAATTCCATCTGCCCATCTATGACGATAGGATGCCGGTTCTTTTACGTATGTCTTCAATTTCTTTCAACAGCGTTTCATTTCCAAGGCATACAGCTCCCTCCTACCCATCGTTTTTGTGCTGGGATGCTTTCCTTAATTTTTTTTTCATGTCACATGTTTATAAACACTGCTTGATTTTTTGCACGACGTCCTTGTCGCCCAGCGACACTATTAAACTGGTTGTTGTATCTGTCCTTTTGTTTAGATCCCGTATAAGATTCTGATCGGGCATGACCACATCGTGAGTTGCTGCCACTTTTGTATGAATGACACAAGGTTCCTCAGTAGCTCCTACGACTGCTCAGTGAGGCTGTGGGTAGGTAGCCGGACGACAGGGTGCTAGCGCTCAGACATCGAGTACCCTTAGGCTCCTCTGCTGGAGAACTGTCCAGCACTGAGTTCTTATTTTCTGGGGTTTGCCAAGGCTTCTGGGCAAGTACAAGATAAAGGAGCCCACCCCAGTGTTGAGTCCTCAGAAAAAGCCGAGGAACAGCTAGCCTGTGGCTCTGGACACAGTGGGGGCTCGGGCTGAAGACCACAATGCTGATAGCCCCCAGCTTTGGGGAGGGGGGTCCTGGTTGTTCCTGGCCTCTACTTGGGAGTCACTGAGCTATGTTATATTTTTTGGTTGAAATTTTATTTCCTATATATTTACTTATGTGTATGGGATTTTGCCTGCATACCGCATGTGTGCAGTTCCTACAGAGGCCACAAGGGGGCATTAGACTTCTTCCTGAAACTGGAGTTAGAGATGGTTGTGAGCCGCCTTGTGGGTGCTGGAAATTGTTTTGTTTTGTTTTTGTTGTTTTTTGCTTTTCGAGACAGGGTTTCTCTGTATAGCCCTTGGCTGTCCTGGAACTCACTTTGTAGACCAGGCTGGCCTCGAACTCAGAAATCCGCCTGCCTCTGCCTCCCGAGTGCTGGGATTAAAGGCGTGTGCTACCTCGCCTGGCTGGGTGCTGGAAATTGAACCTAGGTCCTCTGGAAGAGCAGCCGGTGCTTTTAGTTGCTGAGCTGTCTCTCCAGTCCCAATCTTAATTTTTCGTATTTTTTATTTTTGAGGCAAGGTTGGCTTTGAACTCACAATATTCCTGCCTCAGCCTTCCACATACAGGAATTACAGACCTGGGCCATCACACCCTTGGGTAGACTGTTATTTCTCTGGGTCTCCTTTGCATCTGGAAAACTCAGTTCTTATATACTGATCTTGTACAGTTGTGTTAAACTATTTTTGTTAATTCTGTTTTCATTTTATTTTTATTTGTGTGTGTGTGTGTGTGTGTGTGTGTGTGTGTGTGTGCGTGCTATGTCCATACAGGCTCTTGGAGGCCAGAGAGGGCATTGGGCTATCTGCAACTGGGGTTCCAGACAGTTGTGGGCCTGACTAATGTGGGTGCTGGGAATTGAACTCAGGATCCCCGGAAGAGCAGAAAATGCTCTTAACCACTGAGCCACCTCTCCAGTGTCCTGCTTTTGAGATGCCATATAAAATTCTTACTGGACTTAAGCACACTGTGAATTCCCGCCACTTCGGTGATATCCAGGTCTTGGGCATTCACAGTGGACAAATGGGGGCCAGGTCTGGGTTCTGCCCCAAGAGAGATGGAGCAGATCAGTGCCTGGCTGTGTAGTGGCAGAGAAACCAGGAACAGGGTGTGGTATTCAGGCCAGGCTGCTTCTACTCTGCTTGTAGGATTTGGTGTTTGTGTCCAGCAGTCCCTGATAGGTGTCTTTGGCAGGACTGACAGAGAGGAGGGAGTAGAGATGGAGGGTAACATTGGCCAGCAAGGACTTGGCTGAAGATGATCACAGCTGGGGCCACATGAGAGGATGAGAGGATACTCAGTTCTGGGGCTTTCTGCTGTCTTCTGGTTTGAGAAGCGGCAGGGTGGAAGATTGTCAAGGGTTCTTCAGGTCCTGGCATGGGTACTTGGACAGTGTAGATCCCCTGACCCTACAAATGACCTCAGAGGAGCATCCTGTCATATGTTGGTGCCAAGGCACAGACGGATCAGGTCAGAGGGTTTGGGACTATCCCAGGTCAGCTCAGACCCTGTATTGGTGACCCAACGGCTGTGTGACTCTGGGTGGTTTATCCACCTCTTGAGGTTCTCAGAGGCCCAGCTGTGTGGTGGGGCTGCTCCAGGCTTTACCTTGCCCATCTCCAACCCCCCTGGATCTGCCACACCTCCTTCTGCTGCCGCTCTGTGGACACTTGTGTACCCAGAGGCTAGGATCTCACTTCGGGGAAAACTCTCACTTTCTCTGGGATCCATATGGCCTTTTCCAGCCCTCAGTAGTCACCAAAGGTTCCCAAGCAAGGGGACAGGTAACTGTCACTGTTCCCAAGCAAGGGGACAGGTAATTGTCACTGTGTGCTGTACATCTGTTGACCCAACAGAAGTATTCATGGAACGTGTGCATGTCTGGGCTAAAAGGCCAAGTCTGCTTGTTTTTTTGTTTTTTTTTTTTTGTTTCATTTTGTTTTTTTCTGTTACACACACACACACACACACACACACACGTGCGCGAGTACACAAACACATACACGTACACACACACACATGTATACAGTACACTTAAAGAATTGGTACCATTCAGAAGTACTGAATCATAAATTTCACCTCCAACCCTTTGTCACACTCCCCTGATTTTTCTGAGAGTCAGTCAGTGCTTTCCTTCTGCCTTCTTCAAAATCTCGCTAGTACTCCCTCCGTTGGAGCTATAACTCAGGGCAGAAGACCCGTCTAATAGACGCAAGGCCCCGCTAGGCACCTAACTCAATAGGAAAAGAGAACAAAATTAAAAACTTCCTACAAAACTAATCAAAACCCGATCAGTATTTTACCTTTCAAACTGATTTCACAGGCGCTGGCTTTTCCAAAGGCCAAGCTCAAAAACCTGCTCGGCACCTCTGCCCTTGACGGCTGTTTCTTATGTTGGCCACATGGGGGCACTATTGGATTTGCAATCGCTTCATTCTCTGCCCAGACTTGGAGGTTGTGTAGCTTACAGTCTCAAGCATGCGGGGGGGGGGGGGGGGGGGGGGGGGGGGGGGGGGGGGGGGGGGGGGGGGCGGGTGGGAGGTTTGGGAGGAGTTGTTTTCCGCTAGAGCAATGGTTCTCAAGCTTCCTAATGCTTGAGACCCTTTACCACTCTTCCTCATGTTGTGGTGACCCTCAGCCGTAAAATTATTTCATTGCTACTTCATAACTGTAATTTTGCTACCGTTATCAGTTGTGTTTTCCAATGTTCTTAGGGTGGCCCCCATGAAAGGTTTGTTAGGACCCCCCTCACAGGGGTCCCGACCCACAGGTTGAGAAACACTGCTCTAGAGACACAGTGACAAGCTAGATCCTAGTGGTCAGCATCAATCCTTCCCGAGCCCAGGTCACCAGCCAGAGGGTGACCTGCCCTGCTGAATTCCATTTGGGGAACTCCCAGCTGCCCTTATCTTCCACTGAGCTTGTAAAAGGGCCTCCTGGGATTTCCTGCATGTGACCATGTGCCCCAGGGGACAGGCGTAGGGACATGGGTGTGTGGAGTTAGCAGTCACAATGGGCTTGGGGCTACCATAAAGGCCACTGATACGGCTTTAGTCTGGGAACTAGTCTGGTGAGCAGTAGCCCTTTACCATCTTTGGAGATTGTCCCTCATGTAATGAAGGCAGCTAATCACACCTTTACAGCCTGTGCAAACTGCCTTCCTGGAATTTAAGTGTGGGCTTGGCAGAGTGTCTATGAAATTGGTCTCGCTTTTTTTAAGCTTCCAGGTCCTGGGCTCTGGTACACCTTTTTCTGGTAGACAACACTTTATGTGGATTGATGTAGGCTATTGCTGTAAATGGTGAGCCCCAAGCTCTCCAAGAGAAGATTGGGGAACACCTGGCTTCCTTTGGACTTTGCCCCAGCACCTTATTATCTGGGTTTTTTTTTTTTTTTTTTTTTTTTTGAGACAGGGTTTCTCTGTGTAGCCCTGGCTGTCCTGGAACTCACTCTGTAGACTAGGCTGGCCTCGAACTCAGAAATCCACCTGCCTCTGCCTCCAGAGTGCTGGGATTAAAGGCGTGCGGCACCACTCCTGGCTCTTATCCAGCATTCTTGACGGTCCCTGTCGCCGTAGGGAACTTGAGTGCTTGTGTGGTTTGCTTGCATGTTCATGTGTGCACCGTGTGCACGCATGCCTGGTGGCCGCAGAGGCCAGAAGAGGAACTCAGATCTCCCATGGAGCTGGAGTCACAGACAGTGGTTATCTGCTGCGCGGGTGCTGGAAACGGACCTGGGTCCTCTGAGAAGAGGGCTTAACCACTGAGCCACCTCTTCTGCTCTACATAAATCTTTAATTATGTTTAAAAAATTGCACTGTGTGTATGTCGAAGTCAGAGGACAACTTTCTGGAGTGGGTTCTCTCCTTCCCACCATGTAGGTCCCCGGGGGCTGAACTCAGGTCATCAGGCTTGGTGGCAAGCGCCTTTACCTACGGAGCCATCTCACTGGCCCATATACTTATATAAGGCTTTAATTACGTATCTGGTTATTTCCATCAGAGGCACCCCTCAGAGTGCAATCACAGGGCCAAAAGGCATGGAATTATATTTAAATGAAGTTCTTGAGGGATATTGAGATTGTGAGAGACCTCTTTGGTCAGTACAAAATAAGCAAACAATTTGGACTCCACCCCCAGCGTGCCCAGGGCCCATCCGTGCCTGGGACACTGTGAGGGGGATTTCCTGAGGATGCTGTGGAAGATGCAGTGTCCCTCCTGTTTGGGATATTGGAAAGCCCCAGAACTTTGCTGTAGGCAAGCTAGGACCTACTGCTGACCAGAATTCATGACTTCCATACATAAGCCTTGACCACCGTCTCTCCTCTCTCCCATTGATTTGAGGATGCTGAAGACGGAAGTGTGGTTTGGGACTTTGAGCCACGACCCAAAGCTCCCGTTTTAGAGTGCAGCATCACGGCTGACAACAGAAGGTGAGGAGGTGATGTCTGGTCTGTTTAACATGGGTTGGGGAAAGTCAGAGTCAGCAGGCAGGCCTCAAGACCTGTACACAGGCTTTTGTTTGTTTAGGAAAATATACAACCACATTCCCCTGTTTGGGTCTCAGTGTTTCCATGCACTTTGAGAATCAAGGAGTCTAACAATGTAACAGCATTCTGAACATTTAAATTGCTTAAAATAGAATGCCCACTGTAGTTAAGAACATAGTCCGAATTTTCTTTTATTCCTCCTCCTCCTCCTCCTCCTCCTTCTTCTTCGTCCTCCTCCTCCTCCTGGTTCTCCTTCTTACCCTCCTTCTCCCCACTTCCTCCTCTGACTCTAGTTTGAGACTGATACTCTGTAGAGCAGCCCAGCCTGCAACTCATAATGCAGCCTCCAGCTTGCAGCCGTCTCAGCTCCTCCAGGGGCTGAGGTGACAGACGTGCCACGAGACTGCTTGAATTTTCCTCACAAAGTGTCTTTTCTATGGTCACGCAAAGCCCGAGGTGCAGCAGCTGCCCCTGATCTCAGCTCACTATTGCTGAGAGAGGAAATGACCATGACCAAAAACAAACTGGGGAGGGAAGGCTTTATCTGACTTACACTTCCACACCGCTGCTCATCACCAAAGGCTGGAACCTGGAGGCAGGAGCTGGTGCAGAGGCCATGGAGGCGTGCTGCTTACTGGCTTTCTCCCCATGGCCTGCTCAGCCTGCTTTCTTTTCTTTTTCTTTTTTCTTTCTTTTTTTTTTTTTGTTGTTATTCAAGACAGGGTTTCTCTGTGTAGCCCTCGCTATCCTGGAACTCACTTTGTAGACCAGGCTGGCCTCGAACTCAGAAATCCGCCTGCCTCTGCCTCTCGAGTGCTGTGATTAAAGGCGTGCGCCACCACGCCCGGCTTCAGCCTGCTTTCTTATGGAACTCAGAACCTCCTACTGCATAATCTTATGGAAGAATTTTCTCAACTAAGGTTTCAGTTAACCTGGCTTTTAGTTATCCCTCCTTTCAGTTAACTCTGGCTGTGTCAAGCCAGCCCCCACCCCCCAAAAAAAAGTTCACTGGAGAGATGGCTCAGAAGTTAAGACCTAAGTTCAATTCCCAGCACCTATCTGATCTGAGGTGTCTCACATCCTCCTGTAACTCCAGCTCCGAGGGACTGAACTCACACATACCTATACACAGATACACATGCACACATAATTTAAAATGATAAAAGTAACTTTTTAAATGGGTTCCTTGACCCTGAGCAGAGACTCCCAAAGAACAATACAAGTTAAATGTAAGTGTGGTGTTCAGGCGTCATGGGGATTTTACACACACACACACACACACACACACACACACACACACACACACACATATACATATGGGAAATTTTTGCCATATGCTACGTGAGTTAGCATTTTAGTCACTGGGACAAATCCTGAGATAAACAACATCAGAGAAGAAAGACTTGTCCTGGCTGATGATTCTACAGGTCACACAACCTCTGCTCCGTGGCAGAGCATGGTGTCACAGCAGGAGGGTGAGGGATGGTAAAGAAGCTCTCTTCGAGGCAGCCTGGAAGCAGAGACACAGGAATACTCCAAGACAAGACCCCAAGGGGTTACTCCCTGTCCGTAACCCATCTCACCTGATAGTTTCCACCACCGATCAACAAATGCCATCCAAGTGTGAGTTCATCGGTGGATAAAGCATGAATAAAGACAGACCCTCAGCAAGCCCCCTCAGCCTCGCTACCAGCTGGAGACTAGGTCTTCAAAACACAGCAGGACATTCGTGCACACATCTAAATATAAGAGAGCATTTCAGAACACAGCATGCTGTCCAGGAAAGCTATCCATCCATCTATTCTTCCATCTATCCTTCCATCTATCCTTCCATCTATCTATCTATCTATCTATCTATCTATCTATCTATCTATCTATCTATCTATCTATCTATCTATCTTTTCTTTTAAATATTTTACTTGTTAGCTGGGCATGGTGGTGCATGCCTTTAATCCTAGCACTTGGGAGGCAGTGGCAGGTGGATCTCTGTGAGTTTGAGGCCAGCCTGGTCTACAGAGTGAATCCAGCACAGTCAGGGCTACACAGAGAAACCCTGTCTCAAAATCCCAAACCCAAACCCATTATCTGTGTGTCTATATAGAAAAGAGTTTTTGTTTTGCTTGTTTATATTTTATGTGTAGCAGTGTTTTGCCCTCATGTTTGTAAAGGAAGTATATGTGTGCACTGCCTGTGGAGGCCAGAAGGGAGTGTTGGAGTTATAGATGTTGTGAGCCTCCATGTGGGTGCTGGGAACTGAACCAGGGTCCTCGGGAAGAGTAGCAAGTGCTCTTAACCACCGAGCCATCTCTTTAGCCCCTGAAATCATATTTTATAACCTTTTTTTCCTTGTTCCGGTCAACCCTGCTTGCTCTCGTCTGCCCCCGCTCACTCTGGTTGGTCCCACTTGCTCAGTCCCTGCTCTCTCCGGTCCAAGGATTCATTTATTATTATTCATAAGTACGCTGTAGCTGACTTCAGACGCACCAGAGGAGGGCATCAGATCTCATTACAGGTGGTTGTAAGCCACCATGTGGTTGCTGGGATTTGAACTCATCACCTTCAGAAGAGCAGTCGGGTGCTCTTACCTGCTGAGCCATCTCACAAGCCCCCATATTTTATAACCTTAAATATAGAAGATTATCCTGGAGTGTCTGACAGAAGGATAATGGTGCTGGAGAGTCTGCATACCATTTCCAGCGGGATGCATAAGTCCCCAGAGTCTTGGAAAGATCGATCTTGGTTCCAAGTTATCCAAAGGAGAAAGACTCCTCATAGGAACCACACACAGGCCCTAGCAACGGTTACTAAGATGCAATCTGTGTTTGACTCTTTTGCAGGTTAGTGGCGTCATCCTATGATAAAACAGTGAGGGCTTGGGACGTTGAGACAGGTCAGCTTCTGGTACGTATGCCCTGCCTCTGGGAGGGTGTCAGGGGACAAGATCATGACAGGGCTTTGGTGGCTTTGGGCTGGACCTGGGGTTGGGGACAATGGCAGAAGCCCCAGGTCTTTCAGGAAGAGCATATTCTCACCTGCAGAGAGAACGCATTGATGGAAAGTAGGTGTTGGGCAAGAGAGGCTTCCACTCCAGGCAGGTCAGGGGCTGCTCTCA
>LR749490.1:969897-1108301 GCA_902729485.2 Mus minutoides | reverse complement strand
CCGTTTTTAAAAAGTCCTTTTTATTTATTTCTGTTGCACAAGTCCGCAGTGATTGTGGCCAGCATCAGGGATGGCTCAGTGACTAAGAGCTGCTTGACAAATGGCTCCAAACCTTGGTTGCCTTAAACAGCCAACGTTTTATTTCGGGTGGTTCTGGCTCCAGTTCTTTCTTAAGTCACGGTGGATGACAATGTCATTTGGAGCTGCCGAGGCCCCCCACAGGGCAGGAAGGATTTCCTTCCAAGATGGCTCACTCCCATCGTTGTTGGCAGGAGGCCTCTGCTCATATCCTTGTGGGTCCCCCGGGTCACACGGAGCTGTGTGTGTGTGTGTTTGTGTCTTTGGCATGACAGTTATCGCCCGTGGAGCATATGTTCCAAGAAAGGACAAAGAACAAGCTATAGTTAACCTCTCTCCCTCCTTGAGATTCAGAATCTCTCTTGAGATTTTGGTTGGTCTTGAATTCAGAATCCTCCTGCCTCAGGCTGCCATGTGCTGGAATCACAGGCATGCCTAACTTATTCTTTTATTTTATTCTCCCCCCCCCCACCCCCAATGCTGGGTATTTAGCTCCAAGATGCTAAAAACACACTATATCACCGAACTACTTCATATCATCTCTCTACAGTGCTCTGTTCTCTCTCTCCCTCTCTCTCATTCTCCCTCTCTTTCTTTTCCCTCCCTCTGTCCTCTCCTTCTCTCCCGCCCTCCATCTCTCCCTCCCTGCCATTCCCTTTCTTTCCCCTCAATTTTTCCTTCCTCCCGGTCTCTTTTGAGGTAGGCTTTCACTTGTAGCCCAGGTTGGCTTTGAACTTGCCACCCTCCTGCCTCAGCCTCCCAAGTGCTGGGATTATAAATGTGCTCTGCCACACCCAGCTTCAGTGACTGCCATCCCTTCTGCCATACTCTAGCTGTCAGAAGCGAGCTCTGGGTCTGGCCACATTTAATAAGGGGATAGCTAGGCTAAGTCTACTGGAAGGGATCTGAGGGAGCGCCTTCAATCTGGAGTCCACTGAGCAGGTGTGCTGTCCTCTCTGGGCCCTGCCTCGTTCCAGTGGAAAGTCAGGCACGATACCTTCGTAGTGTGCTGTAAATTCTCTCCCAACGGGAAGTACGTGCTGTCAGCCTTGGATGTGGATCACGGGATCTACCTAATGGATCCAGAAAACATCACCTCCGTGATCCATATGAAAGGTGAGGTTGCCAAGCTCCCCCGCACGTGGCAGCGATACCTGACCACTTGATCAATAGGGGCCTTCAATTGCTTTATATGGTAAGACTTGTCAGGGTCAGGGCCACATCATGAGCCCCACGGGCTACTGCATGCCAGGAATTGTAACACGTGGACAGTGGAGGAAGGAAGATGAGGAGTTCGAAATGATCTCTCTCCTCTCTCCAGCTTCAATGACTGCTTTCCTGATGTGGTGCCACACGGTCGATCTCTTCTGCCATACTCTAGCTGTCCGAAGTGAGCTCTAGGTCTGGCCGCATTTAATAAGGGGACATTTAGGCTCAGTCTGTTGGAAGGGATCTGAGGGATCCCTTCAAGCCCCTCACTGAGGGATTCTAGGCAGGGGCTCTACCACTGAGCCACACCCCCAGCTCCTCACTGGGGGATTCTAGGGAGGTGCTCTACCACTGAGCCACGCCCCCAGCTCCTCACTGGGAGATTCTAGGCAGAGGCTCTACCACTGAGCCACGCCCCCAACCCCTCACTGGGGGATTCTAGGCAGGAGCTCTACCACTGAGCCACGCCCCCAGCCCCCTCACTGGGGATTCTAGGCAGGGGCTCTACCACTGAGCCACACACTCAGCGCAGAGGTATTATTAATAGTGCATTGCTAGATGACCTTTCTGAACTAGTATGTGTGTGTGTTTCCCATATATATGTCTTTTCTCAGCATTTTGCACTGTCCTATCAATGGATCATGTCCTATTCTCCTATCCTTCATATTCCCAAGCCCTAGCTATGTTGCCCTCCTTCTTCACACTACATCTCATCTCCAGGAATGCATCCTCGATGACTTAGAGCTTCCTTCCAGCTAGGAACTACTGTGAGCTCCTCTTGTGGCTTTTGGCATGACACAGGCCACACCATGCCTGGGGATATCTCTCCCATTAAACTGGGAGCCGTGTGGTTGTGTATGGCCAGGCAGTTGGGCTGAAAGCCTGGCTCATAGCAGACAAGCAGGAAATGCATGAGTGGGTGGACCGTCCCCTGGGAAAACTGGGATTGTCCCCATTACATCATGGGGTGGTAGGGTCCCCCTGAGGCTTTCCCTTGAGGTCACTCGTCACTTTGCTTATGTGTAGATCATCACCAAAGGTCCATCACTTCATGCTGCTTTGACCCTGACAGCCAGAAGGTGGCTTCTGTCTCCATGGACAGGTGTATCAAGATCTGGGACATCAGAACCCGAACCACGCTGTTTACCATCCCCGAGTGAGAAGGGTCCTGAGTGGGGTGGGCAGTGGGGTTTGGTGTGGGCAGCAGCATCCTGCTGCAGGGGGTGGGAGAGGTGTCTCTCTTTCTTCCCTCCTGGATTCCACATAGAAGCCAGTGTCCCAGTGGAGGTGTCTCTAGGGTGTCCCAGGAAGCCAGAGAGAAGCCACCAGTGTAGCTTATAGGCTGGGCCAGGTCTCAGATGCATTCTCTCTCTCTTTTTTTTAAAAATATAAGTACACTGTAGCTGTCTTCAGAAACACCAGAAGAGGGCGTCAGATCTTATTACAGACGGTTGCGAGCCACCATGTCGTTGCTGGGATTTAAACTCAGGACCTTTGGAAGAGCTATCTCTCCAGTTCCAGATGCATTCATTTCAATGTGAACTCTTATCAGCAAACACACCCAGAGCCTCCATAAAAATATGAAGTTCAGGGCTTAGGTCACAGAAGCAGGGGGATCTCTGTGAGTGCGGGCGTTCAGCCTGGTCTACAGAGTAAGCTCTGGGACAGCCAGGGTTTCATTGTGAGACCCCTATCTCAAAACAAGAGCAATAATAATAATAATAATAATAATAATAATAATAATAATAATAATAAACAAAGTTCAGTCAGGCATGGTGGTGCACATCAAAATGCCCACACTGAGACAGGGAGGCAGAAGACTGAAGACTGAAGGCTTGTCTAAGTTACATCTTAAATGGCTGTAAAACGGGAAGCTCTCTGGATCCAGGTGACCCTTGCTGGGGACCACTGTGTCACGGGTGAGTCCTCTGCAGCAGGTGCTGGTATCGAGGTCACAGACTGTGCACACACCTGTCACCCTGACTGTCCTGCTCAGTTCCACCTTCCTGGGTCAGCCACCTGTGCGCAGGGACCTCAGGTTCCTCTCCTTTTGAAAGGAGCAGAGTGACAGTCTGGACAGGGTGGCGGGAGGACACTCCCTAGAGTGTGCTGTATCACGTGGAGTGACGTTTAGGGAGGACTCTGAGGTACGGTCTGCTCTGTGCAGGCACTGAGGGACGAGGTATCAGAGGCTGCTGTACATGGGTCGTGGGGTGGAAGCCCTGACCCAGCCCTGCGGTGACAGCAGTAGTTTATATCAGTTGAAAAGTGTGCCAGGAAATGTAGCTCTTAGCAAGCGAATGAACAGGGGAGGCTCTCAGAATCTGAGCACACAAACTGGCTTCCTGGGATCATGTAACAGACCATGCTTCACTGCATGCATTCATTGTTGAAGCGGTTACATTCATAGGGATTTTTGACGAGACCAGATGGCTTTTTTTTTCTATTTTCTTTAACATATAGATTTATGAGAATGTAAAACAGGGCACAGCATCAAGTTTTAAAGGTACAAGAGAAAATAAGGCGCAGTGGAAGTATCTCTGGTTTCATAGACATTCAGTTTCCCTCCTCTGCAGTAATGGCCTCTCTTCCTTCCTGTCTGTCTGTCACTCTATAGTATCTGCTTATGTAAAATAAGCCTAGGGGCCAGTGAGATGGCTCAGCTGTTGGAGGGGCTTGCTGCCAAGTCTGGCAACTTGCGTTTAATCCCCAGGCCCCACATGGTAAAAGGAGAGGACCAACTCCTCCAAGTTGAACTCTAATCGGCCACATTTATTGTATTACACACACACTCCCACACTTAAACACACATGCAAAATAATACTCGCAGCAAAAAAAAGTAAAAACAAACCAAGTAGTTTGAGCAAGATGACATTTTCATTATTTATGATGAAATGCATGCAACATAAAATTTGACCATTACTTTTCAGTGCACAGTTCACTGGATTAATTACGTTCATGGTATTTTGCAACCTTCGCTATCTATTTCCAAAATGTTTCACCACACCAAAGAGAAACGGTATCCATTAAGCAACGGCTTCCCGCTCCCGGAAGCCCCTGGGAGCCCTTATTCCAGTTTCTGCCTCTATGAATTTGCCTAGTTTAGATATTTCTATAAATGAAATCACACTTGTCCTCAAGTGACCGCCTTTTTTCCACTTGAAATGATTTTCAAGAATCAACCCTATTGTAGCATATAGCAGAACTTCATTTCTTTTCATAACTGTGTAATACTCCATTACATATAGATACATATAGATACATAGGGATACATGTAGATACATATGGATACATATAGATACAAACAGATGCATGTAGATACATATGGATATGTATATACATATATTGATATACGTATATAGCATGTTTTATTTATTGGTCTGTTGAAGGACACTTGCTTTATTTTTATGCATCTGTCTGAGTTCCCGTTTTTTTTTAATTCTTCTGGCAAATGACCAAGAGTGGAAATGGTGGGCCAGATGGTGGCACTAGGTTTATGGTTAGCTTTTTTTTTCCTTTTAATTTTTTTTAAAAAACATTTCCTTATTATTTTATGTGTATGGTTGCTTGGCCTGCACACATGTTGGTGCACTCTATGTGTGCAGTGCCTGTAGGGGCCACAGAGGTTGTTGTTTCCTGTGGAACTGGAGCGAGACAGACAGTTGTGAATAGCCACCAAGCATCAACTCAAGAGCAGGGAAATATTGTATCTCTGTACCATTTATCTTGTGTATCTCTGGTTCAAGTCTGGCTTCCTGTCTGCTGTTTCAAGTTTCCTGTGTTCACTATTCCTGTCTACTTAAAAAAGACTCTTGAGCTGTTCTTTAAAACAAACTTTTTTTTTTTTTTACAATTATTTATCTATCTTGCATTCTTGAAAAGGAGGGAAGGAGGGAGGGAGCGAGGGAGGGAGGGGACTGGAGAGATGGCTCAGCGGTTAAGAGCACTGACTGCTCTTCCAGAGGTCCTGAGTTCAATTCCCAGCAACCACATGGTGGCTCACAACCATCTGTAATGGGGTCTGATGACCCCTTCTGGTGTGTCTGAAGACAGCTACAGTGTACTCATATACATTAAAAATAATAAATAAATAAATAAATAAATAAATAAATATTTTTAAAAATGATGGAGGGAGGAGGAAGATATATATATATATATATATATATATATATATATATATATATATATATATATATATATATATGTGTGTGTGTGTGTGTGTGTGTGTGTGTTTGCAACACATGTATGCTAGTCTGTCCACAGTATCTTGCTGGCCCACCAGCAATAATATGCACACATATATAATATAATTACATATAATAGGTGTGTATGTATAGGTATATGTATATATATAATTCATTTTTACTTTATGTACATGGGTGTTTTGCTTGCTTGTATGTCTGTGTGAGGTGTCAGAAGCTCTGGAACTGGAGTGACAGACAGGTGTGAGCTGCCACTTGGGTGCTAGGAAACCAATCTGGGTCCTCTGGAAGAACAGTCCCTGCTTTTAACCGCTGAGCTGTCTCTCCAGCCCTGAGAGCAATAAATTCTTAAGAATTTTCATCTGGCCAGGTGTGGTGGTACAGACCAGTTATCTCAGTACCTGGGAGTCAGAGGCACCAGTCTGGTCTACACAGTTAGTCCCAGGACAGTCTGGGCTATGCAGTGAGATCTTGTAGAAAGAATTATCATCTGATGATGCCCTGTTTCATATCAGCTGAGTGTAGAAATCTTGGTTAGCATTCCTTTTCCCCTTTCAATTTTTTCCTTTTCCTTTATTTTCCTTCCTTCTTTCCTTTCCTTCCTTCCTTCCTTCCTTCCTTCCTTCCTTCCTTTCTTCCTTCCTTCCTCCCTTCCTTTCTTTTTAAATGTGACTGCTCTGACTGTTGTCCCAGCCCGGCCTGAAGAGAGTGAGGCTAAGTGAGGCTCAGTCTGGAAAGCCCCAGCTGGACCGTGGTACATCGTGATGAAAGGAATGATAGCCACGCCCACATGGGAAGTGGCATCCCCTCTCCATCCAGGGTGCTATCAGGAGCGTTCTGGGGTCTCCCTGGAATGGCACGTTAGCATGCACCCCACCTGTGTTTCAGGGCGCATTCCAATGCCATCTCGGACTGCTGCTTCACCTCCAGTGGCCACTTCTTGTGCACCAGCTCCTGGGATAAAAACATAAAAATCTGGAATGTCCACACGGGGGAGTTTCGAAACAGTGGAGCCTGCGTGACTCTGATGAAGGGCCACGAGGGCTGTGTGAGTTCCTGCTGCATTGCCAGAGACAGTGAGTGACAAGCACGCACAAGGCCTCCCTCCCTTACCCTCCCCCTTCTTCTATGTGTTGCATCCTGAGTGTCGGGATGGCAAATGTGTCCCACTGCGAAGCCACATTCACCGTCATTTGCTACACAGGTGCTCGAAGGCAGGATCCTTCTGCCTTCCAGCATCTGTGTGGACTTTCCTGGGTGCAGACAAGAGGTGTCTCTCCATGATTCTGGCGGGAAGGGTGACGCCCCCTCCCATCTTCTCGTGCCACCCACTGCCTCATGCGCCAAACCAAGAGGGGGATTCATGGACACGTGCTTTCTAGTGGCAGGAAATTCAGCTCGATGTGGCTTAAATCACAAAAGAAACTTTGAATTTTTTTTTGAGTGTGTGTAAAATATTAATTCAGATTGTCTTAAAATGGTATTTCTCCAAGTGTGGTCTTTAAACCATTTGCTTGTAGAAGTGCAGTTTTCTTAGTCTCACACAAGAATTCGAATCTTTGAAGGGGGCTGCAAGATTCTGTATCTTAATAAGCTCCAGCACGTGCACATAAATAACAAGAACCCACCACCTTAACGGAAACAATTTCCAGTGTCTGCAGTTCTGTAAAGCTTTAATCCTGAATCTGTACAGGATCTCCTGAAGGATGCTTAAAACACCCCTTCCCGCCAAGGTCTTGCACACCTGAGCCACTCTAGCAAAGCCTCGCCTCTCTGCTTCTCCTCCATAACCGACTTTCCCCACTGCGAGGCAAGGATGGCCTAGTGTGTTTCCCAGATAGCCTGGTTCTGGCCACTGGCAATCCTCAAGGAAAAGGGAATTTCTGCCTGATGATGTCAGCACCAAGTCCCAGGGACAGCTCCCATTGGCTCAGCTTGGGACACATGCCCACCTCTGAGCTGGTCACATCTTCATGGATGAAAGGCTGTGATAGGCCAGAATTGGGTGACTTTTCTGCCTCCAGAGTTGGAGGTGGGAGTTGGTACCCTTTAAACCAGAGGAAGTTAGGATGCTTCTGCCAAGGGAAGGCCCTTTGTCAGTAATGAAAGTGCAGCTAGGGCCCTTTGAGGGAAGCAGCTGTTGAGGAGCCAAATATATGCATGCACATACCACACACACACACACACACACACACACACACACACACACACACCGATTCTACTGAAAAGTGGGTTTGCTTTGTATATGTGTGAGAGACACAGGGCTCCCCAGCCATTACACACATGATCAATGTCCTGTCTTAAGAACTGTTGCCGGTGGCTGGTGAGATGGCTCAGCGGGTAAGAGCACCCGACTGCTCTTCCGAAGGTGATAAGTTCAAATCCCAGCATCCACATGGTGGCTCACAACCATCCGTAACGAGATCTGGCGCCCTCTTCTGTCTGAAGACAGCTACAGTGTACTTACATATAATAAATAAAATAAATATTAAAAAAAAAAAAAAAAAAAAGAACTGTTGCCGGGCGTGGTGGCCCAGGTCTGTAATTCCTGTATGTGGAAGGCTGAGGCAGGAATATTGTGAGTTCAAAGCCAACCTTGCCTCAAAAATAAAAAATACGAAAAATTAAGATTGGGACTGGAGAGACAGCTCAGCAACTAAAAGCACCGGCTGCTCTTCCAGAGGACCTAGGTTCAATTTCCAGCACCCAGCCAGGCGTGGTGGCACACGCCTTTAATCCCAGCACTCGGGAGGCAGAGGCAGGCGGATTTCTGAGTTCAAGGCCAGCCTGGTCTACAAAGTGAGTTCCAGGACAGCCAGGGATATACAGAGAAACCCTGTCTCAAAAAAGAAAAAAAAAAAAAAGAAAAAAGAAAAAAAAAAAAGAACTGTTAAGGGCTTTCTGAACACCTTTCCTGCTCCAGAAAGCATTCTCTATTATTTATATGTGTTTGTTTGTTTGTTTATTTATTAGCAGGGGCCGTGCTAATCTTATTTTCATTGCTCCAACTTTAGTACATGCTGGTGCATACAGAGGGAGGGGCAAGTTGACCTTTTTTGTGATCCACAACCTTGCTTCCAAAAACAAAACACCCTCTTTGGTGGTATACCTAGTGTCACTTTGTGTGTGTGTGTGTGTGTGTGTGTGTGTGTATACATGTGTTCACGGTGCCTATGGAGGTGCCTATCAGATCCTCTGGAGCTGGAGTTACAGGCAGTTGTGAGCTGCCTTACAAGGGTACTGAGAACCAAACCCAGGTCCTCTGCAAGAGCAGAAAACCCTCTTCTCCAGCTCCACACTCATGCACTGTTGTTGATATATATCAACATATATGATATATATATGACATATATATGATATATATATATTTTTTTCTGTTTAAACAGTTAAACAAAGGACTGGGGAGAGGGCTCAGTGGTTGAGAGCACTGACTGCTCTTCCAGAGGTCCTGAGTTCAATACCCAGCAACCATATGATGGCTCACAACCATCTGCAATGGGATCCAATGCCCTCTTCTGGTGTGTCGAAAGACAGCTAGAGTGTACTCATATAATTAAAAATGAATAAATCTTTAAAGAGCCAAAAGTAAATAAATAAGCGAATGAGCTGATACACAAGCAGAGTGGTGCCATGCTGGCTGTGTCATTGCCTCTAAGGGCAGGAGCACTGCGCTCTGCTTCATGGAGAAAGCACAGCTCACACATGAGCTCCACTGGGGCCTGAGATACAGTGACGTTGGCCAAGTTCCACACTGGTATTCAACAAGTGAAGTTAGGTAGGATGCCTTTACATAGAAAGAGTGTATTATATTGATGAAAATGTTGTGACTAGAGACTCTGGTATTTGTTTGTTTGTTGTTCTCATTCCATTTTTCTTTTTTTTCCTTTATTTTATTTATTTATTTATTTAACACTCCATATTTTATTTCCCTCCCCCATTCACCCTCCAACTGTTCTACATCCCACACCTCCTCCCCACCCACCTGTCTCCAAGTGGATGTCTCCCCCCCCCCCACACACACACCTCTGACCTCTAAACTCCCTGTGGCCTCCAGTCTCTTGAGGGTTAGGTGCATCATCTCTGAATAAACATAGACCCGGCACTCCTCTACTGTATGTGTATTGGGGGGGTCTCATTATCAGTTGGTGTATGCTGTCTGGTTTGGTGGTCCAGTGTTGAGAGATGTCGAGGGTCCAGATTAATTGAGACTGCCCTTCCATTTTTTTATGTGGCGACGTGTGGGCACACACACCCATGTATGCCTGAGTCTGATGTCAGGAACCATCCTCCCTACTCTCTTGTCTCAGTTATTGAGACAGGGTCTCTCAATCAAACCCAGAGCTCACAGATCACGTTAGTCTTGCTAGCCAGCTTCTTCTGGGGGAATCTCCTGTCTTCATCTTCTGGGGCTGGAATGTCAAGTGGGCTGACCCGCGACTCCAGCACTTATGTAGGTTTCTGGGGATCTGAACTCCACTCCTCAGGCTTCTGACGCAGGGTTTCAAACTAAGCCACCTCCCTAGCTCTCTAGGTTTTTGTTTGTTTGCTTGATTTGTTGTTGTTGTTTTCTCCTTGGGTTTGGGTTGTTTTTGCATTGAGAGGGCTCAGTGGTTAAGGAGGCACACTGCCGAGTCTGATGACCTGAGTTCAATCCCTACTGGACAAATATGGTGGGAGAAAGAACGGATTCTCAAAAATTGTCCTTTGTCACTGAGTACACGGATGTACACACACACACACACACACACACACACACACACATGCACACACAACACACACACACAAGTGTAATAGTTAACAAAACAAAACAAAACCTGCTCTGTAGCCCTGGCTGGCCTTAGCCTTATGATCCTGCTGCTTCCATCCCCCAAGTACTGGAATTATAAGCATTCAGCACCATGTCTAATGGGAGCACAGACTGGCAGGAACTTGACCCCGCACTGCTTCTACGAGCCGTGTGGGACTGCTCTGTTGATGTCATAACTACGGTTATAACACACCAACAGAGATGGCATATAATCACCCAGAGTAACAAAGGAAGGGTTCTAGCTGACTGGGCTGTGAAGTAGAAACAAGGTTCTTTGGAAAGTCAGTTGTGGTGGATGGTGTTTTGCTGGGGCACACACGAGAAGGAGTGCGGAGGCCTGGCTGTCTCTGCTAGGTAGTGCCGCCCCGCTGCCGATTCCTGTTTGCTACCGGACTCTATCAAACTGGACTGCTGGTATGTCTGTGAAGTGTTTGTGAGTAGATCGAGCTGCCGCTGCTGAGCTGTGAACTAAACTGCTGATTCCCAGACAACACAGCCAGAGTTGCTCCAAAGAATCTTTCTAAACAGGTCCACTTCCCCCGTATCCTTTCTTTCCCACTACCTCTGGTCGGTGGTGGACTAAAAGGGAGGTTTAAGCGTTTAAGAACCATCATTAAAAGTAGACTTTGAAACCCAGGAGAGGAACCATTGTGCCATGATCTTCTGGCAGCTGCACCAGGTGTTGCCCGCCCATGGGGTGCCCTTGATTAACCATCTCTAGACAGGACTGTTATGTATTTAGGGGGTGGGTCATTCCATGCTATCTCGTCAATAAACTGTTCTGATAAAAAAAGAAAAAGAAAAAGAAAAACTGAAAGTTACAAGGCATTCTTGAGCCACACCAGGAAGGTGTCCCAGTGTCTTCGGCATAATTAGTACCTCAAGGTCACCATCGTCAGCTTTACCACGGTGGCGGGGGGTGGGGGTGGGGAGGAGCACTTGGTGGAGGAAGGGAGGACTCTGCAGTCACCCCTTCTCCCTTTGTTTTTCAGGCTCTTTTCTCATTTCTGGTGGGTTTGACAAGACTGTGGCTATTTGGGACGTAGGAGGTGGCTACCGGAAGTTGGCATTGAAGGTACAAGTGTCTGCACAACATAATAAATCTAACTTTGTGTGGGTGGTGGTGGTGATGGTCGTGGTGGTGTGTGTGAGATGTATGTGGTATGTGTATGTGTGTAGGGGATGTGTGGTGTGTGGTGTGTATGTGTGTGTGCTGTGTGGTGTGTATGTGTGTGTGCTGTGTGTGGTGTGTGTGGGAGTGTGCAGGTGCATGGGGATTGGGGTGGAAGGTGGTTAAGATCTTGTTATGTGGCCCGGGTTAGCCTCAAACTTGTGATCTTCCTGTTTCAGCACTTCCCACCCTCTAGTGCTGAGATTTTGGGTGTGGTCCTGTCACTCCAGGTGGTATGGCATCTGAGACCAAGGCCAAGGCCTCGCTGCCTTCTAAGGGTACTAACACTTCTGTGGGGAAGGACAAAGACATCAGTAAATTAGCTACCAGTAGTGATGACAGAGAGAGAGAGAGAGAGAGAGAGAGAGAGAGAGAGAGAGAGAGAGAGGAGGCTTAGGGACTGACCCACAAGGGGAGAGCATGGGCTCCCTAGAGGAAGCACTTATTAGAGATCTCAGTGGACAAGCAAGGACCTCAGGGAAAGGCACTACCTAGTGTGTGTAGGTGAAGCAGCCAAGCCCCGAGCTAGGCAGGAGTCCATAAACAGCAGAGTCTGACGCTGGTGTGAGGACTTGCCCAGCCTCAGGGCTCCTGCCACCAACAGAGGAGGCCTGCACCCAAGTTAGCAGGGTGTTAGCCAACAGGGCAGGAGCCCTGTACATCTGGTCCAGTCTCTCCGTTGCCTTTGGCTGTGAGTGCCTACACCCATGACTTAAAGCCTCTGAGTCCTCAGGGACCCTCTGTCATCTATGTCTTCTTGAGTGGCACATGTTCATCCCACCCCTACCCCCACACAGCCAAAGCTAGTCTTTCTAAGGTGAGTTCTACCACGGAGACTTCACCATAGCAAACAAACAGCTTCAAGCTGAATGCTAACCCCACTGGGCTTCCCACCCTCTGCCTCCTGTCAGATTGCTCTGGTCTCTTCCCTCCACCCCCCTCCTCCCCGCCACTTTTATACAGAATGAAAAGCTATCTTTTCATTCCTAGTTTCACCACTGTGTGCAAAGGTCGCATGAGTAAAGACGAACTGGGCACAGCGCAGGCGTGGAGGTCAGAGGGCGTCTCCGAGGGGTGGGGTTTATCTCCTTCCGCTTTTACCTAGGTTCCAGGGATGGAGCTCGGGTCTCAAGGCTTGTGGTGTTGTGCGCTTTACCCTCTCTGCCACCTCTCTAGCCTTTTGCAAAATCTGCAACCCAACCTCTCCTGCTCCTTTTTCCTTACCCTGCTTCGTTGCTCCACTTTCTGTAAGGAGAGTGGCAGAGATGGTAAACATGCCTAGGCAGAGCCCTAACCCACAAACGGCACCTGTCTCCTCCGGTTTTACAGTTCCTCATTGGCTTAAGCTTCCGTGGAAGCCCACAAAGACCCTCCCTGGGAGAGCCTCTTAGGGGCACTTTGTCAAGTAGTAGGTGCAAACAAAGACCTAAAGCCCAGATAGGAACATCGTCTTTTATTTCCTCCCAGTCTGCTGAACCTTGCATACGATTTTAAAAACATACACAGCACTCTCATAATAGATGCTGTGACCCGTCCTTGTGGCTTGCATTCTGCCTTAGGTGTTGATGGGACGGAGCGTGGGTTTCAGGTAAGCACCACAGGCTTGCTGGCTCTTGGTTTCTCTCGCTTTTATAAAGCATTTCTCCGAGGTCTTTGTTAAATTATTTCTTGTTCAGGGCCACGACGACTGGGTGACGGATGTTGCTATTAGCAACAACAAGAAATGGATCCTCTCAGCTTCAAAGGTAAAAGCGGCCAAGCTTTGGCAGACTTAAAATGTGTATCACACTTGCTAGTACTTGAGATAGCAGAAGTGGTACCCACCCCAAATATGAGATCCAGACTTGGGGTTGCCTGCTTGTAATGCCAGCATTCAGGAGACAGAGGTAAGAAGAGGGCCATCCAAGATGGTTTATTAGGGAGAGGCACCTCCCACCAAGCCTGACCCCGGTCTTGATTCCCAGGTCCCACACAGTAGAAAGAAAAAATCAGCTCCTAAATGTTGTACTTGGATGACCACACACAAGTTGTAGCAAGCTCCTACCCACTAGTCTCCAATAAATAAATAAATAAAGGGGTTTTGTTTTGTTTTGTTCGTTTGTTTTCAAGATAGGGTTTCTCTGTACAGCTCTGGCTGTCCTTGAACTTGCTCTTTAGACCAGGCTGGCCTAGATCTCAAGAGACCCAGCTGCCTCTGCCACCCAAGTGCCAGGATTAAAAGGTATGTGCCACCACTTGTGGCTCACGTAGAATGAAAAGGCAAAAACCTGTTCCTGTGCAGGCCCACTCTGACATCTGCACTCAGGAGCTGCCCAGGAACATGGCGCTCAGTCCTCTCTTCCATCTGTCAGTCTGGGGATTGCCAGGTGGATCTGGTCTGTACCATCAATGCTTGAGTTTTTGCTGGAGAAGCCTGACCCATCAATGGCACAGCAGACAGACAGCCTTACAGGGCAGGCACCAGCTCACAGCTAAGCAGTCACACCCTCCTGAGGCCCCAGATGGGTCTTTCTCCCCTTCCACAACTGTCATCTGAGGACATCCATTCTAGTGGCACTCAACTGTTCCTCACTCAGAGGCTGTGCCAGGTGAGAGGTCAGAGGCTCCACCTTGACGTCTGACCTTTAATACTGCTTTCTGTTCTGAATGTCAGAGGCCTCTAGGTCTGTAAAACAATGGTTGAGACCCCCACCTTCTAAGCGTTTCTGCTTTGTGACAGGATCTTGCTGTGTCCCCCAGGCTAGCCTCCAGCTGCAGGTGATCCTGCCTCTGCTTCCTGAGTGTTAGGCTTGTAGGTGTGTGCTACAGAGCACAGCATAGGGCAGACATCTCAGACTAAGAACCGTAGTAAATACATACTAATGTGTGCTGAAGATGCTACTGCTGTAACAGAGAGCTGGGAAAATGTCCTGGCTTATCAACATTCTGTCATTGTCTACGTTTGACTTTTCTGTTACATTACTGCTGTCATTTAAACAAAACGGCAAGATGAGGTAGGTGACAGAGAAATGGACAACAGGAGTATATGAACAAATATGTTTAAGAAGAGCATGAAAATACTGTGATATAATAATGTCATTATTCTATAACACGGTAATAGAACAATCATAGAATAATATATTACACATAATATATTGTGATATGTATTATATATTAAATATGATAGATTTATATTCTAATATAGTATAAATCATATTATATATCATAATATATTATTAGAGTAATTAAATATCCAATAAGGCTATTGTAATTGTATATGTATATTTTATGATAAATATCATATAATACATGGATATTATTTATAATGTTTCATTAGGCACTTAATTTTTGTAGGATATATTATTATATATTCTTGTTTGATTGTTGAGACAGGGTTTTACCATGTAGTCTAGGCTGGCCTCAAACTCATGATCCTCCTCCCTGTACCTCCCAAGTGCTGGACTGCGGACATCTCCACTGTATCCAGTTATTATATATTTAAGATAAACATGGTGACTAAACAGGGGCTACTTACATTCCATTTCTTAAAATGTGGCCACCTATGGTGGTACACATCTGTAATCCCAGCTCCCCGAGTGTTGTACTCAATATAATCCTTATGGAAATGTCAATAGCGTCCCTGCCACACACACACACACACACACACACACACACACACACACACACATAAAACACACACACTCTATCTTCAAGTCCATAAAGAACCCATAGGGTCTTTGAGTCCATAAAGAACCCATAGGGGTCTTTGAGTCCATAAAGAACCCATAGGGTCTTTGAGTCCATAAAGAACCCATAGGGGTCTTTGAGTACTTTGAGTACTGTTACTGTTGACACACAAAAAAAGTTACACATTTTGAGGAAATTCAATTTTTAAAAATTTTTCAGTTTCCTTGCTTTAACTATTTTTTAGTTATTCATAACTGTGCCCGCAGGAGCCAGTGCAGGCCAGAAGAGGACATCAGACTCCCTTTAACTGGAGTAATAGTTTCAATAATGTAATTGATGAGCACATACTTCCTGAAGTTTAAGCTCAACTAAATTCATAATAATTAGCATGGTAAATGGCACCAGGACAGATGGATACCTCAGTGGGACAGACCAGCAGACCTGTCAATCAGCCATGCCTTACATGAGCTGATGGTTTTGTGCCCCAACCACTAAATGGAGAAGGGACAATCTGTCCCACACATGGCGGTAGGAAAGCCTGATGTTTATATGCAGACCAACGAAACTGGGTCCTTGCCTCACACCACACTACATGCGGTTGTCCTTCCATATATGCAGGCTTCAACCAAGCTGGATTGAAATATATAAAACAAAAGACAAACAAAACATCGTCAGCATAGTGGAGAATATCTTTAATCCTACATTCAGGAAGCAGAGGCAGGCAGATCTCTGTGTGTTCAAGGCCAGCCTGGCCTACATAGTGAGTTCTAGAGCAGCGAGGGCTACACAGTGAGACCCTGTACACACACACACACACACACACACACACACACATACACACATTCATTCTCTCTCTCTCTCATATCCATCTATCTGTCTGTCTATCTAGATATAGATAGAAACATACCACATATTTAAAAACTAAGCTAAAAAAACTCTATCTATTCTAGACACACACAGAACTTGTTCCCTTGTCTCCTAAACAATAGTCTAACAACCATTTGCAGTCTCTCAGGGATTATATTCAATCTAGAGATGATTTAAAGAGTATAGGCATATATGTAAATTATATGCAAATTTGATCGAGGTTTATGCAGGGGACCAGTTTTGGTATTCCTCATTGTGGGAGCTCCGAGAACACTTCCTCCTGCACACCAAAGGACCACTGTACAAAATAAAATGTACCAAAGACCTAAACTTATGAGCTAAATTTTTACAAATATGAAGGAAACATTTGAGAGATTCTTTGATATTTTGAGTTTGCAGTGATTTCAGGAGTTTGACAACAAAGCACAGGAAATGCGGAGCTGGAGGGGTGGCTCAGTGGTTAAGAGCGCTGGCTGCCCTTTCAGGCGACCTAGGTTTAATTCTCAGCACCCACACAGCAGTTCACAACCATCTGTAACTCCAGTTCCAGGAGAACTGATGTCTTCTGCACTGGCTCCTGCAGGCACAGTTACAAATAAGTAAAAAATATTTAAAGCAAAGAAACAATGAACAATTTTTAAAAATAGAATTTCATCAAAATGAGTGACGTTTTTGTGTCAAAAGGCTAGGCACAGTGGGACACACCTGTAATCCCAGAGCCTGGGAGCCCAATGCAAAACAGAGAGTTCCAGATCAGCCTGGGATGCACAGAGAAACCCTGTTCCTCAAATTCAACAAAATAACTCCAAATAGGTTGGGGTGGGGGAAATAAACAGTATATATATTTGTGTTATTATTCATTTTATTTGTATTGCTTTTTGAAGGTAGAATCTCAAGTGTTCCAGTTTGGTCTTAAACTTAGCCCAGGCTGACCCAGAGCTCCTGGTCCTCCAGCATTCACTGCCCAAGTGCTGGGAATACTTAGCACAGGTTGACCCAGAGCTCCTGGTCCTCCAGATGCTGGGATTACAGGTCTGTGTTGCCACACTCAACTTTATTACCCTTCTTTCTACTCTGATCCTCAGTACATTTTAAATTCAGGGATACTCTTGTCTCATACCTTAAAAATATAAATTTTGGACAGGCTAACATTTTAAAATCATTTCAAAGGCCAGAAATGATGATAGCCATATTGTAGACATGTGTTCAAGGAAGATGCTACCTCCCCTTTCTAGAATAAAATTTCATCAAGGGGCTGGGGAGACGGCTCAGTCAATAATGGACTTGCTGCATGAGGGCCCAGGTTCGGATCCCAGAACCCACATAAAAGGGGGATTCTATGTCTGTAATGCCAGACCTGGGAGAGGAGTGAGGCGGCCTCCCCATTTAACTTCCCATTTGCTTTGGTATAAAGCTTACCTTACCCAGTGAATGGATTTGACAAAATTTACATTTGCACTGTGTGTTAAATGTGCAGATGAGTTAGAAAGGTCGGATTTGAAGCATGAAGTGATAGCACTTGCCTTTAATCCCAGTGCTCAGGGGGCAAGAGGCTGGCAGATCTTTGTGAGTTCAAGGCCAGCCTATTCTACAGATCGAGTTCCGGGACAGCCAAGGCTACACAGAGAAACCCTGTCTTGAAAAACAAACAACAAACAAAAATACAACAACAACAACAACAACAAATCTGATTTGAATTTAGGTAGTTCTTAGCAAGCTTTTGCTCTATGCTTTCTCTCTTTTTATTAAAGTCTTCACAGGAAAGAATTTAAAACTCCCAAGGTTGGAATCAAAGTATTTAAAAGCTCAGGGGTGACTTTAAAATACAATGTGTGTGTGTGTGTGTGTGTGTGTGTGTGATGTGTGTTCAGTGCCTTCTGAGGGCAGAAAGGGGAGTCATGGGTGGTTGTAATCTGCTCAGTGTGGGTGCTGGGACCTGAAATCCAATCCTTTGCAAGAGCAGTGAGTGCTCTTAATCACTGAGCCATCTCTCCAGCCCGTCTTGGTTTTGCTTGTTTCTGGTTTTCTGAAACATCTCATTGTGGGGTCCTTGTAGCAGACCATGCTGCCAAGACTTAACAAACTACTTGATACACTGTAGAAAGTGACTGCTGATAAAACCTGGCTCATCTCCAGTGTAGCTGCTCTCCAAATTTCAGTTTTTGTCTCTCTATAAGATATTTGGTTTCCTCTGCTTAATTAGGAAATGTAACACACAATGAGATGTTATTGCTGCTGTAACAAATAGGCATAATAAGCAACTCGGACTTAGGACTTGACAGCTCCACCAGACGTACAGAGCAAAGAAAGGGAATCTCACTGGGGTAAAAATCAAGGCTACTAGAAAACTGCCTTTCTTTTTGGAATAAAAAAGGCATTAAAAAAAAAAAGTCCAGAGTTCACAATGTTGTGTTCTCTGACTCCTACTCCCAAGTCTGCCTTATCAGTCAGCCAGATTGACGGTAAACTGTAAGTCTCCTGCCTCGGCCTCCCCAGTGCTGGGATTACAGGTATGTGTCATTTGGTTATTTATTTATTGCACATTCTGTGAGTTTTGTCAAACACATGCCATGTATCAATCATTACAGTAGCCTGTAGAACTATAGAATAATTTTACTGCCTGAAAGACCCCTACACTCTGCTTTGTAAAGAATCCCTTTCCCCCAGAGTCCCTGCCAGCCACCGTTTCTATTTTAACTGTCTCTTAACACACACACAACATGCCATACCCACATACCACACAGAAGACATACCACACAGGAGACATGCAATATACACTACACAGCACACACTACACATACTACACACAACACACAGACACACACTACATACAACACACTTCACAGAGCACACATACACACGTACTATACACAATGCACACTACAATAGTACATACAACACACTACATATTCTATACACAGCACACATATGCACATACTATACACAATGCACACTACAGTATTACACACAACACATTCCACACAGAATACGCACACAACACACATACACAAGTGTAACTCTCACTTTAAAGGTGATAAGGGGTAGTTTATTCTGAAGTCAAAGATGAGCGACCATGGCAGAAGAGTACAGAACCAGGTTATGCCAAATCCCATGCTCCACTGTGGTAACAGTTTCCATCATGTTTCTTTAATAATGGAGCAAGGGATACCAGAGGTCACTCCCAAACTGACTGATGGAAGGTCGCGGATAACAGGGAGGCCTCCACTACAGGCCTTAGCTCCTGTCTGGCAGCACTCAGCTTTTTGGTTGATAGAAGTGAGGTGTCCCTTTGTACATTCCAAAGGACTGACTTCACAGCCACAGATGGCAGGCAGATGACATCAGAGGTGGGTCATGGAGGGCTATCAGAGATTCGAGAGATGTTGTGATGACCTGACTCTGGACTTGCAACATTCCAACCTCTCCAAGTCCATTGCATTTTAACCAGTTAATGAGCCTGGCAGAAGGCTTAGTGGAAGGCGTGGTTTTTATTTGTTTTTTTTCCAGCTTCTGTTCAGTCTCAGCCTGCAATATTTGCCTTCCTGGAATGCTGGATACACAACATTTCCAGCCTGCAGCCTTTTCAGACTGGCTTCTTTGCTCAACAATATGTGCTTTGGGGGTTTGGTAGCTCATCTGTTCTGAACACGGAATGCTATCCCATGGCACAGTTGCACCACAGGTCTCCATGTAGCCCAGGCTGGCCCTGAACTCCCAATCCTCCTGCCTCTGCTTCTTATGTGCTGGGGTTACAGGCGTGTGCCATCATACCTGGCTTCTGTGATGCCAGGGGACAGAGGGTCTGATACTCTACCGCTGAGCTGCCTACAGCCTTCATAGTGGTTTGGGTTGGGTTTTTTGTTTTTGTTTTTGTTTTTGTTTTCTTGTCTGTCTGTCTGTCTGTCTGTCTGTCTGTCTGTCTGTCTGTTTTTGTGACTCCTGACTTACTGTTTAACTTGTTCTTAGGACAGCTCCATGAGACTATGGAATATTGAAGAAATTGACAAAATTCCTTTGGTTTCTGAAAACAAAAAGGCCATGGGATTAAAGGTCAGGCAGGTTGGTATTAGGGTGAAACTAAGCCCAGTCATCTTCTACCCATCTCCACCAATTCAGCTTATTTCCTGAGCGAACATTATTGGACCCCTGGGGATCCCAGCCTTGTGGGTACTCAAGTCCTCAGAGATGAGACAAGTGCATAGATACAAGGAAAATGGTCCATGGTGAGTGACATGAGAAGAAAACGCACACACGGGAGGGAAGGGTGTGTGTTGGGGTCTTTATTTATCGTTATTTATTTTGTTCTCTGAGACGGGTTTTTGCTACGTATCCTAGGCTGGCCTGAAACTGTTTATTCTTCTAAGTGCTGGGCTTATAAGTGTGCATACAACATGTGCAAACAAACAAATGTTTGTTTGTTAATTGTAGAATAGAACACAAGGCTTTTCACATCCTAGGCAAACACTCTCCCACTGAACTGTATTCCTAACTTCTATGATTATTTCATTTTACTTAAGATTTATTTTATTTTATTTTATTTTATTTTGGAGATAGCATCTCATTGTGTAGCCCTGGCTGGCCTAGACCTAGCAATGTAGAGCAGGCTAGCCTAGAATTCCACCTGCCCTCCATCTTCTGAGTGCTGGGATTAAGGGTGTGCTTCCTGCCTGCTGTGTGTGTGTGTGTGTGCTCACATGTGAGTGTGTATGTATTTTTGAGTGTGTGTTTATGTGTGTGTATATGTATCTGTGGAGTATGTATGTGTATATGTGTCTGTGGAGTGTGTGTTTGTGTGTGTGTGTGTGTGTGTGTGTGTGTGTGTGTGTGCACATGTGCAAGTGAGTTATGTGAATGCAGAGCCCCAGCAGCTGGAGTTAGAGGCAGTTGTGAAACATCTGACATGTATCCTTTGGAAGAACAGAAAGGGCTACTACTGAAAAATAAAAACAAATCCTTACCTACTTCCCTTGCTTCTTTCTAACTCTTTGCTCTGTAAGTCAGCTGTCCTCAGCATATCAAGGACTCAGAACACTCCTTGGGTCCCACAGTTCCACCCTGGACCACTCTGTACAGAGAACACTTGACAAGGGCTGGACACAACCCTGTCTTCTTCCTCCCAAGCATGTGGCTACAAAGGGTCCAGCCCTGGGTGCCCTCTTAGCTTTGGAGGGAAAGGCTGGGCATGTCTAATGCTCCCAGTCTTCTTGGGCAGTTTGTGGGGTGAGAGACTCCAGAGAGGGAAGGCCTTGCCTTGGCTGCATCCAGGCTGGCAGGTGGTGGGAAATGGGATTCCACACTCGCAGTTTTATCTCCTCTGACCTGCACATCGTTTTTGTTTCTTGGAAAATGTCCCACCACAGTGCAGGAACTGTGACCAGCTTTTCTCCACCTTAGAAAGTGACCTCCATTCCCAACTGTCCAGCATGTGTCTGTTCTGCCGGAGAGAGGAAAAGAGATTAACGCCTAGTTCTTCGTCATCTTCTTCGTCATTGCCACTGGAGGACTCTTGACAGCTGATGGCTGCTGAGCCCTTTGAGCACTGGTGCATGGGCCACCTGCTCTATGGTGTGCGGTGTTCTTCCGGGGCTCTGCTCTGAGTTCCTGTCCCAGCAGAATGCACTCATCAGACTGAGGCAGGGGCCAGGCCCTGACTGGACTCTCAGCGGGTTGCTGCCTCTTTGCCCACCACAGAGCCCTTCAGAAGCGAGCACTGTTAGTTTGAATATAGAATAAATCTGGATTCCTCTGGAAAACAAGTGTGGGGGGGAATTGTAGAGGCAGTTTTTCTATTTCTGAGCTTTATAACCTGGTGTTCATCTATCTCATTTTGGCCACTGGGACTGGCATGTGCACTCCATGAACATGCTTGCTAAGGGAATATGACGCTCGGGGCCAAGGCATTGTGACTGCTGTGGTTTAAATGTGGTTTCTCCCTTCCAGGCTCAAGAGCTAGGAGCTCAGCCCGAGCACTGAAGGGTCTTCTCTGGTAGTGGTTTCCATCCTCCTTATGTGTTTGGGTGTTTTGCCTCTATGTATGTATGTATGTATGCGTGTACCTCTCATGGAACAGACGGTTGTGCGCTGCCATGTGGGGTGTTGGGAACTGACCCTTGGGTCTTTTTTTTTTTTTTTTTTTTCGAGACAAGGTTTCTCTCTTAAGCCTTGGCTGTCCTGGAACTCACTCTGTAGACCAGGCTGGCCTTGAACTCAGAAATCTGCCTGCCTCTGCCTCCCAAGTGCTGGGATTAAAGGCGTGCGCCACCACCGCCAAGCCCTTGGATCTTCTTAACCTCTGAGCTATCTCTTCATCCCACCCTTAGCTACTTTTGAGGCCTCTTTCTTTAAGATCATGGTGAGTGTATTCGTCATCACCTTAGCTCTAGGGATGATTAGAATACTTGTACCCACACCTTCCTCGATTACGGACACCTAGGTTATTACGGTTCTGTGCAGGTAGTATTTATTTATTTATTTGCATAGATCAGTTCAGCAAATGAAGTCTCCTGCTGGAGTGAAGCCAGAGGAATGCTTCAGTAAGTAGTGCTGCTTGATTTTGTTGTCAAAGGGACGGTTGGCATGGCAATCCCAGACTGACTAGGGCAAACCTAGATGAGGAGGGCCAGGACTTGAACACACATCCTGTAGTTTCTTCGACTCGCCCATAGCCCCGCTCAGGATCTCTCTCTCTCTCTCTCTCTCTCTCTCTCTCTGGTTCCAGAGGAAGCAGTCCAGAAGTAATGGGCCTGGGCTGGCAACGATGGCCGCAGTTCACTTGAGATGACATCCAAGGAACTAAGCGGGGGTGGGGTGGGGGGGGGTGGGGGGTGGGGTGGGGTGGGGGGGTGGTTCTGGGAGGCTAGGGGCTCCGCTGAAATTCCCAGAGCCATTCTCAGCCGACGAACTCTCACGACCGGCAGAAGATAGAGCTCAAAAAGTGATGCTATTGTGGCTTGGAAACCAAGGCCACCTTGCGGCGCCCACTCCGCAAAGCCTATTTAAATCTCCAGCGTTCCTTTGAGCTTCGGAAGTCCTAGTCAGCGAGGAAGTGCACTGCGCATGCGCCTCGCTGCCAGCACGGAAACGTGTACGCATGAGCAAAGTTCATGAAGTCACTAGAAATGGGAACTGGTTTGTCGCACTGGCCGTGCGGGCGGCGCCGTGGCTTAGTTGGTTAAAGCGCCTGTCTAGTAAACAGGAGATCCTGGGTTCGAATCCCAGCGGTGCCTTACCCTGAGAGCTTGCGCTCTACTTTTTTTTTGCACAACCCATTTTGTTTTGCGAGCGCTCTCACAGAACCGTTCCTCTGTCAGCGCGGAAGACATTTTAGCTGTCGTGTTCCCTGTTAGCCTTTGCCTCTTGAGGTCGGCCAAATCGTTGTCCCCTGAGTGCTTCCACAGGGGTGACAAGTCTCCACAGGCTCTTGGCTTCGCTGAGCATAGCTCTTGGCTTCGCTGAGCACAGCAAAGCATACTGATTTTTCCTCCCGGAATCCGCGCAGTGGGTACCAACAGTCTGCATACTGAGGACAGCTTGGCAAGGCCGAGTGAAGTCCCAAAATGGAGGTCTGTAGCATCAAATCCGATCGTCAATCTACATCTACAGAATGCATAAAAAAACAAATGGCTAGATGCTCCAGTGTGGGGCCCGATTCTAACGCCTGGGCTATGGTTGCCAAGAGCTGGAACCCACAGGCTCATGGAACCTCCTTGAGAGCATTTGCGTCCAAGGCTTTGGAAGGTGGGGGAGACTTTGAAGTTTTAAAGAATGTTGCCCGGGGATTCACCTAAATCCAAACAAAACACAGAATGATAAACCCAGTGAGCTTTAGAAAATGCATGAGCCACGTGAGGCGGTGTTTCTTTTTTTGTTTTTGTTTTTTGTTTTTCGAGACAGGGTTTCTCTTTATAGCCCTGGTTGTCCTGGAACTCACTTTGTAGACCAGGCTGGCCTCGAACTCAGAAATCCGCCAGCCTCTGCCGAGGCGGTGTTCCTAATGCAGATACTTTGACTCACAATTGAAGTTACAACATTATAAACCATTTAAAGCCATCTTAAGGACTGGCGAGATGGCTCAGTGGATAAATGTCCTTGCTGCTAACCCTGAATGTTCTGAGTTCAATTCCTGGGTCTAACAGGGTGGAAGATGAGAACTGACCCTCCAAAGTTGTCTTCGGGCCTGTGGGTTCACATGTATGCTGCGGCTCACGTATGAGCACAAATGTGTACACAACAAATAAGTAAATGTAACAGAAAAAAATGTCCTGAGCTGAAAAGAGACAGAGAACGTAGTTTCATTAACCCACGCAGTGGAACACACTTGGGCTTTTGGTTAGATAAAGCAGCTCATGAGATCGCACAGTGCGGTGGGGTGTGGGGGTGGGGAGATGGGTCAGCGCGGCTGCTCTCGGGCTATACTTTCTAGCTGGGGAAAAGACCGAAATTTAAGAACACTGATTTCTACTTGACCACTATGGTTAAGTTGACAATTTGAGTTGAGTAAAATTTGCTTGTCCCGGAGGCAATTCTTTCTGCTTCTCCTACGGGTCTGGGCTTATTGTTTGTTTGTTTGTTGGTTGGTTGGTTGGTTTTAATCAGTTCCTGCCCTATGCAACTTGGTTCTTTGGGTTGATACAGCCAGCAAAAGTGTGAGGGATAGTGCCACACTTTGCAAAGGCAACGGGTCCATTCAGCTGCATCCAGTTACTGAAGGCTTTATTAGGAAGTTCTCTTGAGTCTTCTTGGGGCTTAGTTCTGGCTCCTCTCTATACGTCCTGGGGTTTGGAGCACTTGCCTGTTGGATGCCTGTTTATGGTGAAACGAAATTCTCCCAGGATCATGTGATCAGCGTGGTCCACACTGGTGGCGCTGTTTGGGAGGAGACTTCGGGAGGTGGGGCCTAGCAGAAGACAGTAGATCAGTGGGTCAGCTACCTTATCCTGCTCTCGCTCCTTCTTTCTCCTCCTCCCCGTCTCCCTCTCGACCTTGAACCGAACTGCCTGAACTGTATCCTTAATCCTCTTTTTACGTAATTGCGAGTGCTTCTCGACAGTAGTAAAAAGCTAAGTGGGGCCCAGTCGGAGATGTTGGTTGGTTGACACTTGAGTCTGAGGGAGGCTCTCCTCTAAAGGAAAGCCTTTCTGAGTAACAGCTGCACAGGGACAGAGGACCTGGAAGCCATCTGATTGGCTGAGCATTCCTACCACCCCACCCCACTCCCAGCAGTAAGCAAAGCCAGAAATGAGAATCAGGCCCTTATTAACCTACCTTGTCTCTGCTCCTTAAAAACCTACACAGGTCTTCCTGCCTCGGGGCCTTTGAATTTAGGGTGGTGGGGGCTCGGAATTCTGTTTCCCCGGGTAGTCTGTGGGGAAACCCATCCCATCAGAGATCCTTCAGTCAGTGTTTTATCTCTCTGGAAGAACTCCTGTCACCATCCTTGGCCCAGCCCCTCCAAGGCCCCCAACACAGCCTCTTGTTTATTCCTTTCATGTGGGGCTCTTTATATTGTTACCCAAAACAACACATCATGAATGGGATCAGCTACGGCAGTTCTTCTGTGAGACCTTCCTGAAAGAACTTTGTAAAAATGTAAAACAGCTTTTTACTTCCAACTGAATCTTGGTTTATGTTGTAAATAGTTTTTGTAAAAGTGTTGTTTGTGTTAACATGTATTTGGTTTATCACAGTTTTTAAATCAATAAATTTTTTTTCAGATTTAACTTCTAGTATCTTCAGGGTTGTCTTTGCCATGATGATAATGGAATGATGCTCTGAAACTATAAAGCCAGCCCCAATTAAATGTCTTCCTTTACAAGAGTTGCCTTGGTCATGGTGTCTCTTCACAGCAAAGGAAACCCAAACGAAGACAAAAGTTGGTACCAGGAGTGGGGTATTGCTGTGCTAGGCCTGACCCTGCTTTTGTTTGGAGGAATGTGGATTTGAGAACTTTGGATTAGGAGAGCAGTTGAACTCTTTAAGTGGGACTTAATGCACCATCCTGGAAGGAGCATGGAAGGCAGGTGCGCAGAGGATGATTTGAATTTGGGGGCCTGGCTCAAGAAGTTTCAGAGGAGAAGAACTTTAGTATGTGGTCTAGAGACTGTTCTTATGATATCTTGTCAAAGAATATGGCTGCCTTTTCGCCTTTTCTGAAAAGTCTGCCTGAGGCTAAACGGAAGAGTTTTGGTTAGTTAAGTTGGCAGAGGAAATTTCAAAGCATCCTAGTCTTGACTCTGCCCTGTGGTTATTGGTGTTCGCTCTTATGAAGATCTCTAATGAAAAAGAGCAAGCTGAGCCAAGACAGCTACAAAATGTGCAGTATGTGGGGAAGAGAGGCACCAGGAAGGGGAATGGAGCTAAGTCCTATGCTTAAGGAGATAAACAGAGTAAAGAAAAACCTGATCTTAAATGAAATAAAGGCAAAGTCCCATCCAACTACACTTCCAACCTGTAAAAAGAGCTAGTTTCAGAACAGCCAAGTTTAGGCAGCAAAGGAAACCATTGAAAACAGAAAGTTGGAGAAGACGTAATTGAATGAAGGGGTTGGGGCCTGTTCTAGCCCCAGCAAGCAGCAGAATTTGCCAGCTTCAGCCACATGTTTCTGGCTTTAGAATCAAAGATAGAAGAAGGGGTTATGGAATCTCTGTGACTAAGGAAAGCCACTGAGGCCAGGGACGTCCCAGGGGGTGGCCTGGCATGGAGGCCCAGAGAGGCCACTGTGTGAAGCTTGGATTGCCTTGATGTTGGAGATGCCAGAGTCATGTGATACCTGCCAAGGAGGGCTGCTAACAGGGTATGGAGCCAGCCTAAGAGAGAGACGTGTTGCAGTCAACAAAGCTGAAAGGAGTTGGAGATCTGAAGAGTGCTTTGACATCAGACATGGAGGTGCAGAGTTTGGAGTGTGTCCAGCTGGTTTTCAGTCTTGCTTTGGTCTAGTATTTCCTCACTATGCTTCCTCCTCCATTTGTAATGGTAATATATATCCTGTGCTGTTATATATTGGAAGTATGTGACTATGGTTTAGATTTTGTAGGGGATTACAGTTAGAAGATTACATGAGACTCAGAAGAAACTTTGAACTTTCACAGGGTTGAGACTGTTACAGATTATGGGGACTTCTGCAGTTGGATTAAATGCATTTTGCATTATAATATGAATACACACCCACGCACACGTGTGCACACACACACACACACACACACATATATCAGGAAGTGTAATGTAGTAGTTTGAATGAAACTGGCCCCCATAGGCACATAGTGACACTATTAGGAGGTGTGGCCTTGTTGGAGGAAGCATGTCTCAGTCTCTCCTTGATGCCTGCTGATCTGGATGTAGAACTCTCAGCTCCTTCTTCAGCACCATGTCTGCCTGCACACTGACCTGTTTCCCACCATGACTATAAAGGACTAAACCCCTGAAACTGCAAGCCAACCCCAATGAAATGTTTTCCTTTATAAGAGTTGCCATGGTCATGGTATCTCTTTACAACAACAAAATCCAAACTAAGATAGTAATTTTAAAAAGATTTTAAAAGATTTTTTAAAGATTTTCATGTTTGTGAGTGTCTGTATTTTGTTATCCATGTGTGTTGTGTGCAGTACCCATGGAGGCCAGAAGAGGGGGCCAGTGTGGTGAAAATAGAACCCTGATCCTCTGCAGGAGCAGCAACTGCTCTTAACTACTGAGCCATCTTTCCAGCCCATAGAAAATTTTGAGACTCCTGTGATAGAACACTTGAGAATTGCTGTTTAAATACAAAGTCTTTTAAAAATATTTCCTTTACTACATTATTTATACATTATTTATTACATTAGTGTGTGTTGCACATGCATGTGCAGTACACGGTCTGACACATGGCATGGTTGGCAACAACAGTGTCTTTTGTCAGTGGAAAACAGTGGGCACATTTATCAGACAGCTTTAAGAGCCTGTAAGTTTGGTTTTCATTGTGGTAAGAGACGTATAACATGAAATTTACTATTTTAACCATTTTTTTTTTCACACTGTTCTGGGAATCAAATGCTAGACAAGAACTTCACCACTGAGCTATTGAGCCACGTCTCCATTGGGGACTTCTAAGGACTGAGCCACGCCCCCAGCCCCTCACTGGGGGATTCTAGGCAGGGGCTCTACCACTGAGCCACGCCCCCAGCCTTTCACTGGGGGATTCTAGGCAGGGGCTCTACCACTGAGCCACGCCCCCAGCCCCTCACTGGGGATTCTAGGCAGGGGCTCTACCACTGAGTCACCCTTCTAGTAAATCTTCTTTGGACTACTTCTGCAGAGCTTCCTTGGCTCAGCTCCTGAACATACAGCTAAGGATGGCTGCAGGTGAGAGCTGTCAAACAGGCCCTGGGGGCCACATGTCAGCTCCACTCGCCCCAAAGAAAGCAAAAGGAAGAGGGGGTTGAGAGGGGAAAAGGAACTCAATAAGCAAAGCTGTGGTGGGCAGGAGAGAAGCTCTCACTTCTGCCCCTCTTCAGAGGCTCTGATAGGAGCCTCAGGTTTCAGCAGAGCGGGAAGGGGAGCAGAAGCTGGGATGTCCGTCAGTCACCATGTGGTCTGTCTGCTCACTGCCTCCTTTCATCACCTTGGTTCTGGTTCTGCAAGATTCTGAGAAGTCCTTACTGCTTGAGGGCATTCACTTGAAAAGACTACCCCTGGCGGGTGGGGTGAGGTGGGGTTATTTTTCCAAGAGGGGCCATTTGGGGGTCAGGGTCTAAGATGGAACACTGTAAGAGCTGAGGGGATGCCGCCTCGGCTTCATTTCTTTGTTTGTCTTTCTTTCCCTTGCACCTTTGCTTCTTTGTGTCTGTCTGTCTGTCTGTCTGTCTGTCCGTCCGTCTGTGTTTTGAAACCCAGTCTGAAGTCACTATATAGACTTGGCTGATCTCAACTTACAAAGATCCCCCCCTCTGCCTCCCAAGTGCAGGAGTTAAAGCAGAGATCCGTCACACTGAGAGCCTCAGCTCCTCACTGGAAAGAGGGATGTGATCACTTTGAAATCACCAGTTTCGCTGGGCGTGGTGGTGCACGCCTTTAATCCCAGCACTCCGGAGGCAGGGGCAGGCGGATTTCTGAGTTCGAGGCCAGCCTGGTCTACAAAGTGAGTTCCAGGACAGCCAGGACTACACAGAGAAACCCTGTCTCGAAAAACAAAAACAAAAACAACAACAAAAAAGAAATCACCAGTTTTCAGATGGATACTCCTTAAGTAACTGACATGTAGTTAGAAGTCTGATCCCACATTTTAACAAAAAGGAGACAAAATGTGGGCAGAGGGGCCAGGGTTTTACCCTGCCTCATGTTACTATGGGCCCAAGTAAGGAATTGGTGGACTTTAGCAAAAACAGAATTTAGGTACTTGTTTTAAGTACACATTTATGAGAGAATCCAGCCCTGGAGTTGGCCACACTGAGCAAGTTCTTCTAAGGCTGCAGCAGACACCTTTTAGGCTTATTTTACAGGGACTCTAAAACCTCCTAGAATGCACAAATAGCAAAAGAATTGGTTCCACTCAGCATAATTTATGACACTGAAGTAAAAATATGTAAGTCTAAATCATCCAAAAAAAAAACAAAAAAAAAAGGACAACCTCAAACCTCCCAAAACCGGTGTGGCACACACCTTAAATCCCACCATGCCGGAGGCAGAGGCAGTCACGTCTCTATGAATTTCTATGTGCTGGACTCTAGGCCGGCCAGGGCTACACTGGGAGGGAAATCCTGTCTTTAAAATAACAACAAAACAACAACAACCAAAAAAACCCAGATCTGGCTATGGTTGTGTACACCTGAAATCCTAGCACTTGAAAGGCAGGAGAACTTGATATTCAAGGCAGTATGAGGCACTGACTCAAGGAACAAACAAACAAACAAACAAACCCAAATCATCTAGACATGTGTAGAGAATAATTTTAAGTCTACAATTAGACTTAGAATTAAGGGTGTGGTGGTTTGAATAGAAAGGACCCCCCCCCCACACACACACCCCAGACTCATATATTTGAATTCTTAATCATTAGGGAGTGGTTTTACTCAAGAAGGATTAGGAGGTGTGGCCTTGTTGAAGGAAGTGTGTCACTGGGGATGGGCTCTGAGGTCTCAGAAGCCCACGCTGAGTCCATTCCTGCTGCTCAGGCCCGTGTAGTGCAGAAGAGAACCTCTTCCTGGCTGCTTCTGGATCAAGACGTAGAGCTCTCAGTTTCTTCAGCAGCATGGCTGCCTGTGTGCTGCCATGCTCCCTGCCATAATGATAACAGACTGGACTTTTGAAACTGTAAGCCAGCCCCAATTAAATGCTTCCTTTTATAAGAATTGCCATGGTCGTGGTGTCTCTTCACTGCAATAGAACACTGACTAAAGGGGGTGGGGGGAAGCAATATTTCTAAAGATTACCAATGTATAAATGCTTATAAAGAATCAACTTTTAGCTGGGCAGTGGTGGCACATGCCTTTAATTCCAGCACTCCAGAAGTAGAGACAGGTGGATCTCTATGAGTTCAAGTCCAGCCTGGTCTATAGAGTGAGTTGGAGAAACTCTGTCTTAAAAAAAACCAAAACAAACAAAAAACCAACCAACCAACAAGAACAACAAAATCAACTTTTAGTTTCACAGATATTTCTCTGTTTTTTTTTTCAATTTTTTTGATACCAATTCCTTTAAAAAGTTTTATTATTTATGTGTGTGTGGGGGGGGGGGATGTTGTATGTATGCCACAAGTATACAGGTGCCCGTGAAAAACCATTGGCTGTCCTGCACTGGTGTTACAGATTATTATGATCAACCATAAGTTGGGGTGGAAGCTGGGATTTGAACTCTAGAAGACCAGTGTCTTAGTCAGGGTTTCTATTCCTGCACAAACATCATGACCAAGAAGCAAGTTGGGGAGGAAAGGGTTTATTCGGCTTACACTTCCACATTGCTGTTCATCACCAAGGAAGTCAGGACTGGAACTCAAGCAGGCAGGAAGCAGGAGCTGATGCAGAGGCCATGGAGGTATGTACCTTACTGGCTTGCTTCCCCTGGCTTGCTCAGCCTGCTCTCTTATAGAACCCAAGACTACCAGCCCAGAGATGGCACCACCCATAAGGGGACCCCCCCCCCCGATCACTAATAGAGAAAATGCCTTACAGATGGATCTCATGGAGGCATTTCCCCAACCGAAGCTCCTTTCTTTTTTTTTTTTTTTAAAGATTTATTTTATTTATGATATGTAAGTACACTGTAGCTGTCTTCAGACAATCCAGAAGAGGGCGCCAGATCTCGTTACGGATGGTTGTGAGCCACCATGTGGATGCTGGGATTTGAACTTATCACCTTCGGAAGAGCAGTTGGGTGCTCTTACCCGCTGAGCCATCTCACCAGCCCTGAAGCTCCTTTCTTTATGATAACTCCAGCCCGTGTCAAGTTGACACAAAACTAGCCAATTGACCCCTTGTCAACTTCACACACAAACACATCACTAGTAAGCCTCAAGCCTTAGTTTCTTAGTCATCCCCAAGATCTAAATAACTTTAAAAATCCCACAGACTTTGCAAATTCTTAAAATTTCAATCTCTCTTAAAATCCAAAGTCTTTACAATTAAAAGTCTCTTAACTGTGGGTTCCACTAAAATACTTCCTTCAAGAGGGAAAAGCATCAGGGCATAGTCACAATGAAAAGCAAAATCAAACTCCAACTGTCTAGTGTCTGGGATCCAACTCACGATCTTCTGGGCTCCTCCAAGGGCTTGGGTCACTTCTCTAGCCTTGCCCTTTGTAGCACACACATTGTCTTCTAGGCTCCAGCTGCCTGTACTCCACTGCTGCTGCTGTTCTTGGTGGTCATCTCATGGTGCTGGCATCTCCAAAACACTGCTGTCTTCCACTGTAACTAGGCTTCACCAACAGCTTCTCATAGGCTCTCTTCATGGTGCCAAGCCTCAACTCCTTTGCATAACCCCTTCAGTCCTGGGCCATCAATTGCAACTGAGGCTGCACCTTCACCAATGGCCTTCCATGGCCTCCCACAATGCCGAGCCTCAGCTACTCTGCATGACCCCTTCATGCCTTCAAAACCAGTACCACCTGGGTGACTCTTACACATTACCAAGTCCTGCTTCTGCACGAGGTACAACTTTGGCTATCTATGGAACACAGCCTCTTTGTGCTCTCAGAAAGCACTTCCCAGAAGATGTCACCTCAATGATGCTGGTCTCTTCTTAATCACCGCTCATTTCTTAGCTCCAGCTAACCAGCATCAACAGTCCCAGTAATGCAAAAGTTTCACTTTAGTAGTTCTGGTATCTTGTTAATCACAGCTGATTCTTCAGCCCCAGCTAACCAGAACCACAGAATCTTCCCACTCAAAATAGCAATGGCCCTGAAAAGAGTCTTTACTTTTCCCTCTGAAATTTCACAAGCCAGAACTCTATCTTCTGCACTGTTTTCAACATTATCTTCCAAGCTCCTACACAACATCTGACAGAACTCTTAACAACGAATGGATCTTCAAGCCCAAAGTTCCAAAGTCCTTCCACAGTCCTCCCCAAAACATGGTCAGGTTGTCACAGGAATACCCCACTTCTGGTACCAACTTCTGTATTAGTTAGGGGTCTCTAGAGTTACAGAACTTATGAAGTAAAGGAATTTATTGATGACTTATAGTCTGCAGTCCAATTCCCAACAATGGTTCAGTAGTAGCTGTGAATGGAAGTTCAAGGATCTAGCAGTTACTCAGTCCCACATGGTCAACAGGCGAAGGAGCGAGAATTAGTCTCCCTTCTTCCAGTGTCCTTATATGATCTCTAGCAGAAGGTGTAACCCAGATTAAAGATGTGTGCCATCACACCTTTAATCCCAGATGATCTTGAGCTTGGAGATCTCTCTGTCTTAATCTCACACCTTTAATCCCAGATGATCTTGAGCTCGGAGATCTCTCTGTCTTAATCTTCTGGAATCCATAGCCGATATGCTATCAAGATCTCCATACCAAGATCCAGATCAGAAACTTCTATCTCCAAGCCTCCAGGTTAGGGTCACTGGTGAGCCTTCCAATTCTGGATTGTAGCTCATTCCAAATATAGTCAAGTTGACAACCATGGATAGCCACTACAACCAGCATGTGCTCTTCCCCACCGAGCCACCCTTCAGGCTCTTTAGAGCTTGTTATATTACCTCATATATGATCTAGCCTCGTGAATATTTCTTGTGCATTTGAAAAGAATAAGCATTCTCAGCTGGGCAGTGGTTATGCACACACCCTTAATCCCAGCACTCAGGAGGCAGAGGCAGAGGCAGGCGCATCTTTGAGGTTGAGGTCAGCCTGGTCTACAGAAAAGAGTTCAAGGACAGCCTGGGAGACACAAAGAAACCCTGACTCGAAACTCCCCTGCAAAAAGAAGGAACATTTTCTTGAGTTGGATGGAGAGCAGGTATTGGATTGTTACTGAAGGGGTGTGTGTGTGTGTGTGTGTGTGTGTGTGTGTGTGTGTGTGTCCTATTCCCTGTCTTTGCTATGTTTTTCTCCACCATCTCTAAGAAGAATAATGTGAAAATGTCCAGCTCTGACGGGGGCGGTTGTCAACTCTCCGTGAAGTTCTGTCTCTGGTTTTCTTTCTTACTTTCAAGTTCTGATGATAGGGCATCCATATTGAGGATTGTCTTTTCTCTATACTTTGAGATGTTCATCATTTAAAATGTCCTTCAGTACCCCCTGGAAACCTCCTTAGCTTTGGAGTCTATGCCGTCTGATATCAGGATAGATCGGTTTTGTTTCTGATAATATTTGCCCCTTACATCTCCTGCCTCCTCCCTCCCATGTCACTGTGGGCTGCACAAAGGGCTCTGTGCATATGGAGCAAGCGCTCTGCCTTTGAACTACATTTCCAGCCAATCAGGGAGGCTCTTTCCTCCTCCTTTGCTGTGACTTTACCCTATGTAGCGCAGTACTTTTGAAATGATATTTTTGGGAAGGTATGCACTGGGGTAAAACATGTCTTCTGGACATGATAGAACCGCTGTACTTATGAACCCACAGAAGTTGTTGCTCCCTCTGCAAGATCAAGCCAGTCAATGCTCCAGCACAGAGTGGGAGGGGCTTACCAACCCACAACCCCATCTGAGGATGTATACACAGCTAACAGCTTCTGAGAGAAAGAAGGTTAGTTTTCTTTAAGGATGTAGCCACTGAGAGGTTGACCACAGCCCAGTGGGTTGCCCTACACCTGGGAGGATTCAGGCAGAGCAAACCGGACTTGATTGGTTATTTTCAGAGGGAGGGTATGTATGTGTCTTAGGGTTTTACAGCTGTGAACAGACACCATGACTAAGGCAATTCTTAATAAGGACAACATTTAATTGGGGCTGGCTTACAGGTTCAGAGGTTCAGTCCATTATCATCAAGGTGGGAGCACGGTGAGTGTCTAGGTAGGTGTGGAGCAGGAGGAGCTGAGAGTTCTCCATCTTCATTGGAAGGCTGCTAGGAGAAGACTGGCTTCCAGCCCATAGTGACACTCTTCCTCTAACAAGGCCACACCTACTCCATCAAGGCCACATCTCCGAATAGTGCCATTCCCCAGGCCAAGCATATTCAAACCACCATAGTATGGCACTGGAGAGATAGCTCAGTGGTTAAGAGCATTGCTGTTTTTGCAGAGGATCTGGGTTCAGATGCCAGCACCCTCAAACACCTGTAACTCCAGTTTCAGGGGACCCAGCATCATCATCTGGCTTTTGTAGGCACATCCACATATGTGGTACACATGCATATGCCCAGGCATACACACACATGTACACATAAAAAGAAACTCGTGTTTTTTAAAAAGAAGGATACCAAGTTGAGAGGTAGGTTGAAGGAGGTGTATCGGGAGGGAGAGATCGGGGAGAGTTAAGGGGAGGAGGAGCTGTAATCAAAATGCACGGTAAGGAAGTCCCCAAGAATTAATAAAGATATATTAACTGCATTACAACCATTCTATAGCTGGATGTCTAGGCTGTGGTTCTGGCTCTTGCAGGGGCAGGGTGGGGGTGGGGGTGGCAGAGGGGGTCCAGCCTACAAATTTAAAGCCTGTCTTGGCAATAAATAAATGGTCTAAAATGCTGGTGTGTAAGAGATTTTCATATGTACATAGTCTATAACAGTCATTGTGAAAGAGTTAAAAAGCTGAGGCAGGAGGATGGTACCGTTGGGGCTAGTCTAAGCTGTGTAGTATGACCCCGTCTCAAAACAAGAACGACAAGAAGCGTTCCAGCATTCTGCCCTTTGTTAATGGGCGTGACCCCCTCAAATTCAAGGTAGTTTTCTTTCTTTCTTTCTTTCTTTTCTTTTTTTTCTTTTTTTTTTTTTTTTTTTTTGGTTTTTCAAGGTAGTTTTCAACACCCTCCATCTACCTGTGTCAGCTCAAGTCTGAAAGCCTGGTTTCTGGGGTGATGGCATTAAAGGTGGTGCGACCTTTAAGAGGCAGGGCCTGGAGGAAGGTGGTTAGCTCTTGAGTACTGCTCATACAATCACCAGTAGAGATGGGAATCGGTATATATATATACATACATACATACATACATACATACATACATACATACATACATACATACATATATGACTGACCCCTGGATATCTGTGGTTTCCTGTCTCACCATGCAATTTGATCCCCACTTCTCGAATGTGCCACCATGTGCTGTGAAGCTTACACCAAAGGCTGAGTCAAAGGGGCTGTCAAACTTGGAACTTTCAGATTCTGAAAACTGTGAGCTAAATTAACCTTTACAGATAGCCAACTTCAGGTATTTTGTTATAGCAATGGCTAATGGAATAAAACCAAGGTTTTTTTTTTCTTCCTGTTTGATTACATTTTACTTATTAAATGTTCCATGCTTTTGTGTGCTTATGAGGTAGGGTTGAGCTTGCCAGGGCACATGTGTGGAGATTAAGGGACAACTTGTGGGAATCAGTACTCTCTTACCTTATGGGTCCTGGGCACAGAATGTGAAGTACCCTTTGCTGTTGTGGTGGTCACGGTATTTCCTCAGAACAGTAACTAAATGCTGTCGAGCCAGCTTGCCAGCCCTGTGTCCATTATTTTACAAACAAAACAAATTTTTGTATATTTGAAATATTCAGTAGTAAAACTCACATATTTATATAATATATATTGAAAGATGTGTATTTGAGAAGATATTTAGACACACATAAAGATAAGTTTGGAGAAGATGAGCTAACAGTGCCGATGCACGCTGCACGGTGCGTCCATCTGAACTCCGGGCTGCAGGGTTATTTGCTGCCATTGCTGCTCTAATTGTGCTGCTTGACTGTGCTCTTTGTGACTCTTGTGTGGTGAGCATGCCTTACGCATGAACCAAGATGATGAAGATGATGGAGGTGCAGAAGAAGACCACTGTGACCATTTCAAAGAGAACTACATCAGCGCCATACCAGGGGGCTGGCATGGCTCAGGCTCTCAGCTTTAGGACAGTTGGTTTGTTTTAAGATTTATTTATTTATTTATTTATTTATTTATTTATTTATTTAATGTATGTGAGCACAATGTAGCTGTACAGATGTTCGTGAGCCATCAAGTGGTTGCTGGGAATTGAATTTAGGGCTTCTGCTCACCCTGGTCGACCCCCCTCACTCTAGTTCCCCCCCCACCCGAGCTTGCTCCTGTTGGCCCTGCTCTCTCCAGCCCAAAGACGTATTTATAATTACACCTAATACACGGTGGCTGTCTTCAGATCCATCAGAAGAGGGCAACGGATCTCATTACAGATGGTTGTGAGCCACCATGTGGTTGCTGGGATTTGAACTCAGGACCTTTGGAAGAGCAGTCAGTGCTCTTCTTAACCGCTGAACCATCTCTCCAGCCCGACAGGTGGGCTTTGAATCGGATTTATTTTATTAGGAGTATAAGTAGTTGTGGGTACGTGTGTTTGTTCATGTATAGAGACATGCATGCGAGTGTGGGCAGAGGTCAGTGGTACCAGACGGTCCTGAAGCTGGAGCTGCATGTGCTTGTGAGCCATTGACAGGGGTGACTGGAACTGAACTCTGGCCCTCTGCAAGAATAGGAAGTGTTTTAATTGCTAAGCTATCCACCCATGACCTGACTTCACCCCCCCCCCCCTTTTCTATTCTTGATACAGGGTTTTATGTGGTCCAGGCTGGCCTCCAAGTTGCTCTGTTGTCTATAGCCAAGGCTAGTCTTGAACAGCTGATTGTCCTGCCTCAACCTCTACAGGGCTGGATTCCAGGTGTGAGTCACCGTGCCCAGCTCAGCGTCTCATTTTTCGCCAGCTACCTGCCCCTTCCGTGCATCGTGAGAACCACAGACTACACCTGGTCTTACAGCCATTGGAACCCCATCGCTTGGCCCTGCCCAGCTCCATGGGTGTGGCCACTCAGGAGGCTGAAACACTGCTGGAGTAGTGAGTTCCAGGCTAGCCTGGGCTACAGAGTGAGACTATGCCACAAATAAATAAACAGCAGTGACAGGTGGCATGAGAAAAAAAAAAAAGACAAAAACGGCACTTAAAAACTATGAATTTTCTCAGGCAGGAAGATGACCTTAAGTCCTGTTGTAATTGGCCCCCCAGACCTTAGCACAACTGACTCCGTGATGAAAGTACCATTCATGCTGTAAAACCCAGCATGTGGACTGTAGCACCTACCAAAACCAAACAAAGATCATCAAAGTCTCTAAATGTACTGACCTTGCCTTTTGACTTCTGTAGGTCTGCTTTTGGCTGTTTTTTTTTTAAGATTTATTTATTATTATACCTAAGTACACTGTCGTCTTCAGATGCACCAGAAGAAGAAGGAGTCAGATCTCATTACAGATGGTTATGAGCCACCATGTGGTTGCTGGGATTTGAACTCAGGACCTTCGGAAGAGCAGTTGGTGCTCTTAACCACTGAGCCATCTCTCCAACCCCCTTTTTTTTTTTTTTTTTTTTGGTTTTTCAAGACAGGGTTTCTCTGAATAGCCCTGGCTGTCCTGGAACTCACTTTGTAGACCAGGCTGGCCTCGAACTCAGAAATCTGCCTGGCTCTGCCTCCCGAGTGCTGGGATTAAAGGCGTGTGACGCCCGGCTTTGGCTAACTGTTCTTGTTAACTGGAGTATGCTAACTCCAGATATGTTTGTGTGTGTGCGTGTGTTTCACACTGAGAAAGGCTTGAGATCCAGAATGCCAAGTGTCGTCCCTGGCTGACTAATAAAGACTTTCTATTGGCTTAAACTTGAGTCCAAGTAGTCCTGTCTGGTGGATACCCCACAACACTGTCAAGTTGGTAATCAATATTAACCATTGAAGCCACAGTGGCCAGGGCAAACCACATAGTCCTCCCTGTGGGCTTTGTTTGATGAGCAAGGAGAATTCTCTTTGGTTTTCCCCTGTGCGAGAGTCTCACCTAGAGGTACTTGAAGGGAAGGGGTGGTGTGATGTCATAAGAGCAGACACAGATGCAGGACTCCAGAGAGCCTCTGAATTTTGGAATATATATATAAATATATATATATATATATCAGAGTCAAAATGAGCCTTCCCAGGAGCAGAAAAATGAACTCATCACCAAAGCTGTTCCAGTTTTCTTTTTTTTTTCCCTTGTTCTGGTCAACCCCGCTCGCTCTGCCCGACCCCGCTCGCTCCGGCCAGCCCCACTTGCTCCCGGCCGCCCCCTGTATGGCCCCCGCTTGTTCCAGCCAGCCCCGCTCGCTTGCTCCGGTTTGGCCCCGCTCATTCCGGCCGTCCCCGTTGGGTCCCACTCGCTCCGGCCCTGCTAGCTCCGGTGTCCCCGCTTGCTCCGGCCGGCCGGCCCCGTTCGGCTCCGCTCGCTCCGGACAGCCTGGTTTGCTCCAGTTGGTCTCTCCAGTCCAAGGATTCATTTATTATTATTCATAAGTACGCTGTAGCTGACTTCAGACGCACCAGAGGAGGGCGTCAGATCTTGTTATGGGTGGTTGTAAGCCACCATGTGGTTGCTGGGATTTTAACTCATCACCTTTGGAAGAGCAGTCGGGTGCTCTAACCCGCTGAGCCATCTCACCAGCCCCTGTTCCAGTTTTCTTAGTGATTTCAGAACTGTTGCTGCCTTCATTGTCATCATCACTGTCATCCTCCCTACAACTAGCCCCACCCCCACCCCAAGTCCCTCACAACATGAGCTCACAACAGTCCTTGGTGTGCTCATTCTCTGACTAGTGCCCAAACTTTACAACTTCAATGGTCACCCATGGGCATACATCATCTGGCACATTCTAATTAGACTTTGGCTCTTGCCAACAAAATTAAGCAAATGGGATCACTTCTATTCTTGGGGGGAAGAGGGGGACGGGGGCAGGGAAAAAATCCTTAGCCAGGCAGTGGTGGTGGGCACCTTTAATTCTAGCACTTGGGAGGCTGAGACAGGAGGATTTTTGAGTTTGAGGCCAGCCTGGTCTACAGAGTGAGTTCCAGGACTGCCAGGGCTACACAGAGAAACCCTGTGTCGAAAAAACAAAAAAAAAAAGAAAGAAAGAAAGAAAGAAAGAAAGAAAGAAAGAAAGAAAGAGAAGAGAAGAGAAGAAAAAAGAAAAGAAAAGAAAAAGAAAAAGAAACCTTAAAGAAAAATAAAGGACACTATTTTCTAAATGGCACAGAGTGCTACTTAAGTAAGAGTCAAATGAATGTTGCAGATGTTTCTGAGGCCTGTTGTCTGGAGTTGAGGTGGATGACAAAAGTCTCCCTCGGAAGGTGCAGCACTCATTCCCAGATAGGGAGCAGTGATGGACCGAAGTATGGACACCACTGAAATCCGTCTTAGTGAACCAATGAGTTTTGTTGGGGCTACTTACAGGAATATGGCTGAATGGCTACTTATAGCAGCTTCATCAAAGCCCACCCCAGCTCACAAAAGCTAAGAACCTAGAGCTCACTGCACAGCCTGCAGGCAGCTCAACTGGTTGGGAAGTGCTTACTTAGTCTTGACACTCTTCCAGGCAGCTGTTGGGGGAGGGGCAGTGAATCTAGTCAGCTTCAGGAACTTCCTGAAGTTATTTGAGTTGTTTACCTTTCTGTTTAAGGAGCTTGCTCTCAGGATACAATGTTTCAATCTTGGAAGAAATGGATACATAACATCCCATTTGTTTGTTTGTTTGTTTGTTTGAAACAAGGTTTCTAATGCAGCCCTGACTGTCCTAAAACTTACTCTGTAGATCAGGCTGGTTTGGAACTCACAGAGCTCCACCTGCCTCTGCATCCAGAGTGCTGTGTGGTTTTTGTTTTGTTTTAAACATAATTTCTTTCATGAAAAGTACAGCATTCCAGTGTAGAGGAAGGAAGTCCATGCTCGCTGACCTCAGTCTGCACCCTGTCCCCTCAGTGCCAGGGACAAAGCTGAGGACTTGGCATGAGATGCCTGTGGGAGAGAGTGAATTTGTGTTTTCAGTGAGGGATACCTTACCTTTTCCTTTTTTTTCTTGATTGCTATTTCAGATTTAGGAGCTGGATGGACACCAAGAAGCTTTTTGGCACAAGTATTTTGGCTGCTATGATATTAACGACTCACTAATTGAAAAAATAAAATAACCTGGAACCCCTTTGCTGAGGGAGTGAGTCAAGTCCTGTTGACAAATGTGCTGTTCCCAGCGGAGGCACCTCATCTTCCTCTTCCATGGGGGTTTGTTGTTGGTATGATTTGTTCAGAGGGAAACAAATCTTCAGCAGTAGGGAGAGAGCTAAGCAGGTGGCACGCCTGTGCCATTAGCCCCAGTATTTGGGAGTCAGAAGCAGGTGGATCTCTATGAGTGTGAGTCTAGCCAGGTTTGTATAGAGAGATAGAGAGTTCCCTGACAGCCAGATCTGTGATCTACCTGTAGGACTACACAATTCAGGAAGGCAAATGGAAGCATACACTTTGTAGGCGGCTGTAGTCTTCACTATGCCCCATGGACTGCTGTGGTCTTTGCAAGCTGAAGATCTGTACAAGCCTGCACCAAGGAAGTTTATTAGGGCCGTGTTCCCAACAGCTCATATGCTCTCTGGTAATAAATTGATGCTTAAGCCGGGTGTGGTGGCCCACACCTTTAATCCTAGCACTTGGGAGGCAGAGGCAGGCGAATTTCTGAGTTTGAGGCTAGCCTGGTCTACAGAGTGAGTTCCAGGACAGCCAGGACTACACAGAAAAACCCTGTCTCAAAAAACCAAACCAAACCAAACAACAACAACAGTAACAAAAAAAACCCAAAACAAAACAAAACAAAAAATAACAAAACAAAACCCCCCAAAACCATAAAACAAAAAACAAATAAATTGATGACACTGGGTTTTAAACATCAATTGTTCTTGCACAGTTAGCACAGCACAGCCTCATGCCAAAAACTGTGTAATTTGCTTTATCAAGATGCTTGTCTTCTGTCATTGGTCTGGCACGGGGCTTGAAATACCTTTGAGTAATGCTGGTATTATACAAAGATAAACTAATCCAGAGTCACTGAGAAAGTGAGGCTGTTCTGGGCTCTGAGGGAGGAAGTTGGAATAGTTCTACCCTCTAGGTGAAACCTGGTGATTTGTGTAACAACAAAAGGTGAAGGTTTTGTCCTGGAGGGACTGGTAGGTCAATGACTGCACTGATCTCTGCGCAGGGCAGAAACTAAAAATGACGGTGCGGACCCTTGTATGGGAACATGGAAGGATGCTGCCATTCAGAAGTTACACAAACCAAGATACTCCGGTGTTTACATTCTATGACAATATAGGCGTACGCTCACATGTGCATGTGTGTGTGTGTGTGTGTGTGTGTGTGTGTGCAAGTGCATGTGTGTGAGTGTGTGCATGCACAGGAATATGCACACTTGTATGTGCATGTGCGTATGTGTATGTTTGAATTGTGCTCTTAAAGCACATTTCCTCTCATTATCTAAGCCTATATTTTAAAATTACTGAACAGTATTGAAGGAAAGATGATTTTTATTGCTTCTGGTCTGTAGAAACGGGGTTCAGAAAGATTGCTCCTTAGGTAAAGATGCTTGTCATTGGGTGTGATAATCTGAGTTTGATCCCTGGGACCCACACAGTTGTCCTCTGACCCCAGTGGGTGCCCATGACACGAACACATAAAATAAATAAGTGGACTAAAAATGTAAACAGATGACAATGGCTTTAAGAATGTGGCTAGACACACTTGGATCTTTCTGCAGATGAACACAGCTAAGAGGTAGCCTATGGCCTGAGAGCGTGACACGGTGACCACAACTCTGCTCTGAGCCTTGCCCTTTCCCACCCTGGAAGACTAAGGCTCCTGGATGACAGAGCCACCGGGAACCTCCCTTAAGTATCCAGCAGCCACCCAGGAGGCTACCCTACTCATATCACATGGAAGTATTGTTAGAACCATATACACTGCTAGATTGCTTTTAGTATTTTAAATTTTAATTTTGTAATGGTGGTAAGAGACATATAGCATGATATTTACCAGTTTAAACTCTTTTTAAAAAACCTTTTTATTGGTTCTTTGTGAATTTCACATCATGCACCTAATCCCACTCATCTTCCCCTCCCCTCATACTGACCTTTGCAACCCTCCCATCCCCAACAGAGAAAGAAAAATCTCCTTTTGGAAGCTGTCGTGTGTCACAGTGTGTCCTGCAGTGCACCCTTTTGTTTATGCGTCTTTGCTTGCAAATGTTCACTGCAGAGATTCATTGGTCTGGTCCGAGGCCTCTGGCTTCTGCAACTCTATCAATACTGGACCTTCACTGGGACTCCTCTTGGATATCCTGTTGTCGCCCTGTGTCATGGAGATCCTGTAGTTCTGGATCTGTGGGACCCGCTCCTTCATGCACTCTAGCAGCTGCTCTATGGGGTAGGTGCTCTAATGGGCCAATTCAAAGCCCTGGATCTGGGCCTGAGAGGAATCTAAGCTGGTCAGCCTGCCGGCTCTCCTGCTCTCACAACCTCAGGGCCGGCTCAGCATCAACTCCAGCAAGGAGGGCCAGCTCTACACTGCTGCCCTGACAAGGTACAGGGCCAGTTCTCCCATTCTCATGACCCTGAGGGTTAGCTCTTCTGCCTGCCATAGGTGGCGAGGGATGAGGGGGGAGAGGAGAGCATCTCTCCCTTGTTCATACCACTGCACAGCAGACAAGGAGCAGGGCTGGTTCTCCTCTCATGTTCACACCCTTGGGTCTGCTTACCCCAGCCCCCTACATCCAGGGCCAGCTCTATCTACCATGCTGTCCAGTTAAGGTGCAGGGACTGCTCACCCAATGTCGCAGTTGGTGAGTGGCAGGACCACTCTTGTATCCTTAGGGGCCAGCTCACCAGCAACTCCCAAAATGTTCAGTGACCACTCTCCTGAGTAATGCAGGTGGCTAGGAAGCTCACTTCTCTCATGCGCCAAGGGACAGCTCTCCCATGATGCCCAGGTGAGGGGTGGAGCCAGTTATGCACAGCCCTCAGACATCAGCGTGTCCCATGCAGCAGCCCAGACTGGTATTGTCTCAGACTTGCTTTTTTTTCAGGGAGTGTTAGGCTACAGATCACTCAGATGTCCATAGGTCAGAATACTGAGTATAGACATAGCCTCTCTCCTCTCTGACTCCTGCTGATGCACATGGGCCACAGCAGCCACACCTGCTAGGGGCAGGCAGGTTAGTCTGTGTGATGCTGACTATTCTAGGCGCCTCATTTGAATGGAATCATATGACACCTGTCTTCTGTGATTGGCTTGTTTTACCTGGGTAATGCTCTCAGGATTCATCCATGTGTCATCATACATCAGAATGTCCATCTTTCTAGACTGAGTATATTCCATTGCCCAGTCCTGTGTGCCACACCACAGCTGCTCATTCATCTGCCAAAGGACGCTTGGATTGCTTCCATGTTTTACCAGTAATGGTGAATGGTGTATAGGAACCCCTGCTTTAAACTCCAAATATGTACCCAGAAATGGAATTTCTGGCTTACATAGTATGTATGTATATGTATTAATGTGTGTATACATGTGTGTATATGTATATAGATATATACATATATACACATATATGTATATATGTGTGTGTATTTATATGTTGTGTATATGTTATACACAGAGAGAGAGAGAGAGAGAGAGAGAGAATCCATGCCATTCTGTTTTCTTTTCTGGGGTCATGGTGACAGGTCTGGTCATAAACTCAAAAATTCCTCTTCCTGGATCATGGGCTATTTGCAATTGCAATGTTATCTGTGATGCTAGCATAAGCCACTGAGTATTTTGCCTGTGTGTGTCTATGTGAGCTATACATGTGTCTGGTGTTCGAGGAGGCCTGAAAAGGCTGTCAGACACCCTGGAATTGGAGGTGTAAACCAAAGTGGGTGCGGGAACCAAACTCAGGTCCCCTGGAAGATCAGCAAGAGCTCTTAACCACTGAGCCATCTGTCCAACTGCCACCCCCTCATTACCCGATTTTTTAAAACCCTTTAATACTCCCTGGGAAAATCTGCTCTGGCATAATCACAAAAGGCTTAGAAGGAGAACAAGAAGGCACAGAAAGACTCCGAGTTCCCCCAAAGAAACACTTTTGGTTCCTGTACAGTGAAAATGAACTTACGGAAATGTCCACAGCTTTCACTAATGGACCGTTGTTCCCCCTCACCCTTCATAATCTTAATGAGGGGTAGTGCCTGTGAGGGCTCGCACAACAGCTAAAGACCATGGGTGTGTGGAAGGTGAGGCTCACCCCAGCTTGCCGAACCTCCTTGCTCAGGGGTCTTTGGGGACCTCTGATTTAGCATCAGTTTTAAAGAACAGCTGACCTCAATTGACCCCAACTCCTCAATTCCTCTTCCAAGTTCATTCTGGTTTTTGCCTCTCCTGGATTCAAACCCTTGGTTGACAGGTTGTCTCCAGATGACAACCACACGCTTAAAAAGCATACATCATCGCGGTTCCTGGAAGATGAGGGGGTTTCTGAGCCTGTCAGGGGCACAGCTGGGTGTCCAAAGTCCTCTCAGGGTTCTCATCAATGTCCCCACACAGGCCTCACTTTTTACAAGGGAGTCACTTTAGAGACAGGATGAGGTAAATGAGGAGGAGAGAGGGCAAGCAGGAGGAGGGAATTGTCAAAGCAAATCACCCACCCAGGAACGCATTGCATTAGGAAGAAGTCAGGCCTCAGCCCCGGGCCTCCACTCATTGTCTTGGCCCCCAGCTGCCCTTTCCACGGCACCCCACCTCAATCTCCCTCTCTTCCCCAGCACAGTCGCCTGGCTTCGGGAAAGAGACCAGATCTTGGGATCAGAGGGCGAAGGCGAGCGCTGCCCGGGACCATAGGCGCAATGCCAGCCCTAATCGCTGAGCCAAGGTTCAGAGCTAGCGGGATCCGGCCGGAGCCGCGTGCGTGGAGCTCTCCAGCACCCCGAGGCGGGGCGTGCGCCCCCCGGCCCGCCCCAGCCGCCTCCGCCCGCCCTGTCAGCGCCACTGCGGCTCGGCGGGCGCGTCACGTGGCTGGCGCGGCGCGGCCTCCCGGCTCCGGGCTTAGGCAAGGGGCCGGCCGGGAGGACGGACGGACCGAGCGACGCACCCTCGTAGGCACCGTGCGGCGTAGCGCGGGCGGCCCGGGGATCGACGGGCAGGGCGCGCCGGGGCATGGGCGCGCCGGAGGTTTCGGTGCGCAGTCCGGGCTGGGCGCGCCGGCCGGGGCTCCGGGACAGCGGCGGGCGAGGGTCTTCCCTGGCGACCGCCGCTGAGCCCCCGCGGGGCCCGTGACGCCGCGGCCGATGTGGCCCCGCGCGTTGCGGGCCTGCACCGCCGCTGCACAAAGACGCCGCCGCAGCCGCCGCCCGCACCCGGGCCGCAGCCGCCGCGCCAGCCCTAGCCCCAGGCGGAGCCCCGGTCGCAGGGCAGCAGGCGTCCGCGCGCGGCCGGCCCCGGCATGGAGAAGCGCGCGGCCGCGGGGCCGGAGGGGGCGCCGGGCGCCAGGGCGCCGCTCGCAGTCGTCTGCCTGGGTGAGTGGGCCGCGAAGGGCAGGGCGGGATGGGAGGGCTTGGAGCCTGCACAGCGATGGCTTCCGCGCCCAGGGACCCATGGGCTGCCGAGGAGGGAGCCTCCCACCATAGCAGAGCCCCAGGCCGGGAGCTGGGGATCGAGAACGCTGGCCTTGGGTTCCTGGGGGAGGCTGGGGTCTTCCTGACGCTTTCCAGCCCGGCCTGCCTGAGCTGTGCTCTGGCTTCCAGAGCTGTGGACAAAGGCCTGGACTATTGCTCCCTAAAGAAGGAACCGTTTCCTGCCTGGAGTCCTGGGCAGGCCTGGGAGCCAGCCAAAAGATGGGGACTCAGCATTGGGGGCTGGTGGGGGAGAGGGAGGCAGATGTGAGAACTCATTTTCCCATTGTGTCTTCCCAGACCCTGATGGTCGTAGGTCGGTTCATCCCTGGGGCGGGGGGGGGGGGGGGGTCCTGTTCCGGGGAGGGCCAAGACTCCGCCAGGACTCCCTCCCTGACCAGGAAAAATTTCTGTCCACTTTCCCAGAGCCCATTGCAGGAGAGGGGAAGGAAGGAGTTAAATCCCCAACCCACATGGTTCTTTATTTACCTTGATGAAGGAGGGAGGCCCTTAGAAGAGCTGGGTCATTAGGGGACACCCTGTGATATCACTGTTGAGGGCCTAGAAACGTGACAGGCTCCCTAAAACCACTGAAGTGACAAAGTTGTGAGGGGTGTGGGGTGCAGCTCTTTGTTTTTAAACTGTAACTCTCATCTGGCCTCCAGGAAGAGAGAAGGGTGAGTGTCCGGGAGAGGTCTACTGCACAGGCTATGTGAGCTAATCTAAGCAGTGGCGTATATGCCCTGAGTTCCTGCTTCACATGCTGCTAGTGCTCATGGTGTCTGGGTCCTGGCTGTTGTGTTTCCCAGGTGGGCAGGGCAAAGGTGAGGGCTTCTTTGCTCAGGAGATGTCTGGGTCTGGGTCTAACAACCAGAATGCCCTGGGGGAGGTGCAGATGGGGTGAATGCCCCCATTTCTTCATCAAATGTAGAATCGCTGCTCCTGAGATGAGTGTTTCAGTCATGGAGGGGGCACCGTGCTCCTCAGGCTGTTAGTTAGAGTTCTTCTCACTTAGCCTAGACTCTGTCTCAGCCTGGAGCCAACTGAAGCAACGGACATTCCTACTGAGGTGGACACTTACTGTGCCGGTGTCAGGAGAGCGCTCTCTGCCTCTAGGACCATGGGGTGCAGGGAAGATGATGGTATGGTTACCCCAAATGCCCATCAAAGAAGGAAGTCCTTCAAGGTAGTAGAAGGCTGCTTGAAAGGTAGAGCTCTTGGGACTGAGCTTATGTGATGGGTAGCCTCAAACCTGAGAGGAAACCACTGAATTCTGTGGCATGAGTGTCATCATGACACAGGAGGACACAGCCAAGCTAACACACCGCTGTCTCTGCCCCAAGACCCTCTGAGCTCCTCACCTTTGCCTGTCCCAGAAGGAACGACTGTGGGAGGGAGAGTCTCTGGCAGTGACATGGGCCATGCCAACTGAGATAAAGAGAGGGTGCCTTCATTTCAGCTGTGTTGTCCTGTTTTCATTCCCAGCCCAGACATGTTGGGCTCTGAACCCCAAGAGCTACCGGCCCCTACTGACACCTCTTTGTGTCTTCCACAGTGAACCTCTTTCTCACGGGGAGGCTCAGCAGTGCGGTTCCCGCCTTAGGTAAGCCCCGTTCTCCTGCCTGGCCTGGGTTAGCAACCTCTGGGGATCTCTGTACCTCATGGCCAGGGTTGGGAAAACTTTTATCTGTGTATTTTTACAGCGTCACAAAGGAGCTGTTGGTCTCGAGCAAATTTAAATTTAGTGACATTGATTTCTTTAGCATAATAGGTGAAATGCCAGACGACCTCAAACCTAGCTGTTAGAGTCCATTGAAGCAATAACCTAGGATGTTCAGAAGGGGTCTGGTGCTCTGTGGCTTAGTACCACTGCAAACTTGCAAATGCCCTGTACAGCTGATAGATTGTGCCTCTTGTGGGCTAAGGGTTCCTTAGGGACTCTGTATGCTCATGTATTAGAATAATACCTAGAGATAATATTAATGGTGCCACAGAGGTTAGTGCCATTAAGGAAAAAAAATCAGACTTTTTTTTTTTTTTAAGATTTATTTATTATATGTAAGTACATTGTAGCTGTCCTCAGACACTCCAGAAGAGGGCATCAGATTTTGTTACAGATGGTTGTGAGCCACCATGTGGTTTCTGGGATTTGAACTCAGGACCTTCAGAAGAGCAGTCGGCACTCTTAACCACTGAGCCATCTCGCCAGCCCCAAAAATCAGACTTTTAAGACTGGTTTGGTGGCACAGGTTTGTAATTCTAGCCACTCAAGAGACTAAGGCAGAAAGGTTGACGTCATGGCCTGCCTAGGTTACAGAACTAGTTCAAGGAAAGGCTGCCTCACATTGTGAGACTCTGTCTAAAACATTTTTTTAAAAGGGCTGGAGATGTAGTTCAGTAGTAGAACACCTGCCTAGAATCCCCCATGACGGGCTGGGGGCATGGCTCAGTGGGAGAGCCCCTGCCTAGCCTGGATTCAAACCTTAGTGGGTTTGGCCAGGCTGACATAGGATGAGGGGAAGGCAGAAGCCCCAGCTTTCACTGGAATTTCCAAGAGTGAGGCAAAGCAATCAGGCAACAGCTTGGACAGCTTAGAATGGCCAGTTAGAGTAATCCTGGAGGTGAATTCTAGGGCAGGCTCTGGCAGGCTAGTACCTAACCCTGGGATGCTTCAGGACAGAGAGGGTATTGGCTGGTGTGTGAGGGTCAGGAGGATGGTGGATAGGAACGCAGCCCTGTATCTAACACTCTGCATGTGAAAGGCTTTTGTCCCAGCTAAGCCACCCTGCAGCAGAGAGGTTGACACAGCATGTGAAAAAGCCATGCGGAGCCCTGTGTTGGCCTCTTGCCTGGCAGTGTAGGCTGGCCATCTGATGGCCATCTTTGAGCTCTCAGCTGGTGTCCAGAGAGGGAAGAGCAGCCATAGACACTCATCTTCAGTTGAGGAGGGGCTGCCAGTCTTTGGAGAATGTTTAGGTCTGATGTCTACTGAGGTAGCCTGCTCTATCACTAATATACTGAGTAAACCTCACCATCTCTTGCTCGTTTAGTCAATATATGGCCATCTTCAGCAAACCCTGAAATGATGTTTTAGTGCCAGGTATGGTGTTGCATGCTTGTAATCCTAGTACTGGGGAGGCTGAGGCAGGAGGATTGCAAGTTCCATACCAGCCTGGGCTATACAGAGAGACCCTGCCTCAAAAGTAAGCCAAGGGTACCAAAAGTCTGAGTAACTGGTAAGAGCTTTAAGTCAAGGGCTTTAGGGTGTGTGTGTGGTCAGCAAGGATGTGTGACCCCAAGTCTGGGGACCTGGAACTTGTTTGTTGTCTCTTGTGCCACAGGCAAAGCAGGAGCTACGTGGGGTTTCGGGTTTCAGGCTGCCACTGAGCCCACTGGGACTCAAGGTGGGTAGATCTGTCTGGTGATCACAAGGGGTGTGGGGGAGGGCAGGCAGAGGCATGGGGGGGAGGCATTCACGGGGCCAATGGCTCTACCCATCTAGAAGACTGGGCTTTCGTCCCTATAATTTTCTCTGTACCCCGGCTCTGTGTTTTTTCTGCAGCTGGGCCTCCTCTTCTGACCCAGGCTGGCCCAGGGCCCTGCTGTAGTCAGCAATGACCAGCCCCGCCCTGCCTGATGTACTGACCACAAAGGACAGCCCAATTTCACATCCTGGTTCCAGGAAAGCACTGACTGGGTCAGGTTCTGGCCAGGGTGCAGTGCAGGGAAGCAGGGCGAGAGGAGGGGTGTCTTGCAAACGTGAACCAGAGACTGGTCCTTCTGCTGCTGGTGGGTGTCTGTGGGCATTCCGGATGTGTTTCCCAGGTTTGCAGAAGCGATGCTTGAGGGACGAGACCTAAGGCACTGTACACTCTCCTTACTCACCTCCAGAGGTGGTGGTTCGCACATTGATACCTGTGTATGGCGCCCTTGATTTGGGGGCAGCAGCTAAAAGCACAGCTTGCCTGGCAATGACAAGTGGCAGGGTGGGTCTTCGGCCCCCTAAAATCCACCTCTTGACACCCATCAGGCCTTGCTGACCAGCTTCTCCCTGGCCTAGCTGACCCTTCCCAGCATGGGCTGCGTGACAGCATTTCCAAATACTTCTGTTATCGTCCTACTGTCTCCCAGCCCCTTCTCAGCCCACACCAGGGAGATTTTGGTGCCTCAGCCTACTATCTCTTGCTCTTTCCGTGTCAGGCATTCCCTGGGTGGAAAGACTACCTCCTGAGTCCTCTGCACCACCCCCTGCTTCCCCACTGTGATCCTAGGGTAAAGTTCACACTGTCTTCTCCTCAGCTAGGCACTTGGTCACGTGCCTGGGGCTGAGGGAGGAAGGATGCAGGTTACTCTAGCAGATTGTCCAGGTTACAGATGGCCCCTGGAAATGAGAGCTTTAAACTCTGCTGCATCAGGCCTGCCCCTGTCCTTTGAGGAAGATTTGACAATGCTTTGGATCCACAACTAGCGACCCTGCCTATAAAGGGCCACCCACCCCTTTCCTACTTTGCCACTAAGAGCTCAGATAATCTGTTAGAGCAAAGGCTGGCCTCCACTCAAGCTCACAGGGTTCTCCCTGACACCCCAAATACCCTCAGGGCTCTCTCCCCCAAACGCAGCCCTGCTGTCTCTGCTCTGACCTTTATGCTTCCAGTCAAATCCTTCCTTCCCACAAGACATTTCTGTAGACTCCTCTGCCCCACTGTTCTGTCCCATTACATGACTGTCTGCCTCAATACTGTCACTTGATAAAAATTTTTCAACCATAGCAAGCAGCATGTGCTGTTTTACAGATGGATAAGATGTATCCTTCTACAATGATACAAATGGGCCATGGTGGGTATCCTTCTACAAGGATACATGTGGCCATGGTGGGTATCCTTCTATAAGGATACATATGGCCAGGACAGCTTAGGTCTGGGCCCCAGGGTGGAGAAGATGCTGCTGTCATAGAGAGCTGAGTTTTAGGGTGTGTTGGCCAAGCTAGACACATCGCCAAGCTTATTGCCACATATGGTCTAGATGAGAGCCCTTCATGGCACTCCCAGCTTCCAGAGCAGACTGTTCTCCGTCTTGATGTAAGACCCAGGTGGTGGCTGTAGGATCCTGGTCTAGTACTTGTGACACTCCTAGAGAAGAAGAAACAGTTAATAGTGACATTCCGTGGGGGTTATAGACAAGAGGGTTTGTGGGAAGGTTGGATGGACTGGCAGTGGTCCAGTCATCTAAACAGACAGGCCACCTAAACCCTGAATGAATGGCCAGATGTGGTATACAGGGACAGGTGTCTGGCTGAGGCAGGAAGAGAGCATGATGTTGATTTAGAACCTTGACCAATTCTTTGTATGAGGAAGAGACACCTCAGTCTCACTGGGCTCTGCCGACCTGGGAACCACCCACTCCAGGTCATTTCAGGCAGATGCCTAGGTCTCTGCAAGAGTCCCTAGTTAGTGGCTTTCTCTGGCAGCAGGAGTCAGGCCAAGGCTGGGGCACCCTGCATGTTCTCTTGAGACCCTGCTCTGCTAGTTTTGGCTCCTATTTCCTTGGTTAAGCCCTGACATTGGAGAGGCTACATGCTAGGGTCACGTGTAAGCATCAGGAGCAAAGGAACTGGCTCGTACCTCATTGAGCTGGGACTCTTGATGCTATAAAGACAAAACTCTGAAGATGACCACCCCCACATTAGGGACAAAGGTAGCCTTCCTTCCCTCCCTTTGTTTGTCCTTCCCCTTTTCCTTCTCCTCCTTTCCATCTTCCCTCCCCTCTCAAGTCTCTCTTTCGTCTGTCTGTCTGTCTGTCTGTCTGTCTGTCTGTCGGTCTGATCTATCTATTCATCCATTTATGATCTATTATCTATTGTCTATCATCTATCATCTATCTCTCCCTCTCTCTCATCTTCTTTTCTTTGGGGTCTCATGTAGCTCATGGTGGCCTAGAACCCACTAGGTAGTTCCAGGCTGACCTGAAACTCAGGACCCTCCTGCCTTAGCCTCTCGAGTGCTAGTATTACAGGTGTGTGCCACCATACTTTGTTCAAAGATGCATTTCTGATTAAATTCTTTGATGCTCTTGTGAATAGAGTGGATAGCCAAAACCCCTATGGTCATGGATGGCAGAGTGATCAAACCCCCTTGGGAAGCTCAGAAGGTACCAGAGTGACCATCAGTAGTCCATGCTGGGCATCCACTGTATGTCAGGCACTGTGCTGGACCCTGAGTGTCAGTCAGGCCAGAGCATTCAAGCCTGCCCTCCTATGGGGTCTTGTAATTAAGCAATTTCTAGAACAAGAGGGAGGTCACTGTTGTGACAGAGGCTGAGGAGGAACGGAGGGGCAAAGGTTAGGAGCTCTGCTGGGGGTGATCTGGTGTGTAGGCTTCCCTATGAAGGGGATCCACAGAGCTGAAGCTGAGAAGGAGTGAGGGGGATAGGAAGTGGGGAACGGTTCTCCCTTCCATGGGAGGGATCTTGGGCACAGGGGAAGCAAGGATACAGGAAATAGGAGGCAGTTTGTTAGATAGGCGAGCATGGCTTCTTGCTAAGAGATAGGGATGCGCAGAGTGGGAGTGAGGTCCTCCTGCAACAGTGTCCCAGACTCGGCACAGAGCGAGAGAGGCAACACAACAGACGCCTGCAGTGGGAGGATGAGGACGCAGACTTGGAGAAAAGAGTCACCCTCTGCGTCCCGAGCCTTGCTCTTCCATCTGTAAAGTGGGCCTAGCCTTTGTGACAGGCTGGATAAGAGAACCGTTTGAGGATCGTGGCAGGGATGTAGTTGAGGGTAAGGGTGCCCTGCCTGGCCGTGGGAGGACCCGTACAGCAGGGCAGGTGTGGAGGTCTCTCACTCGTGATGGCTAATGATACTTGATCTTCATCCCCGATGTGGCATACAGTTGACACTCTATCGATGCTTGTGAGCTCAGGACCTGCAGTAAGAGGCTGAGCCCACCAAAGGGTCGGGAGGATTCTGTACCTACCCTTGCTGGCTGTGTGCCCAGGAAATCATTTACCCTCTCTGGGCCTCCATTTCTTTATCTGGTTAGGGTGTCTACCTCCAGAGCTTTGTTTTGTTTTCACATATATTTAAATATAATCCAAAATTTTAAATAAAAAATATTTATTTTTTCACTTATGTGTGTGTATATGTCTGGAGGAAGAGGGGTTGAACACATGTATTCAGGAGATCGGAAGAGGGTGCTAGATCCCCTGGAGCTGGGTTACAGGTGGTTATGAGTTGCCATTGGTGGGTGCTGGGAACTTACTCAAATGCAGTAAGTGCTCTGAAATACAGAGCCATATCTCCAGTCTCCAATCCCAAGCTCATTCAAGGTGTATTGAGACCCACCTGCAGCCAGGTCTGGTCATCGCCACCTCTCTTCATGTCACCAGGGACTCTGTGTAAACTCTGTGTTCTTTCATCCCCTACTTGTGAGATCCACAGGGAAGAATTTCAGTCTTGCTTATTTATGCCTGTAATGTTTGCTTGGTGCCTAGTAGATGTCCATCCAGTAAATATGTACCAGGCGACAAAGCTCCTCTTTTCCCTTGGGCTCTGCCATTTAAAATATTTATTTATTTCATTTTATGTGCATATGTGTGTGTGCCTGAGCATGTGTTTATGTACCATGTGGGTGCAGGGGCCCATGGAGATCAGTCGAGGGAACAGATCCCTGGAACTGGAGTTATAGATGGTTATGAGCATCCGTGTGGGTGCTGAAAATTGAACCTGGATCCTCTGCAAGAGCAGCAAGTACTTTTAATCACATACCCATCTCTCCAGTGTCCCTGGGGGTGTGGTCCACATGGGTATGGGGGAACTCTAATTAATGGCCTATGTGTAAGACATCCACTAAGCTGAGGTCACATTGCATGTGGGATGCCAAGGGGAATTACAAGTGTCTTGCTCTAGCCCTGCTGAGATGGGGGGGGGGCAGGACACGGACTGAACACACAGGATCAAGACTCCAGTATACCACAGGAATGGGTTACACTGCCTTAAGTCTGGAGGGTTCCTCCTTGGACCTCACCCACCCACAGCTTCCATGATGCTTGAACTGTGGACTGACTGGGCTTAGTGGAAACTTGTGTTCAAGCCACAAGCAGGGGCACCCGCAGGAAACATGCCTCCTACCCAAAGGTGGGTCGACATTTCTCAGCCTTCTCTCCCGACAGCCGCCTGCAGTGGGAAGTTGGAACAGCACACTGAACGTCGAGGGGTTATCTACAGCCCAGCCTGGCCCCTCAACTACCCTCCAGGCACCAACTGCAGCTGGTACATTCAAGGGGACCGTGGTGACATGATCACTATCAGGTAAGGAGAGCATCTCTGGGACTGCACATGTGTGTATGCCTAGCAGTTACGGAGGGCACACACATGGGTATGGACAGGTGTGATGTGTACTGTGTGTGACAGGTATGAAGGTGTATGGACAATGGACACAGTTAGGAACAGGCATCTGAGAGACCTGTATGGCCACGTGTGAACTGTAAGCATGTGTGTACATGTGAGATATATGGCCATTTAATTGAGCACTTCCTTGGTCGGGTGCTCTGAGCTGGGCTCTCTTCCTCTATTGATTCTTTCCTTTCGGTCCCCAAAAGGGAGCCTTGGGAGCTGGTAGGGGAGTCTGGCTGCTTGAGGTAGCACAGGTTTCCGCCCTCTATCCTTCAGGAGTGGCTTGAGGCTAGGGTGGCCTGGAGCCCAGGTCAAGGTTTCTGCAAGGACCTCAGGTGGTCCGTTGGGAAGGGAACTGTAGGTATAAGGCAGAGGGAAACAGGATGAGGTGCTAGAGGGTGTCACCGTCGGTTCTGTCTGCCGTACTTCTGCATGCTGAAATCCAGAAGCCCGCCTCACTCTCCAGGTCTAATGACTGTGGAGGACAGGAATGGGATGGTGGGATGGGCCTGAACAGGAATGGGATGGTGGGATGGGCCTGGACAGGAATGGGATGGTGGGATGGGCCTGGACAGGAATGGGATGGTGGGATGCGCCTGCTCTGGCTGCTACTGCTTGTTTGGCTCAGCGCTGGCACTAACGTTTCACTTGGGCAACTTGGGGTCACCAAGTTAGCAGCATCACCAAGCTAGCAGCATCACCAAGCTAGCAGCATCACCAAGCTAGCAGCATCAAGTAGCCTCCAGGACAGAGCCCCTCCTTCAGGGCACAATCCTGGGAGTTTGTGCTATCCAGTTGATTCAGGATGAGAGAGATCTGAGTCTTTGGTCACCACCCTTTAGGGGAAACTGCCAGAAGGCTGCTGACCCCCTATGCTCAGTTCAGAGCTGGGGATGCTATCTGCATGCTAGTGGGGCAGGAGCTGTTTAGGAGCTGGACTGATGGACGCTGCCCATGGATGATGCCATGACTCCTCATAGAGCTGCCTTTGGATCCTGGGGTGGAGACAGAGCCAGGTGATTTTGGAAGGTTGTTAGGTGGGACAGAGCTCCAGCTTGACTGCTGTTGGCCAGTCCCGGCCATGAGGACCCTGTCTGCCTACCCACCCCTGTGATCCTCTCTGTCCACAGTTTCCGAAACTTCGATGTAGAGGAGTCTCACCAGTGTTCCCTTGACTGGCTCCTGCTGGGCCCAGCAGCTCCTCCTCGCCAGGAAGCCTTCCGCCTCTGCGGCTCAGCCATCCCACCCGCCTTTATCTCTGCTCGTGACCACGTCTGGATCTTCTTCCACTCAGACGCCTCCAGCTCTGGCCAGGCCCAAGGCTTCCGCCTCTCCTATATCCGAGGTGATGCCAGCGAGGTCCTCCACTAGCCCCAATTTCCTGAAAGGGCCCCCTTTACCAGCCCTGCTAATCCTAGGATGGGGTGGGGTTGATTCTGGTGAGGCCTCATTTAACCCACTTTGCTGGACGAATCTGCCCTCAGCCCAAGCTCAACTGAGATATTGAACCTAGCCTTTCACCCGTGAGCCTCTGCCCCATAGGTGGCCCTGCCTCTCTGTACAGAGACCCAGCTGGGACTGAACCCATTTGCCTGCTCCCAGCCTCAGACCCGGTGCTCACCCTGCCTCACTCTTTGTCTCCAGGGAAGCTGGGCCAGACATCCTGCCAGACAGATGAGTTCCGCTGTGACAACGGTAAATGCCTGCCTGGTCCTTGGCAGTGCAACATGGTGGATGAGTGTGGAGACGGCTCGGATGAGGGTAACTGTTCAGCGCCTGCCTCGGAGCCACCAGGCAGCCTGTGCCCCGGGGGCACCTTCCCCTGCAGCGGAGCCCGCTCCACACGCTGCCTGCCGGTGGAGCGGCGCTGTGACGGCACTCAGGACTGCGGTGACGGCTCTGATGAGGCTGGCTGCCCCGACCTAGCATGTGGCCGGCGGCTGGGCAGCTTCTACGGTTCCTTCGCCTCCCCAGACCTGTTTGGCGCCGCCCGTGGGCCTTCGGACCTTCACTGCACGTGGCTGGTGGACACGCAGGACCCGAGGCGCGTGCTGCTGCAGCTGGAGCTACGGCTGGGTTATGATGACTATGTCCAGGTGTATGAAGGCCTGGGCGAGCGTGGGGATCGTCTGCTGCAAACGCTTTCCTACCGCAGCAACCACAGGCCCGTGAGCCTGGAGGCAGCTCAGGGCCGCCTCACTGTGGCCTACCATGCTCGTGCCCGCAGTGCTGGTCACGGCTTCAACGCCACATACCAGGTGAAGGGCTACTGCCTCCCGTGGGAGCAACCATGTGGGAGCAGCGAGGGAGATGACGACAGCACAGGGGAACAGGGCTGCTTCTCAGAGCCACAACGCTGTGATGGCTGGTGGCATTGTGCAAACGGCCGGGATGAGCAGGGCTGTCCAGCATGCCCTCCGGACCAGTATCCCTGTGAGGGTGGTAGCGGCCTGTGCTATGCACCTGCCGATCGTTGCAACAACCAGAAAAGCTGCCCCGATGGCGCCGATGAGAAGAACTGCTTTTCCTGCCAACCGGGCACCTTCCACTGTGGTACGAACCTGTGCATCTTTGAGACGTGGCGCTGTGACGGTCAGGAGGACTGCCAAGATGGCAGCGATGAGCATGGCTGCCTGGCTGCCGTGCCCCGCAAGGTCATCACTGCCGCCCTCATTGGCAGCCTAGTATGCGGACTGCTGCTTGTTATTGCCCTAGGCTGTGCCTTCAAACTCTACTCCCTGCGCACGCAGGAGTACAGGTGGGCACCCCGTGGTGGCCTGGAGCCCCGGTTCTTCCGTTTCCCTGGAGAAAAATCTCACTACATTCCAGGCTATGGGTTGGGTCATCCTGATACAGGAAGACTGTTTCAGTGTGTGCATGCAGGGGTCCGGATGGAGGGGTGGGGTCCCCAGATCCTGCTCTTATGTTATCCTACCATGCTTCCCTTCTGCCCGTTGCTTTCAGGGCCTTTGAGACCCAAATGACACGCTTAGAGGCAGAGTTTGTGCGGCGCGAAGCCCCCCCATCCTACGGTCAGCTCATCGCACAGGGCCTCATCCCACCGGTTGAGGATTTTCCTGTTTACAGTGCATCCCAGGTGAGCTTCCATAAGTATGGAGGGGTTGGGGGGCATTAGGCCCAGGTTTCTTTTCTGCTGGACCTCAGAAAGCCCCAGGAGCAAGCCAAAGCTAGGGTGTTTGGAATGGGGGAAGGGAATACAGTCGGGTGGCGGAAGCACAGATTGGTCCCTGGCCTGGAAGTGGCTGTGTTGAGGGTGGTTCAGCTGTTCCTGAATGGCCTGGTTCCTGCCTTAGCTGCTCCCCTACCCTCAGGCTTCAGTGCTACAGAATCTTCGCACGGCCATGCGACGACAGATGCGTCGGCATGCCTCTCGCAGAGGGCCATCTCGTCGCAGACTGGGCCGCCTCTGGAACAGGCTCTTCCACCGGCCGCGGGCACCTCGAGGCCAGATCCCACTGCTGACCGCCGCTCGTACCTCACAGACCGTGCTGGGTGATGGGCTCCTCCAGGCAGCACCGGGGCCTGTCCCAGAGCCCCCAGCACCCAATACAGACACAGGCAGCCCCAGGGAGGCTGGCGATGGGCCTCCTAGTGGCTCTGGCCATGCACCAGAAGTGGGGCCTTCAGTGCCACCCCCACCCTTGAACCTGCGAGACCCAGAGTACAGGCCAGAGGACAAGGAGAGAAAGGCCTGTGTGGACCCTCTGGAAGACAGCCCAGCCCCTGTGGACACGCCTCCAGAGCCCTACTTGGCACAAGAACCCCACCCTCAGACTCCCACTGCCAGTGGCACCCAAGACCCCCACTCAACAGAGCCACTGGGGGTCTGCAGGAGCCCTCCACCAACCTGCTCCCCAATATTGGAGGCTAGTGATGATGAGGCCCTGTTGGTCTGCTGACCCATTGGACACGCCAGTGACTGCCACAGCCCCGCTTTGGAACCAGGGAATACACAGTCATTTCTACCCTGCCTCTGCGTTCCTTCTTACAGAGGCCCACCTAGCAGCCCCCGTGAGGGGCCTGGGCTCTCAGTCAGTCGGCTGCCTCTGCAATCCTATTGCTCCGAAGAGCTGCGTTACTGGCAGGGGCTTCAGGGGTTGGCCTGGGGAAGAGGGTGGAGTGACAAGACCACCTTTGAGATCGGCATGAGCATAGCCCTTGGAGTCTTACAGCAAATTGCCCTTTGCCACACTGATAAGGGAATCCATTTCCAGAAAGGCAGGAGAGCCAGAACCAGGCTTTCCAGAATGTTTTCTGTGGCTTCCCAGTTCATCCACCTGCAGTGGCACCAGCTGCCCATCCCCAGAACTGTGCCAGGAGCTGTAGTTGAGGCCTGAAAAGGCCACGGGGAGGGGTTGGACCTCATTCATGGTGAGTGCTTCCATGCAGGGACCCTGGGGAAGATGGGCTGGTGGCTTCTGCCCCAGCCTTGTGCTTATGGTGGCAGCATGGGCCTGGCTAGGCTGGGTCAGTCCCCAAGCACTATGGTAAGGCTAAAAGTATGAGATAGGATGACCACAAGAGAGGCCAGTCTATGCCTTCTCGGGAGACAGAAGCCAAGGTACAGGCTGACCTTGGAAACAACCATTCTGTCCTGCCTCCAAGACTCGGTTTCCCTACCTGAAGCCAGGGCTGTGCTATCAGAAGTAGTAGCATTCACTCTGGTGATTTGGGGGAGGACAGTAGTTCCAGCTAGGGATTTCTGGGTTCTCCTGGATCGCCGAGTCCTAGATGGAGTCTCACTCTCTTCTCTGGGCAGCCTCCAGTTCAACCAGCAAAACCCACTAGGGCTGAAAACCTCCTCCATGGCATCTTCCCATCTAGCATAGCAGTCCATATACCACGCTGAGGCATGTCTCCAGGGACTCCCCTTGCACACAGCAACAACCAGCCCTGTTTATTTACAGGCATTTCTGGAGAAGCTAGCAGGGCATTGCTAAGGCAGGAAGCCTGACCCCAGTGGCCAGTCCCTTACAGTGGCCGGTCTCTTACAATAGGCCTCTAAGGTTCGGGTCTCTTTTTTTTCTTTTCTTTTTTCTTTCCTTTTTTTTTTTTTTTTTGGCAGAAAAAAATTTTTTTGAAAACAAAACAAAACACAAACCCCTTCTCAATAAACAACATGTAAACAGAATCAGCTGTTCCAGTCTCTACAAGGTCTCATTGTGTCTTCAAGGGCTTGTCCGTGATGGGCACTGGGGAGGGCTGGCCCACGGGGCCATTTTCCTCCTCCTCCAGGGAGCCCTGGGGGTAAACCACGAAACACAGCTCCTGGCCCCAGCGTGTCATGGACTCTAAGGACAGACAAGACAGATAGATGTTGGCGGGGGTCAGGAGCCCCCTCCTTTAAGACAGGGATGACCCTAACTCCAGATACCTCCCTTGGGCAGGGAGTTGCTTCCTTTGCAGATGGAACCCAGCCACATCTGTATGTAGCAAGAAGCATTGAGGGAAGTCACTGGGTCCTATGTCACCAGTCAGGCTGATAGAACCCCATCCCCACCCCACCCCCGCTCTGGGGTGGGATCCTAAGAGATACCCACCTCTGCCTACAAGAAGCATAGTGGCAAGACCCTTCTCACCTGTGAATCTGTGTACACACTTTGGTTTGCTTCTCCAGAACACTCCCAGGAAGAAGATGGGGACCCCAGTGAGGATAATGATGATGCCAACCCCACAGACCATGGGCTCCGAGATGAAGCTGAAGACCAGTAGGAATGCCCAGAACACCAAGTACACAACAGGAACGAGGAGGTTCACCTACCGGAGACAGGGTGAGCAGGAGCACCAGGGAGCAGCACCCTAGCTCTCCTGCCACCCAGGGCATCAGAGGCACTTTCTCCATCTCTTGGGAATGCAATTCCTGGGTTGACCAGTTGGCCAAACTGCTGAGGCTGTCTATTTGAGCAGTGCTGAGCTATCTGTAACAGTTATACACAGGAAACTGTTTACATTTGGCTGCAACTCAACTATTTTTTTTCCATGCTTCAAATTTCAGGCACTCTTCAGGATCCATATACAGATGGGAGTCTTTTCTGTCACCCTTTCATGTGGGATCATGAGAATACCAGGCTCTGTGATTGGCAGCCTCTGTGACCTTAGTCTCATTGCCCCTGTCTGTGTACTGGGGATATTAAAAGCACTTGCTTCCTGGGGTTAGAGGAGATAACATGTCAGTGGGTGGAAAGCCTTACACTCTGCAAATGCTGTAGCCCGTTGTCATCGTCACCTATACCTGCCTCTAGTGCTCAACTTGGATGAAGATGGCCCTGTTATTTCCAGCCTCACCTTAATGGGCCTGTGGAGTGCCGGCCGTCTCCAGCGCAGCACAAGCAGGCCCAGGATAGTGACTCCGTAGCAGAGGTAGTTGATGAAGGACACATAGTTGATGAGTGTGTATGTGTCACCCACGAGCATGATGACCGCTGTGGCCCCGCACTGGGAGAGGACCGAGGGCTGACAGCTGGCCTCCCACCTGCTTCCGGCCATCCCCGGAGGCTGCTCTGGGCCTTCCCACTCAGGTCAGGAGGTCAGGTGGGTCCCAGCCCATCCCCACCCCCACCCTCCAAGGCTCATCTACCATAGGCAGGAATAAGTTTGGCTATTATCCCCCCCCCCCCGCCAAGCCCCCATTACTAGGTGTCCCTGGCCATGTGCACTACCTGGTTGGGTTTCCCAACTTACACAGACAAGGAGGGCAGGGATTGGGGTGCAGCGTCTGACATGAATCATGGCCAGGAAGCTGGGTAAGTGTCCCTCTCGGGCTCCAGAGAAGCATAGCCTAGGCACGGGGAAGGAAATGGATAAGGGCCAGAGCCCGGCCTTGAGGCTTCTCTGCTGCTTGCTAGAACCCAGCTGTAACGTTGACCTCTGCCCTCCAAGCCCTAACCAGCTCTCCTCATGTAGTCTGCCTCCTGGCTTTCTTTACTTCAAGACTGGGATCAGACATTTGTTACTGGAGAGTCTCAGCTTTCCCTTCCCTATGGTCCTTAGCATGGCATGCACACGACAAGACATCTGCCTTGTCTCACTTATACCATCCTCTCCCCCTTTCCTCAGACCAGTCACCTGGATGAGGTGAACAGGTAGCCATTGATCCCTCCAAAAGTCGAGAGTGCCACAGAGACAGGCATGACCCACGAAAAGTAGCCCAGCAGCTTCTCACCGAAGGTCTGCACGGGCACAGAAAAGAGGCCACGTGTGAGGCTGGGGTTGGGGTAGGGGCTGCAGAGAGAGCCGAGGTCCCCACTCACCACGGCCACGGCATTGGAGGACAGCAGCTCCTGGGGGGACATGGCAGTGAAGTAGGCGACATTGGTGAATGTGTACACAAAGGTGACCAGAGGGATGGAAATGAAGATGGCGCGAGGTAGGTTCCTGGGGACAGAGATTGGAGTGTCAGCTTCAATTCCTGGTGCAAAGATGGAGTTGTGTATAATGAGGGGAACTTGGAGTCTCATCTGCATCTGTCCAGGGGGCTGGTGGGGACATACTGCTGTCTGCCTTTTCCCCAAACTCCTGTCTGAGCACCAGCTAACAGAAGGAGGGACAGATAAGAGCTAAGGCCACTGGTAAGAGGACACGTCATCTCCTGAGGGCAGGGTCTAGTTAACATCTGGATAGAGACAAAAAAAAAAAAAAAACAAAAATGTGTGCAGCCAGAGTTAGCTTAAAACTTCTTGCAGATGCCTTCAGAGCTCAGCCCTCAGGTCTGAGGTCTCCCTGGAGATTCTCCACCAGCCTCCCTACCCCGGCAGCAGCCATTGTCCCTGTCAAGGTCCCTGGCTGAGCACGAGATGCAACATCACGGGCTCCATCCTTCAGAACCATGTTTTGTGCATATGGATGGTTTCGGGCCAGATGTAAGTCACTAAACCCAGCAGGAAAATGATATTCAAGTTTTTCTGAGGCCCCACAAGGGGCCCAGTTGCAGCTGCAGACAGGGAAAGACCACAGCTTCGGAGCTCTCTTGAGGCTGTTGTCATGACAATGAGCATGGTCAGTGGATGACCAGTTTGAGCTTCGCAGCAGATCTGTGACGACAACTGCTTTGAGCGGGCGTTTCACTCACTTGCGTGGGTCAACCAGCTCCTCGGTGACATAGTTGAGGAAGTTCCAGCCACTGAAGGCAAAAGAACCTTGGAGGAAAGCCAGAGCCAGGTGACCCACAGACGGTGTCATCCAGAAGGCGAAGGCGTTGGTGGGTCTCAGCTCTTCAAAGTGTCCTGGGGAGTCCAGACGTCAGGGGGTTAGCACAGTCTCCCGAGTCCCCCCAGTGATCCCACCCCAGTTTTACCTTGGAAGATCTGGACAAAGCCAACGGTGATGATAAGAGACAGCGCCAGCAGCTTCCCGCCAGTGAAGATAACCTGGATTCGCGTGGCCCAGCGTACGCTGGAGCTGTTCACCCACGTCAGGAGCACTGGAGAAGAAAGGGGTGTGGGCACCTGAGGCTGAGCCCCTTGTGGTGGCCCATAGCCAGATCTAGGCTAGGGGAACAGCCTCTGCAGCAGCCAGACCCCTGGGTCTCAAGGTTGATGTTACAAGTGATAGCAGCTAGGAGCTCCCTCTCCACTTTCCTCCCAGCAGAGTGGACCAGGACTATCATGGGGCGGGGCATCCAGCTGCTGTGGGGACAGAGGCTCAGGGACACTCACTCAGGCAGGCCATGGAGAGTACTCGAGAGGCTGTGGCTGGGGGGATACAGTTGGGAAAGACAGGCTGAAGCACATAGTTGGAGAAGGTCATGGAGATGACAGCCAGGCTGGTGGGGTACATGATGAGGACAGCACTCCAGAGCAGTAGGAATCTGTGAGCAATCAAGGGCCAGCATGGTACAGGCACACCCCTTGCCTGCTCCAGATGTGAGCATCTGGGATAGATGAGGACCAGCCTCCAAGAGCTGGTGAGCTGCCAGAGGCTGGGGAGGCGGCTATCGGAACAATTGGAAACTGATTCCAGGCTGTTCCCTGAGCCCAGACTTCAAGCTATAGCATTATCTAGGGCTCTTGGGCACCTTGTGGTTTAAGATGGTTGATTCTGAGCGATGATTCTGCCTTGATTTTCAAAGAAGAGTGAAAGAAAGCAGGAAGAAGGCAGGATCCTGCCTGCACCCTTAGGGATGGTGTTAGCTGTTAGCTCTTAAAGTGAGGAGTCCCTTGGGACACGCCTCTTGTTCTTCACCTTTAGACATGTGACCATGTCTCCTACTCCTACTTCTGCATAACCCAATCCCTTGGCTTTTCAGGCTTTATAGATCAATAGTCCATTCTCTCTGCATCTTCTGGCTGCCCTCGAAGTGGAGTCCAGGGCTCTTTCTCACCTCCTCTGAGTATTATGTCCAGGTCCACAGTATCAAGACCTGACTGAGCACCTCCCTCCACATGCCACAGACCTCCATAATAATACAGATCTTACCCCAAACAATCCCCTTCTCTATTACTGAGACCATCGTCTCTATAGAGCCTTTAAAATGTGACAGTGGCATGTCACCCCACTGTGCCCACCTGACCCCCACGACACATTGGCTACCATGTCCTTCTGAGTTAGGTTGTAAAATGTTAGGTTGTGGTCTTAAGAATCCTCATTGAACTTGTCTGGACAACTACAACAACTTCAATCCCCCCCCCCCATCTTGTCAGCTCTGCTATGAACCTGACCTCACCTCTACCCATAGCAGAAAAAGACTCCCTGGCCCAGGCCACCACACTCAGAACCTAGAAAAGATGCTCCTTTTGCTGAAGGGGCATATCTTTCTTGCAAGGCTGTGTAAATGGCGTTTCCCTACATGATATGCGTCCCATTCTGCTGCATGTGCAAAAGTTTCTGACTTTTGCTAACCTCTCAAAGCACGGGTCTTTCAGCTTGAATACCATTTGAGGGATTGTTCTGCTCTGTGAAAAACTTGACATTGGGTACAGTATGTGCGTGTGTGTGTGTGTGTGTGTGTGTGTGTGTGTGTGTGTGTGTGTCTGTCTGTGTGTGTCCCAACTCAAAGCGAGTGAATTGCATGGGAGGACACCATGACCCTCCTGCCTCCTCTTTACTAAAATAAAGACACCCCCCCCCTTATCTGAGTAATAGTATCATCTAGTTGCTTCCGAGAGTAAGAGCGTCCCTCCCTCCATAAACGCCCCAAGGGCAGTAGGGCTGAGAAGGAGTCCCATGTAAAAGGTGACATAGAACTGGGTACACTCTTGTGGGTGAACCTGTGGTCCCAGTGAGAGGTGCATGAAGGAGGATTGTGAGTTTAAGACCAGCTTGGGTTACATGGTGAGACTGTCCTAGAATTCCCAACCAAGTAAGAGAAAAGAATAAGATAAACTAAAACAAGAGGAACCTCAGAGAGAGCAAGGGTCTAACTCAGTGGTTCTTAACTTGTGGGTCACGACCCCTTTAGGGGGTCAAATGACCATTTCACAGGGTCCATGTATTGGATAGCCTGCGTATCAGATATTTACACATTACGATTCATAACTAGCAAAATTACAGCTATCAAGGAACAATGAAATAATTTATGGTTGTGGGGGTCATCACAACATGAGGAACTGTATTAAAGACTCACAGCATTAGGAAGGCTGAGAAACACCGGTCTAATTGATACCAGAAAAATGGAGTGGGCATCAAGGGTGCCCATCCTAGCTGTGGAAGCTGCCAGATACCCCCAACCACTTCGTCCATTGACCCCCACTCCATAACAGAGAGAAGATCTCCAGCCCTGCCAGAGCGTCACACTCACCCAGCCAGGCCCCCGAAGATCTCAGTGACATAGGCGTAGTCCCCACCAGACTTGGGGATGGCGACACCCAGCTCTGCATAGCAGAGAGAGCCCAGAGCTGTCACGCCCCCACCCAGGACCCAGACGAAGAGGGCCAAACCCACGGAGCCCGAGTGTTCCAGGACACCCTTGGGTGAGATGAAGATGCCTGAGCCAATGATGTTCCCTGTGGAGAGAGATGAGAGTGTGAGACTGGCGTTCTCTCAGTAGCTCGGGCTTCCTGGGGTAGGAGGAGGAGACTTCGGTGAAGGATGGAGCCTGGCCAGTCCCTGGAGGAGCTCAGGTGGGTGAACTGGAGGCACTAGATGGTTGTAACTGAGCCTCTTAGATCTGGGCAGGTCTTTTCTAGGGTCGCCATGGGCTTTTCTCTATCTCTGGCATAGGGAATGGAGCTTGCCCAGGTAGCCCGGCCCACTGTCAGAACTCACTCCGGAATTCCTTTATTCCCTGGCCCCCACTCCAGGTGGCAGTGAGGTGCCACAGCCATCTGAATCCCACATATGTGTACTCCACAGAGTCTGGGCTCAGGCATCTGTTCCTCTAACACCTCCCAGCCAGAGCTGGCCTTCCACAGCTAGACCTTGACCTGTCTTTCATCTGCCTGCCCTTCTCCTATTGGCCAGACTCATGGAGCATCTTGAAGAGTAGCAACCAAGGTGTTGCTCCAAGAACAGGCCTGTTCTTACTTGATTCCTTCATATTCCATTTCCTCTTTTCCCACCAGGCCATGGACACAGACCACTCCCACCCCAAAGGCCTTGCTTCCTGGTGTTGTTAACATGTTTAGGTAAAGGTCAATGGGCTGAGGGAGAGACATGGGTAGTAAATTAGCAGCCATCACGGTAGGGTTGGGACAGGCCATGACAGAGATTCCTGTCCCACTGGTGTCTCTGCTGATTTTTATGAAATTCGAAACTCTGGCTGGGGCATAGAACCTTTGGGCTTGCCACTCCCTTTTCAGGCTGCTCTGGTAAATGGCCTACTGTAAAGACTCAGAGAGGTGCAGGCATTGAGCCTTTATCTGGCTCACAGCGTGGCATCCTTACTGGGAACCTCCACCAGCAGGTTCGGAGGGCAGTGCCCTTGCAGAGCTCCGTGTCCTGCACCAGAGGCCAATAGGTGCACGGTTGCTAAATCCTATAACACTCATCCATGGCCCCACCCTGCTCTGTCTGCTGAGAAGTCCTCGGTTAAGCGGATGCTGAGAGTCTCGTTCATTCCAGGGTCTGCTCTGCAGGCGTGGTGAACCAGACCCCTTCCCAGACACCCGGAGCCCACAGTTGTTTACTCTGTGGAAGAGTGCAGGGTGCCTTTGCTTGGGCACCAGGCAGCCCTTCTAGAACTCCATCGGTTTCCCCGTTGTGTGAAGCCTCGGGAGCCTGCCATTCTCCACTCCTCCACAGACAGCCACACCAGGGATGAACAGAACCTTCTCTTTCCACTTCACAAATGAGGAGTCGACAGCCTTTGTGCCCACACCAGGAGGCCACACGGGACATCAGGATGAGGGGGTCATCTGTTAGTTTAGTTGGCACTTGCAGTGAGCACCCATGCAGGACAGAGCGGAGCAGGAGCAGGTGCCCTCAGTACCTATTAGTGAGGGTTCCCGGTAAGCATGCCACGCTGTGAGCCTGCATTTCTCTGAGCCTTTACAGTAGGCCATTTTACAGATCAGTCTGAAAAAGGGAGTGGCCAATCCCAAAGGCACTAAACCCATTTCACATTTTGTAACTGACATCAGAGTGGGTCAGTAGTCTGTGTCCAAACCCCAGGACGTGCACACAGGAAAGCATTCCACAGTCACTGACTATGTGAACCAAAGAGCCAGCACTGGTGGGGCCAGCAGCTCAGCCCATGCCTTGTAGGGCAGTGTGTGCATGTGTGTGTGAGTTTAAGTGTGAGTCTGCATGTCTGTGAGTATGTGTGTACACTCGTGCATGTGAATGTAAATGTGAGTGTGGGTGTGCATGTGAGTGTGCGTGTGTATGTGTGTGTGTGTGTGTGAGTATGTGCGTACACTCATGTGTGTGAGCGGGAATGAGAGTGTTGGTGTGCATGTGAGTGTGCTTGCATGTGCGTGTGTGTGAGTATGTGTGTACACTCGTGCATGTGAATGTGAATGTGAGTGTTGGTGTGCATGTGTGTGTGTATGCAAATATGTGTATGCATACACATGAGTGTGTGTGTGTGTGTGCACACTTACGTGTGTGAGCAGGAATGAGAGTGTTGGTGTGCATGTGAGTGTGCATGCATGTGTGAATGTGCGTGTGTGTGTGTGTGTGTGTGTGTGTGTGTGTGTGTGTGTGTACCCTCTGCTTACTTCACCTGTTAGGTCCACAGGCAGGTCTGGCAGAGGACACAACTATGGTTGCCAATCTACATTCGCTCTAGGTCTACCCTGCTATCCCTCACCCCCACCCCTGGCCGGCACAGATTTCCAGTCTGGACAGCCCTATTTGGTGTTCTGGTCACATCCCAGGAGCCCTAAATACATCCAGATAAGGATGGAATAATCCCCGTGTCCCAGTACTCAGAGGTAAGCTGTGTCCCTGGTCTGCTTTCTGGGAGTGGAGCTGGGGTTGGGGAAGTCGAAGAGGAACTGCCTTCCATATCTCAGACGAGGGGCCCAAGGCCTGGGTGGGCTGTTGGGTTTTGTAAAGGGCCTTTGAGTTTGCTCCGACCGGCAGCCGTTCTCAGGACCTGGCGGAACAGGATTTGCCAAAAGCCAGTGAAGTTTGAAGCCAGCGGGGGCTGGGTGGCCTTGGAAGGAGCTGGGTATGTTGGAGCTGGGGGCATCCAAAGCTCCGAAGCAACCCATCCTTTCTGTGAGGCACCCCCTCCTGTGAGGCATCCCCCTCCTCTGGAGACCCCATTGCTGTACACACTCAGCCTGGTGAAAGCTCATGAAGCAGCCCCTAAGGAAACCCCGGCTCACAGAGGGTCTCTGGGGTCAAGGGTATATCACTAGCTCTGAGCCAAGTGGCTGAGACTCCAGTGCTGGACTGGGAATGTGTGGAGGTGCACAATTATTCTGGACACGAGGCCTCAGGCTACCACCCAGAACTTCTCTCGTGTGGCTCAAAGGATCATGTGTGCTAGGAGGTGGCACTGAGGTCCTATGGGGAATCAGGGAACTCTGCCAGGACGACCTGTAGCACCTGCTTCAGGTTCATGCTTGAAAGGGGCAGAGAGACCATCATCATGCTGTGCTAGATGCTCTGGGCACCATGTGGGTGGGATGGAGGCAGGGAGCCACGAGGGTCGTGGACTTGGTTAAGCAGCAGACAGTGACAAAGGGGTGAGAGGATGCTGAGGAGAGCTGTTCTCAGTGCTTGATGTGAGGGGAGTCCATAGAGCTGATGTTCTAGAACATTCCGACTACTAGTGATGGGCTAAGGACTCTGTTCTTGGGTCCCACATTCAAGCCCAGTAGGTCTGTTTTTGGAAAGGACCTGCAGCGAACCAACCAGCCCTTGAGAAATCCTGCACTGGAGAAGGAAGAAGAGGAAGAAGAGGATAGAAGAGAGGAGGATGGGGAGGAAGAGGAAGAGGAAAAAAAAAGAAAGAAGAGAAGATGGAGGCAGAGAGGAAGAGAAAGAGGAGGAAGAGGAACCCAGGACCCAACAGGACCAAGGTATGAAGATGTGGGATGGAGATATTAAAAAGTGCTTAGGTGAGCATCTGACTGACAGCCAGAAAGAGGTGGGTCCTGAGGCCTCTCCAACCTGTCCATCCAATGGGATAACTGACCTCTGGTTCCTGTTGGTCCTCCCAGGCAGACAGGTAGGCCTCTCAACTCCCCCACCCCCTTCCTTGTGCTTTCTCTGGGAGGTTTTATCACATTAAGATGTTTGGCCTGATGGGGCTTACTTGCCTCCAGGAGGAATGAAGAAAGGGCCATTGTTCTCTGCAGCGGTTGCTGCTGCTGCTGCTGCTGTGGTGCTTGCTGACCTATTTCTGGGAGGCAGTGGCAGACTGTGGAGGTCACAGGGGTAAACTGCAGAGGTCAAATCTTCAGAATGAGTTACTTGCTTGCCCATGGTGTGTGGTTATGTGTGCATGGGTGTGTGGGTATAAGTGTGCGCGTGTGCGTGTGCATGTGTACATGCAGTTTGCCTGAGGAGGGACAGGGAGGTCAGAACATTGGCAACATTCCTATCCACGCAAGCACATGTCGGGGTAGACTTCTAGCATGTGTCCTCTTTGGGGCTCTGCTAGTGGGTCCACAGGGTTTAGAAGGCAGCAGGGAGCTGGTCTGATAGGACTTTGCCAGAGAGCAAGCACATTATTTAGGATTTGGATCCGGATCCGGATCCCTGTCCCCTGCTGGTGAAAGTAGTCCAAATCACTGGTCTTTCTGACCACCCCCAGGTAGCTCTCCAGCTCACCCACCTTGGCCCCATGAATCTGATTTCTGCCCCAATGGCCTAGGCTGGGAGGGTAAATAGAAAGTGATTCCTTAATAATACCTAGGCATTGGCATGCTCTGACCCTGCCCAACAGTTGCCAAGGGAAGTAATTATGAATCTTGATGTTTTATTAAACCCAGGAGATCCCTGTGCCTCAAACAGCTTTTCTCCTGGAGACCCAACACCCTGGGGTGAGCACTTTGAACTTTGGGTAAAGTCTGCCCCACCATTCCAGGCCTTTCTAGTAAGTGTGTGTCAAGCTCTTCCCTGTCGTGACAGTGGCCCCACTGAGGTCTTGGTGGAATACCAAGGAGGTAAGTGGGGACATCCAGGACGTGTCCTGGGTTGCTAATCAGCCAGCATGTACCTCTAGCCTAACCTACTTTTCTCTGGAAAGAGGTTAAGCAGAGATGTGGCGATCTCTCTGTCTAGCCTGCCCAGTCAAGTCCCACCATGACCAGTGAGCCTGCCAGTGCCCAGTCTCTAGGCCCAGTCTTGTCATGGTCACCAACAAACTCTATCTGACTCTTAGGCCCCAGTCTGTACCTTCCTTGATTAAATTGTGTTCTGTGGCAGGTTATTGCACGCAGCTCACTCACACCCCAGCTAGGCTCCTAAGACGTGGGTTCCCCAGGGCTGTGTTTTGTTTTATTTCTGCTTGTTTGTTCAAGCAAAATCTCAATATGTAGCCCAGGCTGGGCTTAAACTCCTGATCCTCCCCAGTGCAGGGATGCCAGGTGCATATGCCCCATGTCCTGTTTCTTGGAATTCTTTGCATGACCTTCATCGAAAGCCCAGCTTTTAACCCCTGGCTGCCCAGAGCTCAGCCCGGGCCCTTGACCCTATTATTTCTATACTTGCTCTCTTAGAGACCTCATCCTATCCCCTGATGACAATTCCCAAATTTATAACCAGAGCAGGGACCTTCCCCCTGACCATGGAAAGTTTGTCTAGACCACATAACTCCAGACAGAAGTCCCAACTTCCTGTTCTTTCTGCGGATCTGTTCCTTCCTGAAGTTGTCCTGACCAACCAGAGACAAACTGTACTAATTCAGGCCACCACCTGTGTCACCCTGGACCTTTCCCGGCTGGCTGTCAGTCTGTCACAAACACAACCAGAGTTGAACTTTCAGCCCTCCACTGATGCCCTATCTCCAGCCACCATTGCCTCTGTCCAAGTGGCTTCCTGCCTAGCCTACCCCTTCTGTAACCTTTATCCCCATGGCTTCTCCTCCTTAGTGAGCTAAGTTCTATCCAAATTTTTCTTGGGTCAAAACCCTCCCACAGCTCCTAAAAAGAAAAAGGCAAAGCCTTTGCCATAGCTCACAGCCCACCACCAAGCCCTGTCAGGCTCCACCCTGCCCGAGCATACCCTGCCCTCCTTCCCGCCTCAGTTGTCTGGCCAGTACTTATCATGGTCACTGGCTACATGCTTGGCTATTTATTTTGTTTGATGATTGACTGTACTGGAGCATCAGCTGTAGCAGAGGAACCAGCCTGTCTTGTCCCCTGTTGGGTGTCCGATACACCTGGTACCATTGAATGGATGCATTAGTGTCTCTGGGGCTGAGAGATGCTCTCAGCCTTGTGGCTGGAGTTGCTCTAACTCCCAGTGGTGTTCTACAGTATCCTAAGGATATGTGACCTTGGGTAGGTTACAGCCTTAGGGCCTCAGTTTCTTTACTTGTCAATGGGTCTGAAGAATCCTCAGGACCCATAGGAAAAGTGTCTGCAGAGGCCCATTTACTTCTGGCCCTGGAGATAGTAGACAATGTGGCAGGGCTGGATGACGACAAAGGCCTCTAGAAAGATGGGGTTCATGCAGTCATCCCTCAGACTTTCAAACACCTGCATGGGCTAGACACTTGAATCCCAAGTGGAGAGTGAGAAGTGGTGGCCTGGGCAGAAGAGCCACCATCACTCAGGCTGTCAGACTTGGGCATGTCCCTCCTTGCTTGTGAATTGTGTGACAGGATAGCTGAGGTCTCCAAGTCAGGATCAGAGACCCCGTATGTGCTGCCATGGGAAGGGCTGACTTTCCTGGTTCTGTTCCTGCATAGTGGAGGGATATCTCAGACTACCCTAGCTCAGTCCTCCACCATCACCTGTCAAAAGAGTCAGGCCTTTACTTTGCCAAGCCTCCATAGTACAAAGGCCACTGGAAACCTGAATCCAAATGCTGAGCTCATCAGTTGCAAATAGTGCCATGTAACCCTCAACCTCAGTTTCTCCATCTGTGTAATGGGTACAAAACCTACTACCACCACCCCTACACACACACACAGGGTGAGCATGAGAATCAAAGGAGGTAAGGTAAGTCCATACTATAACAAGAGGTGGTGTTCTGAACAGATATCTGATGTACTAGTGAGGTGCATCATTTGGGAGGATCCACTGGACACTCTGGAAATATCTAGTGAGTAACAGATCACTCACAGACAAGGATGTGAAGTTCTCCACCTTCATAATGCTAGAATATGACACTGGAGATTTTTGATTTTGACCAAGCTCCCGGGTTAGGAATGGAGAAGAACCCAGGACTGAGAGTTGTGATGTGGGAGAAGTGGCCCCAGGGCCTTGCAAGGGTAGGAGCTGAACCCTTGGGGCATCAGAAGGAGAAAGCAAAGCAGATCTGGCCTCCTCCCCAGTCACCTAGTTGAGGACAATCCTCCGCTGTCTGGTTCTGTCCCCTGCCTGGCCCGGTGTCTTGGCTGATGGAACTTTTGAGCTCCCTAAGCCTGGCCTCCTGGGAGAGCACCCAGTGCCCTGTCTGGGCTGGGACAGTGGTTGAGCTCTGTTTCTGAACCTACCATCCTTGGTTGGCACAGTTGACTTCCACCCTCCTCCTCAGCCTTCATCTTCTGGAGGCCAAGGGGGAGCAGTGAAGCAAGAACAGGCTGAATTGGGAAGGGAGCTGGCGGCCCAGAGCCAGGCCCCGGGCACCAGTTCCTCCAAAGCCTGAATGGAGAAGGAGCAAAATGGTGGACTGGGTGTCCATTTCTCCCCTACACCACCACTCCCATCCTCTTGCAGATGGCTGGCAGCCTGGCAGCCTCTGATGCTAGGCTCTCCTCTCTACCATCTCTGAACCTCTCTGGCACCGTAGCCAGCCCCAACGAGTGATAAGTAGGCTTCCCTTTTGGGGGGAGGGGTACAGCACCCTGAAAATGGTGTTGGCTGAAGGCAAAGCTCTAACCACTGCTCTGGCCTGGCTCACAGGCTCTGTCATTCCTCTTAACAGACAACCAGGGTGGGGGGGCTGGAGGAACATCAGGACCAGCCCCTGGGAGATAAGCATTCTAGAAGGAAGAGGGCAGGTGGTGGAACTCTCTGGAGCTGGGTTCAGGGGTGGCTCTGGGTAGGAGTGCAGGGGATACCCAAGAGACACTACATCTCTCCAGCTGGAGTTTCTCATGGAAGGGCACAGAGCAGGAGGTAAAGATCACACACACACACACACACACACACACACACACACACACACACACACAGTGAGACCTTCAGCTTTTCTCCATCTCCAGGGGGTCAAAGGGCAGAGAGAGAGTTATTTGGCAGCATCCCTACTGTGTGCCACTTCCCACTGGCTGGGAAAGAGGACAGTCAAGATCCCAACTACTGACCTTTTAGACCCCCAACTCCTGGACACAGGGGATCAGAAAAGGCCCCACCCAAGAGAGCTAGTCCAGTTCTCCTTCAGGAGTCCAGGGACAGACAGAGGTGGAGTTGCTGCTGCCACCAACCTTGTCCCCGGCTGCCACCAACCTTGTCCCTGGGCTTTCTACCTATGCAGAAAGCACCATCTGTAAGAAGAACGAGAGGGGCCAGGCCACGATAGCACCCACTCAGATGCCAACAGACCCTAAGAGTGCTCACTCAGATCCCAGGGCTGAGTGGGTGCTCTCCTGGAGCCTTGGTCTGCTCCTGGCTATACCATCACTGGCCACTACGCGACCTCTCCTCAGATTCTGTGGCCACCTCGGCCAGGAAAGACAGCTTCATGGCCTTTAACCCTTGGTTTAGACTCTACCCGGCCATTTACCTTTCTGCTTTCCAAGAACAGATGGCTTCACTTCCCTGGCACTTGAACCTGGCACACAGTAGGGATGCGCACAGGCTGCCCTGCAGCCCAGAACTTGCCACTCAAAGCAGGCCTAGAAATTATTTTCTAGGTGGGAACAGGGGACTCGCCTTGACAAAGCCCCTCAGCCGAGTAAGGGTTGCAACAAGGAGAGCCACCCCAACCTCTTCCAGGCGCAAATTTTCAGAGAGGTTGGGGGGGTGAGGGCAAGAGGCTTAGTGACTGGCTTGCCAGGTTCTGTTCCGAATGGGGTCAAGTGTATTCTCCAGCTATGGCAGCGGGTGCTCGAAGGGTTCCTTTGCCCCTGTGGTCTTAGGGTCTTCGTGAGGGAGGAACATAAAGAGGTTCCTCCAGTACTTCCACGCTATGTACGCTCCACTTACCGATGATGATGGTGCAAGCGCTCACCAGCCCGATCTCTTTCTTGAGTGCCACCCGCTCCGAGGCGCCAGGACCAGGGCCAGGGCCCGGGGAAGGCGAGGGCGCAGGGCCGGGATTCCCGCGCCCGCTTGGCTGTTGTATGTGGCCTGTCATGTCGCTGTCCCGCCTCATCCCAGTCCCCTGCAGTCTGTCTGTCCGGCCCGCAGCCAGTCCTCCGTCGGTCGGTTCGTCTGTCGGTGCGCTCGCGGCCCTCGCAGCCCGGGACAGCGCCCACAGGCGGGCGCATGCGCTGGCACGGGGCCCGGGCCCCCGGGGGCCCCCGGGCGGCTGGATCCAGGGAGGGAAGGAAGGAGGGACGGCCGGCAGCCCCCTCCCCCACAGCCCTTAAAGGGAACTCCCCCTCCCCCCCCCAACCCTAGCCAGGGGAGACAGGGGGCGACTGGGATCAGACTTAGGAAGGACTTCCTAGTTGAGTGAACGAAGGGGCTTCACCCAGACTTGGGGGAGGTGGGGGAGAAGAGCTCAAAGACCAGGCTGTCCCTGCGCTCAAGGAGTGTGAGCAAGACGTGCTGGGGTAGGCGGTGCTGCATGCCCCAGCGTGTACTTTCTAAATCCCTCAAGCCCCATTTGTGAAGGGTGGGCATTGCACAGGTTGAAAACCACCGCCTAGAGGCAATTAGCCTGACAGTGGCGCGGTCTCCATGAAAACTTTTTGATAGCTCCCTGGCCTCTAGGCGGTCCTGACTGAGTCATTTGGCATGAATGGAGACATAATTAGAGCAATTCTGAAGGCTTAAGGCTTGAGAAGAGTTGAAGATACAGAGACCCCAGTGGTCACTCAGAGGGGCCCCGGGCATGCTGGGAGTTTGGGACAGTCCCCATCACCATCAAATCCATCCCTCCCTCAGCATCCCCTAATTCCTCTTCGGGTCCAGCCTTAGGTCCCCACCGCAGACTCCTCTACACAGGTCAGAGTCAGGGCACAGTGGACTGAGACTTTGGCCCAGGCTGTCTAGCATGGCTCAAGGTGACCAGACCGCTGGAAGTGCCAAGGAGACGCGAAGAGGGCAATTGTGGTAGCAAGGAGGTATCGGGCCCTGGATCCTGGGAAGCCTGCCTCCTCCCGGAAGCCATCGGGTGGTGCAGCCCAGATCGCGGGGCAAATTCATGCGGGGGTGGTGCGAGGGAGCAGGGCTGCGTCTGGGCCACCGGGGCGGCGGGCGGAGCGAGGCTGGCACGGTGTGGCCGACGGCGGAACAGCTTTTGTGTGCTGCTGGCGATCGCTGCGTCGCGCCGTCCCCTGCATGAGGATGAGGCCACTCGGGGCCACCGGTCCTCCCCCCCCCCCCCCCGATCGCGGCCTCAGAGTTTGCTGGGGCAGGGTAGGGCGGACCCGAGATGGGACGAGCTCAGGAGTCCAAGAGCCTGGGCTGGGGGCGGAGCACGGAGGTGGGATCTTGGCCAGGGCCCAGCTCTACTGGCAAGACGGTACTTCGAAGTTGGGGCGGGGACTTGATAAATAGAAGAGGGAGGACTCTGGGGGGACCAGGAGGGGGAAGCCACTCAGCAGAGCTTCATCCTTTGCACTCCCGACGAAGCCCAACATTCTTGGCGACCTCTGCCTTCCGCCCCAGAGACGATAAGCTGAACGTGGCAGGACTCTCTTAAAGGAACCTCATGCCGTGCGGTGCCGGGTCGGGGTGGGCTGGGCTGGGGGAGAGCGATCCTGATACGCAGTACACTCATGAGTGTTGCAGGTAGTAAGAACCTGAGAGGCTTGACTTTCTGATTTGACTAGTTACTCCGTTGTCTTTGCAGTGCCAAGGTCGCCTGAGTGAGGGTCAGGCCAGAGGATTTCCCCTGAGGCTCCTTGTCAAGAGGCAGAGGGTGGCATCAGAGTCACAGGCCAGAAGCCAGTAGTTTTTCAGAGATGAGCCTCTCCCGGGCCTTGGAATGTGGAGTCTGTGTTTGAGAAGAAGGGTTGAGTCTGGGAAGGGTTGAAGATGGTGTTTGCATGTCTCCTCTGGGATATATATATAGCTGAGGGATCATTAGGAGGTAAATGTGGGACCTTCTAAAAAGATGGTAACCCATGACTTAGGCGAAGCAATCCACAAGACTCTAAACAAGTTAGAAACACGGCTGCCTTCACGTAGAAAACAAAAACAAACAAACAAAACAAAAACAAAACAAAACAAAACAAAAAGCAAAAAACAAAACCCAGACCCCAGATCAACCCAAAAGCTGTCTACCCAAAAGCCCACAACCGCCATACTTAAACAGTGAAGTAGTAAATGTTTTCCCATGAAGGCGGGAGTAAGAGGAGACATTAGTCCTCATCAGTTGTATGCAATATGGTGCTAGCCAGTGTCATAAGGCAAGAAAACAAAGAAAAGTGGATCGAAGAGGGCAGGGCTCAGGGAGGCAAAAACTGTCATTCAGATATATGATTGAGAATACAGGAAGTAAATTACAAAGATACATTGTAGGTTGATAAGTTTATTTGTTAGTCACTGGGTATAAGGTTAATATCCAGAAATAAATTATATATGCCAGCAATAAATAGAAAATAAGCTTTTAATAACATAAAAACAGTTGCTCTGACTAGAGGGCTGGCTCGTAGGTTGAATGCACTTGATCTGGCTGAGGACTCTGGTCCAGTTCCCAGCACACACATAAAGGCCACAACCAACTGTATCTCCAGTTCCAGTGGATCTAGCACCTTCTTCTGGCTACTACTGGAATTGCACACATAATGCACTCAGGCTCACACCATACACAGAAATGTTAAGAAAATATTTTTTTTAAAAAACACTCAATGGCCAGAGCGAGCGGAGCCGGCCAGAGCGAGCGGGGCAGACCAGAGTGAGCAAGGTTGACCGGAACGAGGGGAAAAAAACCACTCAAGATTATACTTTGTTTGGCTATGGAATCTAAAATAGTTTTTCCCCCACTGAGAGTGGAAGTGCATGCTTTTAATCCCAGGATTCAGGAGACAGGTGCCGGGAGATCTCTGTGTGTTTGAGGCCAGCCTGGTCCACATAGTAAGTTCCAGACCTGACCAGAGCTTACACTGTGAGAATTTGTCAAAAACAAAATAAAAACAAAACAAAACAAAAAACAAAACAAAAAACTTTTTTTTGCCAAATTAACTTTAGAATAAATTGATATTTGACACATCTCAACTTGTATTTGGTTTTGTTTTGTTTTGTTTTGTTTTGTTTTGTTTTCTAGGAGAGTAGTAAGAGGATGAAACTTGGTAAGCTGCTGTTGATACACATGTGAAGTAGAATGACTTTGGAAGACCTGTATCCTAGTGTGGAGGATACAAGGTATCAAGGCAAAGGTAAAGTAATTCATCAGTGAAACAAACTGAATCATAGAGATACACTCTTTCTGGTTTATCACCACCAAGGGACACTGCAGAGTAGTGGAAGAAAGACAGTCATTTCCAATCACTCTGATGGGTCAGCTCTCAAAATTCTCTTGGCTTGACTTTACACTGTACCCTACAACCTATCTGCATTAGCTTCTCTTACTACAACACCCGAGAACCAACTTATAAAGTATTTGTTTATTTTATAAATGTTTTGATTAGCATACAAAACAATAGGTGAAATGAGAATTTCTAGTTTTGTTGGAGACTAAATTGTGTCGTGTGATGTTCTCCAGGAAACTAGAGGATGTTTTGCTGAGAACTGACACGTGGTGTTTTTCTGGAAGTTGCCTCCTCATGAAAGGGCATGCAGTGCTCTGCTAGAGTGGATGCTTCAGAGGCACATGGTGTTTGGAAAGAGTGTAAGCACAACCCAACGGACAGTGGGCAACCCTCTGGCATTTGTTCACCTTGCCGCTCTTTGGTGGCCATTGTTGGGCTTCGCTGATGACAATGTGGCATTGGTTCGCCTTGCTTTCTTCGTTGATCTTTGCTTATAGTCACTTCATTGAGAGAAATGCACCGATGACCTTCTGGTGGTGCTCTGGCTCTGCTTCCACAGACTCGTGCTGATCGGTCGTTTCTTTTGGATCAAGCCACTGCTACTGATTCGTGTTTGATGTTTGCCAAGTGGACTGGACTGCTGACAACGAAGATTTGAGTCACTCCAAAAAAACAACCAACTTAAAAAAAAAAAACCTATTTCTAAACAGGTCCACAACCTCCATTTCCTATTAAGCTTTGTTTCCACTACCCCTGGTGGATGTTAGGATAGAAGGGAGGTTAAAAAAAAAAAACCATAAAGTTTTGAAAAATCTAAGCCTACAAATGGGTCTCAGGATAATTTTTTATATGCATTATCTATTATTGTAGCTTGCATATATTCAGATCTTAACTATCCTTTCTCGTCCCTCCTATATACCTCTTTCTGGTCCCTGTTCTTTCCTCAAGTGGATCTCTTTCTATTTTATGTCAGAAATACATAATACATACATACATACATACATACATACATACATACATACATTGTCATAGGTAGATACCTATATACAGATACAGATTCTCAATATAAAAGAAAAGGTGATATTTGTTCTTCTGAGTCTGGCTTATTTCCTTTAATATAATAATCTCCACTTCCATCCAAAGTCTCACATAATTTTATTCTTTTTAACAACTGAATCAAATTCCACTGTGCCTTTAGACCACGCATCCTTCAGCTATTCATTGCTAATTGGCATCTGGGCAGCTTTTATATTTTGATTACTTCGAATAGAACAGCAATAAATGTGGATGTTCCCGTACTTCTGTGGCGTGTTGACAGAGTCCTTTGGTGTCCAGTGTTGAGATACCTGGATCATACGGTAGTTCTATTTTTGGATCTCAGAGGAATCTGTGGTCATCTCCACAGTATCTTCTTCATCCGTTCACAGTCCCAGCAGCAGTGAGGAGCATCTCGTGCTCTGACCTGCATCTTTTGTCAGCCTTCTTCTTGGTGATGGCCATCCTGACCGGGATGAGATGGAATCTCGAGGCAGCTTTAATTTACATTTTCCTGGTGGCTGTGGATGTTTAACATTTTCCCCTTTCAAATATTTATGGCCATTTGCATTTAATCTCCTGAGAAGCATTTGCTCAACCCATTGGCTCATCTGTCAGCGAGATGATTTGGGGTTTTCATGTTTAATTTTGTCTCGTTCTTTGTAGATTCTAGATATTAAGGCCCTGTCTGATACAGAGTTAGCAAAGATTTTTCTCCCATTCTATAGGTTGACTCTTCACTGTTATACCCTTTTCTGTGCAGAAACTTTTTAAAGTCCATGCAATCTCACTGGCCAACTCTCGGAATCACTTTCTGGGCAATTGGGGTTCTGGTAAGAAGTCCTTATCTTTGCCTATTCCTTGAAGTGTTTTTTTTTTTCCCCCTAGCAAGTTTAGAGTTGCGAGTCTTTGATCTGTTTTTGGATTGATTTTTTTGGGTAGGGTGAAAAATGCATGTTTTTTTTTGTTTTTTTTTTTTTTTAAAGATTTATTTTTATTTATTATATGTAAGTACACTATAGCTGTCTTCAGGCATTCCAGAAGAGGGCGCCAGATCTCGCTACGGATGGCTGTGAGCCACCATGTGGATGCTGGGATTTGAACTTATCACCTTCGGAAGAGCAGTCGGGTGCTCTTACCCGCTGAGCCATCTCACCAGCCCGTGTTTTTATTCTTCTATTATGGGTGCATTACTTTTCTGGTGCTGTGATTTAAACAACAACAACAACAACAAACTTCACTGAAAGCAACTTAAGGAAGAGGAGAATTTATTTTGACCTATGTGTCAGAGGGATAAGAGTCAGTCGTGGCAGAGAAGCCTGGCAGCAAGCAGAGGGCATGGAGGCCAAGCAGGAATCTGAGCTCATAGCTCAACCACAAGCACAGAGCACAGAGTAAATTGGAAGCAGCTTGAGGGTTTAATTTCAAAGTCCACACCAGTGGTATACTTGCCCCAGCAAGGCCACAACACTTAACCCTGACCCCCACAGCATCATCGACCAGGAAACCAGGTGAATGTATGTATGTACATACATATGTATGTATGTGTGTGTGTGTGTGTGTGTGTGTGTGTGTGTGTGCGTGTGTGTGTGTAGGTCTGTTCTTGATCTAAAGGAGAACTACTAATGTTTGTATATTTATTTCGTATTGTGCTACTTTGTGGAAAGTGTTTATCAGGTCTTGGAGTTTTCTGGTAGAGTTTTGGGGTCTTTTAAGTATAGGGTTATACCATCTGGGATATACTCATGGGAGAGTCCCACTTGGAAGGATAGGGTTATACCTATCTGGGTGGGATAGTCTCACTTGTAAGAATAGGGTCATACCTAATCTTGGGGGGGGGGGGGGGGTGTCTCACAATCTTCTGCAACTCTAGTTCCAGGGGGCTCTGTCGCCCTCTCTGGCCTCCACAGGTACTGCATGCGCGTAGTCCACAGACATGCAGACAAAACTCCCATACACATAAAATGAAAACTTTAAATCCCTGATTCTGTCAGCTTTAGCTAAGTGTTGTTGAGCAGGTAAGTGTTAAACCGCCATTTGTTCCAAAGGACTGTTGCAAGCAACCTTCTGTGTGTTCAGTAACTACACAGGGTGAGAGGAAAGCCAGTGGAGGCAGGGTGGCTAAAAGGACAGTTGATATTTTGTCCCCTGACTCAGATCAGCTTGCTCCCAGGGAATCAAAGGATGACAGGGTGCCTCTGGGAGACTTAAACTTCGGGTAAGTCTCCCATCCTATGGATTTAAAAGGCCATGGACATTCACAACTGGGTGGTGTGGTTCATATATGCACCTCTAGCTACTTTCTCCAAGGAGGAGAGCCAATGTCCTCATGGCTTCCAAAGGAAGTCACATGACAAGACAGATGGATCCACCTCACCAGGTGGCCCAACCAGAAGAGAAGAACTAAAGGGGTGAAGGGGTGCCTCATGAGGAAGTCCCTAGTAATAACCCTGTGGTGGTTAAGGTCGTCTGTCAGCTAATGGGGGGGGGGAGAATTGATGAGGAGACAAACCTCAGGGCATGAATGTGAGGGAGTTTCTAGATAGGGTGAACTGAAATGAGGAGACTCAGCATAAGCTTGTGGCTGGAGCTGGTCCATGGCTGAAGTGCTGGACAGAGTAAAAGGTGTCTCCACATTCACTTCTGTCTGCTTCTCAAGTGTGGGTGTGACCAGTGGCCTCCCGCTCCCGCTGCCTCTACTTCTGGTCCAGGAAGGACTGAACCTCAACCTGGGAGCCAGAATGAACCCTTACTCCCTCAAATTGGTTTTGGTGAGTGCTTTATCATAACAGAGAAGCCAAGTAGGACATTGATCTAATCATGCAAATGTACTTGAATTCACATACTTGAATTCTGCTATGCCCACTCAAGCATACACGCCCCTCTTACACACATACACTCTCATACAGATCTCACCCAGTCACTGGCACCCTTGTGTACACACTTGCCATGTTTAACCCAGCATCCTCTTCTACAAGGGGCTTTTGCACACACTTCTTCCACATTTCACCTTTGCCCCACTAGCTATTCAAACTCGAAAACATTCTGACACTGAAATTTAGAAAAAAAAAAAAAAAAAAAAAGAACAATTTCGAAGAGACATTCCACCTCGTCTCTGCTCCTCAATGGTGGTGGGAGTGGACCTTCTGGGCTGAGCACCACACACTGTGTGGTCCAATTCCACATCTATTGGTGCTACTAAAACAATCAGAAGATGCCACTCCCAGATCTTTGGAGTGGTCAAATGCTCCAATGCTCCAACTTCCTCCTGTGACTGGGACTAACTTCGTTTGGGTTTTATTACTGTGAAGAGACACCATGACCAAGGCAACTCTCATAAGGGACACATTTAATTGGGGCTGGTTTACAGGTTCAGAGATTCAGTCCCTTATCGTCATGGCAGGAACCACGGCAGCATCCAGGCAGGCATGGTGCTGGACAAGGAGCCGAGAGTTCTATATCTGCATCCAAAGGCAGCCAGGAAGAGACTGTCTTCAGCAGGCAATCAAAAGGAGGCTCTCGGGCCGGGCGTGGTGGCGCACGCCTTTAATCCCAGCACTCGGGAAGCAGAGGCAGGTGGATTTCTGAGTTGGAGGCCAACCTGGTCTACAAAGTGAGTTCCAGGACAGCCAGGGCTATACAGAGAAACCCTGTCTCGAAAAACAAAACAAAACAAAACAAAACAAAACAAAAAAAGGAGGCTCTCTCTTCTGCATGGGGAGGAAAAGAGGCTCTCTCTTCTGCACAGGGAGGAACGTGAGCACAAGGAGGCCTCAAAGCCCACCTATACAGTGGCACACTTCCTCCAACAAGGCCACACCTATTCCAACAAGTTCACACCTCCGAATAGTGCCACTTCCCATGGGCTAAGCATAGTCAAACCAGCAGAAGGAGCCAGAACCCAGTCCCCATGCCCAGAGCCTCCCCCATCCCAAGCCATCCTTGCCCAGTGCTGCCAGAAGACCCCTCCCCCAGCACACACACACACACACACACACACACACACACACACAGAGTGAGGTTTGACAGCAGACCATTCACATCCCCAATGGAAAAGATTTTGAAAATGAAGGCACTATTAAGAATTGTTATAGGTATGAAGCAGGGTACCAACATAAGCTAGCTATGTGGTCATGCTTCTTCTTCTTCTTCTTCTTCTTCTTCTTCTTCTTCTTCTTCTTCTTCTTCTTCTTCTTCTTCTTCTTCTTCTTCTTCTTCTTCTTCTTCTTCTTCTTCTTCTCCTCGTCGTCGTCGTCGTCGTCGTCGTCCAGTGCCTCACTATGTAGCCCTGACTTGCCTGGAACTCTATGTAGACCAGGCAGACATCAGACTCACAGAGATCTGCCTGTCTCTGCCACTCAAGTGCTGGTGTTAAAGACCACACCAAGCCTGGTCACTCTTATTTTTCCAGCTGCCATCTGCTCTCACTCAGCCGGTGATTCAGGGGACTGGCTTCTCCGGAGGCCTTCTGAAGTCCTCAGAGCAAAGGTTGTCCAAACTGTGCCCACGTTGCCCCATCCTTGATATTCAAAGGCTGGCCTTACTCTTGGATGTGTAGCATGTCCCCCAAAGAAATATTAGACCCAGGAATCCTCTCCACCCTGGCTCCGCCTCTGTCTTGTAACCAGATGAGTCCTTAGCATCTGGAGTCCTTGTTCCGTGTGAGGGAGCATGTGGTCTCTCTGAGCATTCCAGGTGCCAATCGGTGAACCTGTTCCTTGCTCTCAGGCTCTGGAGGTCCAGGGATTCCTGGTCGGAGGAAGGAAATGGGGGTGGGGGTTGACCTTACCTAGTGTCTTCCGCTCTGTGCAGCCCACAGTGGGATCACAGGAATCAGTAGGGAACACTGGTAAAATGGATTTGGAGTTTCTGTTCTGAAATCTGTATAGCTCTTTTCTCTCTAAGTGATCCTGGCTTGGATTGAACCAGACCAGTTTCCTGGGCTGGGAGTGGGGGTGGGGTCCTCTCTCTAGGGACCTTCAAGGCCTTGTCTTTCATTCAAAGACACCTTCCATCCCAAATACAGACGCTAGAGGGCAGCCTGTCTTTCATACTTCACGGCTTTTTTTTTAAAAAAAAAAGGGTTCAGCCGGACCTTCCAGCTTCTGAGAGTTTAAGGGATTTGGATTTGGTAGGGGGTTCAGGAGAGCAGGCTGAGCTCCCTGGCGCCATGCCCCAGCCTCTCCCAAGACCCCCAGAGGTAGTGAAAGCCATTCTGCAGTCCCCCCTCCCAGACACCTTCATGCTGCAGCCCCAGTGGGGTTTGCTTCTTGGCCTGGAAGGTACAGAGGAGGGGCCGTGGGTGCTGGTCTGGGTTAGGAAACTCATAGTGAAACCTGAGTAATCTGGTATGAGATTCATTCCGTGCAGCACACCTGCCCCAAGGCAGGGCTGGGAGGGACTAGGAAGCCATGTGGCAGCGCTGGCTGCGGGGGCTGCCCCAGTCTTATCTGATGGGTCTGGGCCTTTCTCACAGCTTAGTGGAACAGCCCCGCCAGACCCACCATGGAGGTCTGACAGGGGCTCTGCAGGCCCCCCTGGTTCAGATCCCCACCTACCAGAAGCATGGGAAAGGCGCGGGTGGCCCAATTGGGCCTCTGTGGCAGAGTGATGGGCGCCATAGGGCTGGGAGCCAAGCAGGCTTCTCTGACACTTAAAGAAAGGTCAAATTCGGGGGCAGAATGTTTCTAGTGCAAAAAGAGAAAGGCAGAGGCTGTGCTAGACGTAAGACTATCCTGGTTGGAGTCTAGCACCACAGTCGATGCCAATAAAGCCAGGTGGAGAGATGGGGAAATCTAAGGCTAGCCTGTGCTACCAATCAAGACTCAATCTCAAAAACCAAAACACAGACAGACAGAACATATGGGTTTATGGGGTCCCAAGGCAGGCAGACTCTTCTAGATATGACCTGGGGTTGTCCTGGGGGTTGGGGGTGCCCTCAGTTTTGTTGGGGGGCTTAAGGACTGTGATTGAATGGTCAGTGGGTTCTACACAGAAAGTCTGATCATAAGGCTCTCGGAGTCTAATCATATGCCTACATCTATAATCTGCTTCTAGAGGGGAGAGAGGAGGAATCTGTCTTCTCCAGGATGGCGTGTGGGAAAAAAAGAGGCCCACTGTGAACACCTCCAAGGACCCACGTGGGTTCTGGGTGTTCTGGGTGCTGTCATATCGCAGGTCTGAAGAAGAACCTCCTGGCTTCTCCGCTCTGAGCAAAGCCACCCCAAGCTGCAGAGGACTGGTTTGAGATCTCTACTGGGAAAAGGTCTGAGTCTGGCCCCTCTCTAGGAGTCACAGGGAGCCTGTAGCTCCATGGCCAAGCATGCCTGAGAGCAACATCTGCCATGGTGACACCGGTATAAAGCCATTTCACCCAGAAGGAGGAATGTGAAAGGTGGGGCCCAGGCCAACTGGCCAAGCCTCAAATCCTGCCAGGAAGGAGGGCATGGTTTAGCCAGATCAGGGTGTTCTGTGAGGGACAGGACATTGGACCTCTTATCTTCTCATTTCAGAGGGGAAAAGGGAGAGATGGGGAGGGGAGATAAGGAGGCCAAGGTCAAATGGCTGCTGAGTGGTGAGTTGGAACACCAGACAGTAAACCCATAGTCCCTGGAAGGCACTGTCACTTGGCCCTGGGGTCCTGTTCCTTATCCCCTCTGAGTCCAGGCACTCACCGTGGTCCTGCAGGTTTGTTGGGCAGGCCTGCCCGTGGCTGGGTGTGGAGCCTGGTGGCTTCTTGTCAGGATGGCACTTAGTCTCAGGGAGAAGCTGCCACACGGGTCAGAGGGCATCCGGGCCCTACAATGTTCCCAACACCCCAGAAGCACCCGATTCATTGGGGAGCAATGCCCAATCCTTGCAGCCCAAGCCACCCTGGGCCTGACCCTGCTCTCAGTGAGGACATCCAAGGCATGTTCCTGTCCCCCACCTACCTCTGCACGGCCTTCCGGGGCTCTCTTCCTTTTGCTCAGGGTTCATTTTAGTCTATCTCTACTTCAGACCCTTTCAGATCTCAGTTGCTCGTGCCCAGCTACCTTCAAACCCATGGCCTGGTGGGCAGTGGTCAATCATGGTTGCTTTCAGACTTAGTCCCCCTTACCCTTCCTTATGTAGGCAGGGAACACCTCCATCTACTGCCCATAGTTTCACAGGCAAGAACCCAAGAAGAATGTGGTGTGGCTCAATGGTGGATGCTTGCCAAATGTGCACAAGGCCTTGAGTTCCGTGCCCAGTACTGCAAAGGAAAACAAGCAAGCAAAACCCTCAGGACCAATATTATCTCTGTGGTACACTGTCCCCATGAACACCATCAGACGCACTTCTCTCTCTCTCTCTCTCCCTCTCTCTCTCCCTCTCTCTCTCTTTTAAAAAAGGTATGGTCACATGCACGTGATAGTCCAAGCATGTAGAGATTAGGGACAACCTCTGGCGTTGTCCTCTTCTTCCTCCTTGTTTGAAACAGGGTCTCTTGTTTGCCAATAGCTGGTCTGCTGAAGTTTTTGCCTCTGTCCCAGTCTCAAAGGAAGAGCACAGGGATTGGGTGTGTGTTACCACTACCATTTGTCATGAGTTCTGGGGTTGCAAACTCAGGTCCTCACGCTCGTGTGGCAAACATTTTTGCCAACTAGACCATCTCCCAAGCCCTGGTTTTCTTTATTAGTTTTGATGCAGGGTCTTACTGTGTATCCCAGGTGTATCCCAAGTTCCTGAAATAACGACTCTGAGGCTGAATTATTTATGAATAAATGTCCAGGTGAAAAGCTTCGGCTCGTTCTCGCCAGCTTGTAACTCAGTTATTCCACTTGCTCTATGAAGTCTGGCCTTGTGTCCTCAGGTTCATGTGATAAGTTCCTTCAGTGAGGCAAGTCTCTTCCTGCACCTGACTCTATCCCAGAATCCTCTCTCCCTGCCAGAACTCCCACCTCCTATTTCTTGCCTATGTTAATGGCCAATGACTTTTTTATTGACGAGTAATTCTTTTTATATAGAAGAGATTCTCTCTACCCTGAGGCTAGCCTTAAACACCTGATATGCTTACTTGAGGCCTCCAGAGCGCTGGGATTTCAGATGTGCATCAATACTATACTTGGTGATGAACGGGCTGCGGCTGGAGTGGCTTGGTTATAAGAATATGGTCTCTCTGACTCCACATGTGGCCTTCTGCCACACTGCGATGAAGCAGGACGCTTCACCAGCCCTCCAGCCTTGGGTATTTTTCTATACAATGGGAAAGAAACAAAGCATAGTCCAAGACCACAATCAGCTCTTTGACAGGTTTCCAAGGCTCTCGGTGGGAGAAGCACCCCATGGTTTAGAGTCCATGGATTCATTTGTTTTCTTAACTTGTGGATTAAGGGGGGCAGCAAAGCCACCTCTACCACCACTACCACCACCCCTACCGCCACCACCACCACCACCACCACCACCACCACCACCACCACTACCACCACCCCTGTGAGACTTGCTACCCTGGTATCTCATCCAAGCAGGGACTCCTATGGCTCCTTCTGTTCCATTGTGTCCCCTCCCTAAACCACACCCCACACTTGCAGCCACCTTCGTCTTTGGGTGACATGTCCACACTAAGACCCTTTTGGCCTGGTGGAGCTTCCTCAGCCCTGATGCCCTCCTCTGGGGAGCCCTCCTGAGCCACCCTTCTCCCAGCTCTGGCTTCCCCCCCCCCCCGGCTCCTTAGCATCTCCTATCACACACTTCTCCTCCATGCCCCAGCTAGGGTCTTCCTCTCCTCTCCACAGCCTTGTCCTGGCTCAGTCTGGCTTCTGAAAGGGATTGTAAGTATTAGTAGCAAAGTTGAGACCATGACCCCGTTCAATTCTGTCTTCTTTCTTGGGGGTTTCTCATGCTCCCATCTTCCCCAGAGCTGGGTGCAGACCTGGATGGGGCAGTGGGGTGGCAGCAGACAAGGGTAAGTCCCAGGGATACTTTTGAGGAGCCACTTGGAATCTTGCTTCCCTGCCCAAAGCTTCCATCTCCTCTATAAGATTTGGGGGGAAGCCTGCCAGGTGCCTCAGCCAGCGGTATTCTGAGTGCCTTTGCCTATCCAGGTCTGCCCCTAGTTCTGCAGGTAGATTATGATTGTGGGATCTCTCTATCTGAGCGCCTTTGCCTATCCAGGCCTCCCCCTAGTTCTGCAGGTAGATCATGATTGTGGGATCTCTCTATCTGAAAATACCCAGCAGGAAACAGCAGCCTTAATCCAAATAGAAAAAGCACCCCTGCCCCCAGGAGGCAAGGGTACCTTAATTCCCATCGCAGGGATCCTCTAGGAGTTTGGGGCTTCAGACCAGTCCTCTGGGGAGTCTAGTTCCCAAATAGTCCCTGGGGTACCATGAGGAGGATTAGGAAAAAAAGGCTGTGACTGCCTCCACCCATCCATTCCTCTGTCCACTGGGCTCCTACAGCCAGAGACCCTACCCTGACCCATCATGCTTTGCTATAGGACTGAAGTCATTGCATTCAGGGCCCAGAAGGAGGTGCCACCTCCACGTTGGCAGGCCTGCCTGTGCAGTGCTGAGGGTCGCCTGGGTCCATGGAAGGTACAGGAAGTAGAATTTCCCCTCACAAGCTGAGCTGCGGGACCCCTCCCTCACCTCTGCTGCAGCATGCCCCTGCTGGGTCCGGCTTTGATGCTTCCAGCTGAGAGAGGGACCACGTGACAGGCACCTTCTTCTTTGGGTGTCACGTCTACATGAGACCCTTTAGGTCAGCTGGACTTGAAGCTTCGGGCCCCTGGCACGGCCCCATGCAACTTGGCCATGCGTGCCCCATACTTCAGTTGGCAGGGCTCTGGGCACTGTTGCCTACCGGGCCTTTCCCCCAGTTCCTCTGCTCCTCTCAGTGACGCAGGCAACCTGGCTGTGGCTCAGAAGGAGGCTGAGTCTTGGCTAATGTGGACTTGTGGCTTCTGAGCCTGACCTGCGTTAGGAAAGGGGCTGTCAGCCCTGCAGCCTGCTCTGGGGCTGAGTCCTTCTAAGCTTCTGGTCAGCTGGCAGCCTCTTCCCTACCTGGCCTTGGGTATCCTCTTGGCCTTGTCTTGTCCCTATTGTGAGTTTGGTTTTAATCGCAGGAGAGCCCTAGCTGGGAGGATATGGGACCAGAGTCCAAGGTAGCCATGGGTCCGTTCTAAGCCAACCTCTCTAGATGCACTAGAGAGTTACAAAGAGTGCCCCTGGGCAGGCACACCTGGCTGGGAGTGGAGGGGGTCTGCTAGCTCCGTTGGGTGCCCGGAAAGATCTGCCCAGAGGGCCTGTGGACACCCTGCTGTGGGCCCCATGAGCTGTCACTGAGTGTGTGTGTGTGTGTGTGTGTAGGGGGGGAGATGAACCATGAGGGCGTGTGAGAGTGAACACGTGGAAGCAGATGTCCCAAAGCCCGAGTGCGGGAGGAGGGGGACCGTGAGAACAAATCTGTGGGTGGAGACCTTGGGCAGGAGCGAAGAGCAAGTTTGGGAAAGGGCGGTAGACGATTCTGAAAAAACTGGCCACTAGGTGTCACCAGGAGCCCACGAGACTAAAAAAAGCTCCGCCTGCCTCCGCCCCCACCCCCCTCCACCTTCCGCCAAATATCGAGAACCCCTTATCCCTCAGTCATTACCACTCTCACAAGTAGAGGGTACTTCTGAGTCTGTCCCGTTGTCTAGGGCACTGTTGAGATGGGCTGTTGGCATCTTATCCCCAAGGATACATTATAGAAGCTACCCCCTGCTCCTGCCCACACAAACCCTGGCTGAAGCCCAGGGGTCCTGCCTCAGACGTGTGGGGGTGGGGGTGGGGAAGGGCTTCTGCAACACCTCTAAATAAGCACCCCATCCTGTGCCCCCCCCTCCCCGCACCAGCCTCAGTGAAGTAAAGGGAAAGACTTCTTACTTACCCCACCCTTGTCCCCACCCAGGTCTTCATTGACAGTCAGATTCCCAAACCCTACCCAGCATCCAGTGGCTCTTGGTAGCTGTGTCCGGTGGCTAGGAAGTCTTTGAGCCACATTGCTCTCTTCTCATTAGGGTCCCCCTCAGGAGGCAGCCCCTCTACAAAAAAAAAAAAAAAAAAAGCTGGAACATTCTGGCTGGTGTGCCTGCCATGCCTAGAACTGGGAGAGGTTGCAAAGTAAGGATGCCATGGCCCGAGGGTCACAGGGGACCCAGCCCTAATACCTCTGCAAGCTGAGAAGTGGCTAAACCCTTAGATAGACACCTCAGTTATATGGCAGGGGCTCCCCTAGGCAGGACAGGGGTGGCCTATCTCAGCTCTCAAACCTCTGTTGCGTGCAATTTAGTAAGCCCAGAGACTCAACTATATCAGTGACCCAGAAACCTCACTGTCACCCCTTCACCCACTTGGCACCAGCCACACGGCTCCTTAAGTCACTCAATCCTGTCTCAGGGTCTCTGTCCTTGCTGTTCTCTTGGTCTTCCCTCATAAGTCCCCAGAGCCCGTCCTCTTCCTCTCTTAAGGACGAGACTTGTTCCAACCTTTCCTTTGACCAGCGCACCCCCATCTCAGTTCTTTCTCCTCAGCCTGTCTTGCATCTCCCTTTGACTGGCATTGGAAACTCTAGATATCTTGCTTAATTATTATTTTATTTTATTCTTTTAGCACTTTGGTATTGAACCAGAGACCTGCATACATGCTAGGCAAGTGCTCAACCACCAGGTTACATTGCAGCTCTTCGCGATTGGATCCTGGGAAAGCACTCTACCGGTGAGCCACAACCCAACCCCCTTTGTACTTTTTGCTTTGTGACACAAGGCAGTCTCACCAGACTGTCGAGGGTGGCCTTGAATTCACTCTATAGTCTACACTATCCTAAAACTCGTGACCCTCCTGTTTCAGCCTCTTGAGTAGACAGGATTACAGGCTTGTGCCACCAGGCCTGATACTTACCTATTTTTATTGTTCATCTCTCCCATGACCCACACCACTCTATGAGCTGAACACCCTGCTTTCTTCACTGAGGCAGAACCTAGCTCATACAATCTAGCTCAGTGTTAGTGCACAGTAACACAGATGAATGAATGAGTGAACGAACAAATGAATGAATGAATGAATTGAATAGGCCGACTCTCTCCTTCCTGAGCTCATCTGGCCATGGCAGGACAAAGGTTTGGGCCTTAGCTTTCACCCATTCCCTGTAGAAAACTCATGGACGAACTTCTTATGGCCTGTCTGGGCTAGAATTCAGAGACAGCCTGAGGCCCGAGCTGCAAAGCCACAGACCACTGCAAAGCTGCCTTGCTTTATGACTCTGTTGCTTGTGGTTTACCTTCAACAAGTTGTATTTAATGATTGCGGGCACACACCGCAACTTGGCGGGCACTGGTCAGTATCCCTTAGCTCCACTACCCATGACTCTGGGGACATGCAGGAGTCAGAAAATGTGGTGGCGCACGCCTTTAATCCCAGCATTCAGGAGGCAGAGGCAGGCGGATTTCTGAGTTCAAGGCCAGCCTGGTCTACAAAGTGAGTTCCAGGACAGCCAGGGCTATACAGAGAAACCCTGTCTCGAAAAACAAAACAAAACAAAACAAAACACACACAAAAAAACCAAAAACCAAAACAAAACAAAAACAAGAAAAGGAGATGCCTCACTCAAGAAGCACCAGATCTTCAAGGTGTTGTCCCATCTAGGAGAGGAGCCAGTCGGCAGCTGGGATATCTTGCTTTTAGGACCCCACCCCCACCCCTTGTTAGGCAACACTGCTACTGGGAGATTCTCAAGTTTGGGCCATGGAAATCATTCAGCCCCAGGAGTGATCTGGACTCCCATAGGCTCTTCTGGTCTCCACGAGATATTTAAATCAGCTCTGCCCTGCACTTGGCATATGTGCCATCCTTTAAGTGACTTCATCACATTTTAAGGGGCAGCAGAGTTGTAAACTCATTAAACTCCATTTCATCATTCAGACAGAGAGGTTTTATGGAGACGTGCACAGCTAAAGCCAGCCTAGAGATTTTAAGATACTTTCAGAGAAATGTCTTTGAAAAGCATTAAACCAACACCCCACTTTAAAGGAGAGAGGTAAGGAGCTGTGAGCCTCCAGTGTGTGTGTGTGTGTGTGTGTGTGTGTGTGTGTGTGTGTGTGTGTGTGTGTGAGCTTTGAAAGGACCTGAAGGAGCTGTGAGCCTCCAGTGTGTGTGTGTGTGTGTGTGTGTGTGAGCTTTGAAAGGACCTGAAGGAGCTGTGAGCCTCCAGTGTGTGTGTGTGTGTGTGTGTGTGTGTGTGTGAGAGCTTTGAAAGGACCTGAAGGAACCCCAGAGGCTTCTGGGAGCACCACAAGACAAACTTCAACTCCTGTACACTGAAGGGTGGGACCGTGTTCCTGTGAAGGGAGTTCAGTCTGCAGTACCTGACATGCCCGGTAGGTGTCATGGCCAGGAGGAAGTCCTAACCAGGCACTGGTTATTTTGAAGCTGCAGACCCAAGAGGACTCACGTGTGCTTCTGCCTTAGTGTTGGTGACCTCCAGCCTGGGTCTGCTTTGAGCCAGGGGCTACCACATGTCTTCCCAGGGGACAGAGCTGCCCTCTGACCATGTTGCCAGCTGGCAAACACTGGTCAGTAGCCCTTAGCTCTAGAAGCGCTGGCCAAGGCCAGGACTACAGGGACTGGTAAGTTCTTTAGTCGGGGCCAAGCCATTGCAAGGAACAACTACAGTGTTTCTTGTGTCAGAGCCTCGAAGGGAGCCATTCCAAACTTGGAAAGGACCCAAACACATGCCAGTACAAGTAAATGCACCCATATGCATATGTGCACACAAATACATATGTGAACATACAAATATATATGCACACACACATGCATTTGATGCACACCAACACACATATGTGCATAAATAACACACACACACAAAGAACACATGTACACATTCACTCATATACATTCACATTCTCTTGTCCTAGGCTTTCATAGGTAGGTGGAGAAAGACCCTTGGGATGAATTTATCTGGGGAGGGAGGCTCTTCCTACCTGCCTCTTCTCCCCCCTCTGGACTGGCAGGAAGACTGAGGGGCAGCTAAGGTGTCCAGTCGTGACTGGGCCAGTCAGATCAGGGTGACTTCTCCAGGTTTACCTGCTGCAGCTGTCTGGGGTTGAGGAGCAGAAATTCTTCCTGCAGTCTAGAGAAGTGAACTGGACTGAGAACCGAGGTGGATGCTGCAGTCACTCTGAGGGTTGGGAGAGTCACAGAGGCAGCATGAACATGAGCAACTCAACCCCCAGCCTGCTGCTGCCTTAAAGACACCTTGGTCCCTGCTGGAGGTCCTCCTCCTCCTCCTCTTTCTTTCTTTTTTTTTTTTTTTTTAGACAGGGTCTGTCCATGTAGCCCTTAGCTGATCTGGAACTCACTATGTAGAGCATGCTGGCTTCGAACTCATAAACATCGACTTGCCTCTTCCTCTCAGGTGCTCAGATTAAAGGCATGTGCCAACAGGCCCAGCAAGGCAGGGCTTCTCAATTCCTTCAATTCTTCAGTTGTCTCAAACCTGTGAGAGCCTGAGAAGTTGGAGCACATGACCTCTGGTCCCTGCTGTCCCCTGGCCCACATGCTGGTACATCAGTTCAAGGGTGACAATGAAATCATTTGTATCACCGTCTTTTGTGCCTGCTGTTGAGAGACATGGGGCCATGGAAGGCTGCAGGGAATCCAGCTTGCTGACCACCAACCTTGCCCACAGTCCTTGGCAGGGGTCAGAGGTCTGTCACCTCCCCCCTGTAGATCAATATCTTCCAGTCTGTCAGCAAATCTTTGACCTGTGACCTGGTCACACATGGTGACCCCTGAACCTATTGGTCTTTCCACCAATCCTTGCCCTGGTCTCTGGGGTGGTTGAGGGGCTGTCCCCTGGCTCTGGCCCAGGCTTTGAAAAGAAGAGAGGGTGGGAGGCTATCTGTCCCTGTACTTCCAGTCTCTTTCCTTTCCTCCAGACTAGGGGCTGATACATACAGTGGAGACGCTGCATGCAGGTCCCTTGGAGCTCCAGGGCCCAGGGATGCTATGCATGAAAGATTTAAAAGGCCTTTCAGAGGCTGAGACTGAGGCTTTGGGAGCTCCAGCCTCCGGGTGCTTTCTGCTTTGTCTCCAATGTCCCCAAAGTCACCTAGTAGTGCCAAACTTCTGTGCTTGGACTTTGAGGCTCACAGCTTCATTCTCAGCATGGTCTGGTTGAATTAGGGTGTAATGGGAGATGTCATACAGCCAACATTAGGGCCAGGTCTCAAGCCCCCAGGATGGGGAGGCACTTTGTCATCCAGAGGCTCCTTCCTGCTGCAAGTCCTCCCCACCAACAACAGCCTGAGGCCCAGCAGCTTGGACTGGGAATGAGAGAGGGGGAACCTAGAGTCTCCAGTGTGCTCCCTGGATTGTACCCCCTGTGACTTAGCTGGGGGGGCACAGATGTGTCCACTCCTGCCCTGCACAGTCGTCCTGTTCTATTTGGGGGACTCCTGCACACTATCTGCTGGTAGATCTACTGGGGATACCAAGAACCCATTCTTCTGACCCACTCGGGTGGCAACTTAAGGACTCTATAGAGACCTGAGACTGTGTGACAATACACGCCATGTGACCCTTACCTGCCTCTGAGAGGAGATGCCCTCTGCTCCCTGGAAAATTCTGAAAAATTCCTAGCTGGGCTGAGCCTCTCTCTGTCTCAGGTCCATGGTCATCTACTACAGGGAGGGATAATGGCTCAGGCTCTAGCAAAGAGAAACTTCCCCACCCAGGAGAGGAAGAAGAGAGGCAGAGGAGGAAGAGCCAGGGAGAGGAACAGGGGAGAGGTGTGAGGGACTGTCTGCTAATATGGAAGATGTGGGTTAGCATTCGGTGGGGGAACACACGGCAGGTGGGGACACAGGCTTAGAGAGGCGTATAAACAGGAAAGGCAAGAGCGGGTGTTCACATGGGCCTGACTCCAGAGCCCTGTGACTCTGCTCTCTCTCTCTTAATCCCGATAGCTTTGAGCTTCACCCCTAGGCATATTGGTCCTGGGCAAAGTTCTGACCCACTGCAGGGACCCCTTTGCCCTGTCTAGGTCTTGTCTTCCCTTCCCAAGGGAAACTATCAGGGACAAAGAGACAGCAAGTCAGACTAAGTGAACGATGACACAGACAACTGTGTGAACAGCAGGCCCAGAGGTCAGTGGGTAGTGCAGAAGGTCCGACTGCAGAAACTCGTGATTGTTTTGCTTGTTTTGTTTTACTGTCCTGGGGATTGAACTTAATGTATCATATATGCTAAGCAAGTATTCTACCATCGAGGGATTCTAGGCTAGTGCTCTACCACTGAGCCATGCCCCCAGCCCTTCACTGGGGGATTCTAGGCAGGGGCTCCACCACTGAGCCACAGCCCAGTCCCTCACTGGGGGATTCTAGGCAGGGGCTCCACTACTGAGCCACACCCCCTAGCTCCCCTTTTACTTTTTTGAGTAAGATTGAAGACAAGATTTCACTAAACTGCCCAAATAGGCCCCGGATATGTAATCTTCCTTCCTCAGTTCCAGAGTAGCTGGGCTCACAGGCATATACCACCATGTTTGGCTACTAATTCTGTTTGTTTGTTTGTTTGTTTTTGTTTTTGTTTTAGAGACATGTGACCCTTACCTGCCTCTGAGAGGAGATGCCCTCTGCTCCCTGGAAAATTCTGAAAAATTCCTAGCTGGGCTGAGCCTCTCTCTGTCTCAGGTCCATGGTCATCTACTACAGGGAGGGATAATGGCTCAGGCTCTAGCAAAGAGAAACTTCCCCACCCAGGAGAGGAAGAAGAGAGGGATTTGAACTCGGGACCTTCAGAAGAGCAGTCGGCACTCTTAACCACTGAGCCATCTTGCCAGCCCCTGGCTATTAGTTCTGTGAAGCCAGCATCCCACACCATGGCTTTGGCCATGGCTTTGGCCATCCCTCTGGCAGTCTTCTGGCTTCTTTAAGAATGTGGGTTGCTTCGGTAGCCAGGACTGGGGTCAGCCAGGTAGGAATAACCTAAGCTACCTCGTCACGGCTCTGGCTTAGAGTGCCGTGTGCATAGCATGCAGCTGGACCCACTCTGGCATCCGGGACACAGTCTTCCTCCTGGGAAACCAGGATAGAGAAGGGAGTTGACTCCTGTGGCTCAGGGGCTGAGGATGGATGTGGAGCCTGGGTTAATAATCTGGTTTAAGGCATCTTCCAGGGCAAGTTGAGAAGTGTGGGCACGGCCATGGCGGGTCTAGAATCAGCCTCTCCATCCCTCCCTGTGAGTACCCAGATTCCCAGCTGGCCACAAGAAAAGGGACCGTATCCCTAGTTTTCCCTGCCTTGAGTCTACTACACATCTGCTGGGAAGGAGAATGTGGGGATCAGGGTCCTGAGATGGCCCCTCACAAGGCCTTGGAGACTAGTCATCCACGTGAGGGAACCCAGGTTCTCTCTGTTTCTCATGGTTACTGAGGCCTCTTTGTTTTTTTGTTTTTTTGTTTTTCCTCTTTCCGGTCAACCCTACTTGCTCTGGTCTGTCCCTCTCATTCTCTTCGGTCCCACTCGCCCCACCCAGCCCGGTCCCACTAGCTCTGGCCAGCCCCGCTGAGGCCTCTTTGTGTAGCCCAGACTCAGCATAGCAGTCTAGCACTCATGGGGGCTCTGATGAGACAGCTGCTCCTACAGGTCATGGACACGCCCCGCACACAAAATCCCTTGAGTGTCTACTGCAGCTACATCATATAGACGTGGTCCAGAGACATCACGCAACACCAAGTGACACATGCCACAAGTGCCATACAACACATCACCTGCACAGAATACACATACCACACAGATATGACCCATATGTCACACCACACACTGATACATGCTGCACACACATGGAGCACACAACCACACAGACATAGCTCAGATAATCACAATACTCACCCAAACATGTGCTCCCACCCGCCAGACCATATGCACCACACAGACATAGCCCATGGATGTCACACAGACACCTAACCATATCCACGCACAGAACTTACACTGACATAGGCCACGGGTGTCACACAGGCCATACATGCACGGAGCACATACACACCACCCCAATACACCCCACAGACATCAAATAATGCACAGACAGACGTCACACTGACCTCACCTACAGATACGCAGTGTGCCCTGCCTCACCCTGTCCCCCTCCTGTTGCACACAGACCACAGAGTCAGTAGAGCAGACCCGCAGAAGCCCTGGAGCCACATGTCCCCTTCTAATTCCCAGACCTTCTCAAACTTCCACTTGGCCACACTGGCGCTTCAGAGGGCCAGGACTGAGGAAGAAATGGAAGGGGTGGTGGAGAACTTGCGAGACCTGAGCCAGCAGGCAAGGGTCAGGGTGCAGCTCTCGGCAGAGAGCTGGAAGCAGAAACCTTGGGCTAGGGGACAGCCTCAAGGGCCTCGGGAGAGCCAGGTGTCCCTCCCTACACCTTGGAGTCTGAGTGTACATAGAACCCCACTTAGTCCTTCTTGGTTGTCTGATAGGACTTGCTATCCCTTGGCTTGACACACAGAACTTCAGATGGGAGGAGGGGTCCCCATGCCTGTGCCTATAACAAATGGCTTTTCCTACAGGAACAACTATGGTCTGAGCAAAGAAATACCTCCTGCCTCAGGCCACAGGAAGGCCTGCCCCAGAGTCTGGATTCTTGAACAGTGAGCTGATGGGGCAAAAGGGCCATCTTGGAGATCAAGGCCTTGGGGGCTTCTGACTCACTGTTTGGCATTCCACCCTGGAGCTAGACCCTGCTAATCCAAAGAGCCCCAGGCTCCACTAAAATGTGAACCGAACCAACTGGCAGCCATTCGGGAATTAGTGGGAAGGGTGGGGCAGGGAAAGCAGGTGAGGTTTTTATGTGGGTTCCTGAGAACTGCTGGCTTTTCATTGGCCTGAGGGCTTTCCCAAGAGGTCAGAGGCACTGGGCAGTGGGATTCCGAGCAGCCCACGCCTTGCTCAGGGCGGGCCAGCTCTGCAGCAGCCGGGTGCAAGGGGCGAGGCACAGCCAGGTGTGGTGGTGACGCATGGCTAGGGTCCCGGCCCTGGGAGTGCTGGGAGGGAGTTTTCAAATTAGAAGCTATCTTGGGTTATAGAGTGAGACTCTGTCCCAAGAATGTGCGTGTGTGTGTGTGTGTGTGTGTGTGTGTGTGTGTGACAGAGAGAGAGAGAGAGAGAGAGAGAGAGAGAGAGAGAGAGAGAGAGAGAGAGAGAGAAACAACTGTGAGCACTAGCCACTGCTCACTAGGCTTCCCTGCCTGAAAAACGTCAGTGGTAGCCGAGGTAGAAGCCACTCGAGCCATAACCCGAGATCCCTTAGAAAGGACAGCATAACAGATACCTTCTCTCTGGAGACTTCCATGCAATGTCTGCCTTAGACGTCCTGCCTAAATTGGCTCTGCCGAGACCCTGCAAATTCTAACCTCTATCTCCGGCTCTGGACCCCTCAGAGGCTGGTGAGCCAGCCGACTTGAGCAGGAGCCGTACTCCCAGCAAGGACAAGATGAAACTAGGAAGTGGCCCCAGTGCTATTCAAGTGTCCGCCTGCCATTCTTTCCGGGTGTGGGGGCGGCTGCTCCTAAATAGGGCCTTAGTCACCCTCTGTCAGGAACCCTATACTGAATCTCTGGGAAATGCCACAGGCTGTCACAGCTGGACTCCTTGGGGCTGACCCAAAGGCCCACACTCAAGCTGCCTGCTGGGGACCGGCCAGGCTCCCAGCCTGTGAGAGCTCTGCTGTCTCTTGGTCCATGGACAGCCAGCCTGTGAACTAGGCCACTGGCTGTGTCCTTGCTTTCTCATGCAGAGGTGAAAGACAAAGATCCACCCTGTAGCTTCTTTTCTCAAGGACTTTCTGGGTTCCCAGCCATCCAGGAAAAGCTGACATCTGGAGCCTTTGAGGACTTCTATATACTGACAATCTCTGAATGTTACCTTCTGCTGGATCCTGCCCCAGCAGGACATCTTCCCTCTGTCCCATATCAAGACCTTCACAGAGCCAGGTGCTAGCTCTTTCTCCCCTGTGGATGCCCTGGGGGTGCTTCCATCACGGAATGGCTAGTTTGATGTCAATTTGACACAAGCTGGAGTCATCAGAGGGGAGGGAACCTCAATTGAGAAAATGTCTCCAGAAGACCTAGCTGTGGGCAAGCCTGCTGGGCACATTCTTAATTAGTGACTGATAGGGGAGGGCCCAGCCCATTGTAGGTGGTGCCATCCCTGGGCTGGTGGTCTTGGAGGTCTAGAAGAAAGCAGGCTGAGCAAGCTATTGCTGATCAAGCCAGTAAGCAGCACCCCTCCATGGCTTCTGCATCAGCTCCTGCCTCCAGGTCCCTGCCCTTTGTGCATTCTTGTCTTGACTTCCTTCGGTGATGAACAGTGAGTGGTATGGAAGTATGGACAGAATAAACCCTTTCCTCCCCAAGTTGCTTTGGTCGTGGTGTTTCAGCACAGCACCAGTTACCCTGAGTAAAACAATCACAGACTCGTGAGGGTGCAGCTTTCCCATTACCAGGGCATCCACAGGAACCAGGCTCAAAGCCTGCTGTATGGAGGGGAGTAAGAGCTAGCACCTGGCTCTGTGAAGGTCTTGATATGGGACAGAGGGAAGATGTCCTGCTGGGGCGGGATCCAGCAGAAGGTACATTCAGAGGTTGTCAGTATATATGGTCCTGAGTAAAACAATCACAGACTCGTGAGGGTGCAGCTTTCCCATTACCAGCAAGGTTGGAAGCCTCTCCTGGGAATTTCTATGCAAAGTGGGCCAGAAGGGCCCAGGTAAGCCTCAGGAGCTCAGCAAGTATACACAGTCCCAGATGGACAACTTGATGCACTTTTGTTGTTGTTGTTGTTTTTCTTTATGGTGTAGAGAAAGGGGAATGCATTGGATAGAAGTCAAAGTTCACATTTTCGATGTGGCTCTTGTCTCAGGCGTGTGGCATTTGTGATGATGGGCAGTGGACACCTGCAGCAAACCAGAGCTCCTGGGCAGCCCCGGAATCACAAAGAAAGAATTGATGTTCCCCATTGTTCTGGGTTCTCATGCTCTGACGCCTGGCACCGCAGATGTATTCGGAGAATTCTCTACTCTGTCTCGTTTGTACCACTATGACAAAAAAAAAAAAAAAAAAAAAAAAAAAAAAAAAAAAAAAAAAAAAAAAAAAAAAAAAAAAAAAAAAAAAAAAAAAAAAAAAAAAAAAAAGAAAGAAAGAAAAAAAAGAAAAGAAAAGAAAAGAGAAAAAAAAGAAAGAAAAAAAAGAGATTGGATCATTTAGAACTTAAAGACTTTACAAAGCTTAAGTTGGGTACAGTACGACACTCCTGTGATGTCAGCTGTGTGAGGGGCTGAAGCAAGAGGCCAGCCTGGGAAGCCAAGGGGGACCCTATCACCAAAGCTACCAAGCAAACATTTTGGTTTGGCTCCCAGTTTTGGAGCTGTGGGAATACAGAGTACAGGGTCAGCCTCTGATTAGCATGTGATGAGGGCTTTCTCGGTCCACCATAACATGGCGGAGGATAGCACACGTTAGGACAAAGCAAGTCTGCCGGCTCTGGTCTTTCTTCCTGTCATGGGGAGTTGTTCTCGTGTAACCCCAATAACATTCCGAAGTCTCACCCTCAAATACCATTCACACAGGTATTAGGTTTCTGACACAGGAATGTTTGGGGGACCCATGACAGATATTTTTCAACTTATAACAGGTTCACCAGGGCATAGAGGTCACACTTTTAATCCTCACACTCAAGGGGGCAGAGGCAAATGGATCTCTGTGAGCTTGAGGCCAGCCTGGTCTACATAGTGAGCTCAAGGATACAATGCCATCATAAGTCAAGATGCAACTACGTTGGATTGGATCTTATTATCACTGTTATCTAACCCAGTACCCATTGCTAATCTTCCCTAGGTGCTGTCTTCTAGCTACAGCTAGAAGAGCTACCCATGTGTACCAGCTTCCACACGTGGAAACAGACATCAAATGCTAATGTTTCGAATAAATGTCTATTGCATCTTGTGTTTGAACACTAAGTCTCCAAGTGACTAAGGCAAGTGGCACTGTTTGGGATATGGTAGACCCTTGGAGGTGAGGCCCAGCTGGCAGAAGGAGGTCCCTGGAGGTGAGCCTTGAAGGTGATATCTGACTCTGGCTCTGAACTGAACTCTGCCTCTTGACCACACTGCAAGCTCCTGCCACCAGAGTCAGTCACCATAACTGCCGTGCTGTCTTTGCTTTGAGGGGCTGAGATCCCATAAACTGTGAGCCAAGAAAACTCCCTCTTGCCTTAAGTGGCTCCTGTTGTGTATTTATTTATTTGGTCACAGCAACAAGGAATGTCACTAACCCAGGTGTCCTCAGTAAGGGCTTTTCCACCGGAGGATGCTGACTGCTATGCTGGACAGGCTCAGGCCCTGTTCCCTCTCCCAGGTGCTCTCACTGCAGCACGGATCTAGGGAATAACAGAGTCCGAGATACTTCATAGGGAGAAAACTGCATTAGGTAAAGTGCCAGGGAAGGCATATGAAAGAGGCACTATCTGAATAGAATGCAAAGAAAGATCATACGAGATGCCGGCAAGGGTTGACGGCACTCAGGAGACAGAGGGCTATCCTCGGACCATGCCTGACCTTTGACCTTACCTGTAGGACAGGATTCTCTTGCTATTTTATCCCTCAGGCACTTGTCTCAGGGTTGTTTTCCTTTGTTTGTCTTCCCCCAACCCCTCCCACCCCCGCCCCAGTCAGGGTTTCTCTATGTAGCCCCATCTGTCCCGGAAGTTCAATGTGTAGACCAGGCTGGCCTTGAACTCACAGAGACCTACCTGCCTCTGCCTCCCAAGTGCTGGGATTAATGGTGTGTGTCACTACAGCCCGGCTGGCTTTCATCACTTTTAAGCAGAAAGCACGCATCCTCCAGCAGGCCAGCCTGGATCTCTGCCCGCAGACCCCACCAGTCTTGACTTACTCCAAAGACTCACTTTCTCACCAAGGCCCTGCCTGAAGTGCCGCATTCTGCATCCTGATTGTTTATATATACTTTCTCAAGCTCTCCACCTACATGCCGTCCTCTAAACTTCTGAGAGCCATTGATGAAGAAAAGCCCTTTAGTCCCATTGTTATTTTTCTGTGGTCTTCATTTTTCCATGTTTTTTTTTTTAATTTTTGTTTTTAATGTTCTTTAGCTTTACTGTTATATGAAGTGGTTTTTTTTAAAGCAAATTTTTAGTTATTTTATTTTTGAGACAGGATCTCACCGTATAGGCTAGTCTTAATCCTGTGGCCTCAGGCTCCTGAGTGCTAGAATTATAGGCACGTGGCAGCATGCATTGACCCTTCTTAGGATTCAGTGCGAATCTTCAATGTGAAGATATTCCTTACTTCTGAACATTTCTCAGTGATTACATCTTGGAATGTTTTTCTGCCCCAGTTTCTGCCTCACAGAGTCCATGTTCTATGCATGTTGGCCCTTCTTATTCTGAAACAAGCCTTACCTTCTCATGTCTTCCTTCCTCTGTGCTGCATCTCATGAAATTTCCCCTGATGTGTTTTCCAGTTTCCTAACTCTACTTTGAACCCCTATCTGTTTTCTATATAACCCAACCCAGTGAGCTTTTCTTTAGTATTGTGGTGTGGGTGTTTTTTGAAGGATTGTGTACTAGATAGATTTTAATCATCGTGACAAACACATGCCCAGAGAACAAGCTGAGGGAAGAAGAATTTCTTTTAACTCCTGGTTTCAAAGGTTTCTACCCACTAAGGCTAGGACGGGGTTGGGGGAGGCAGCATGCAGGGGCTGGGGAATAGCGGTGAGGAACAGAACTGCTCACAAATGGCAGCTGGAAGCAGAGAGAGGATGCTCCTGAGGGAACTCTGTCTTTGACTCTCCTTACTCCACCCAAATCTCCATCTTCCTGAGTAATGACAGCCACATCCAGGGTAGGTCTTCTGCCTTATTTAGATCTCTCTAGAAATACTTTCAGATTATACCAAGAGAAGTTTTACAAGCCTTCTAGGTAACCTCTCAATCCAGTCAAGTCGACAGTTATGGTTTATCCCATACAAACTCATTTCTTTTGGAATTTACCTGCTGTTTTATTCATCTGGTTTTTTTGTTGTTGTTGTTGCGTTTTTTTGTTTTTGTTTTGTTTTGTTTTGTTTTGTTTTATATAGGCTCTTACTATACCTCTAACTCTTAGGTGGTACATGCCTACAATCCCAGAACCGGAAGGTGGAGGCAGGAAGATCAGAAGTTCAAGGTCATGCTTGGCTACAAAGCAAGTTTGAGGTCAGGTAAGGCTTACACAGACTCTATCTCAAAAAATAACAGGCAAAAAGGAGGAGGAAGAGGAGGAGAGGAGCAGGGAGGAGGAGTAGATGATGAAGATGAAGAAAAAGGAGGAGGAAAAGAAGAGGAGGAGGAGAAGGAGGAGGGAGGAGGAGTAGAAGAGGAAGATGAAGACGAGGAGAAGGAAGAGGGAGGAGAAAATGAAGAAAAGGATGAGGAGGAAGAGGAGGGAATAGGAGGAGAGGGGGAAGAAGAAGAGAGGGGAAGAAGAAGGGGGGAACTATAGGGTTAGAGCTGATGGGCTGTGTAAACCCAAACTCCACACCTGCTCGTAGCACAGTTACAGTTGTAGAAAAGCCACCCCTCCTCCCCCGGCACACCATCCCAGGTCAGCCTTATAGGTCTCCTCGTACTGCAGCCCTCCAGTCCAGCTTGAGGGAGAAGTCAGTTCCAGCACCCCGCTCGGGGAGTCCAGGACACACCCTGTCCCTCTGTTCTGGCTCAAGTTCCTGCTCCTTGTGGCTCAAGACCCTGCATGCCATGTGTCCCCAGTGTGACCCCATTTTTACCCCACAGTACATCTCCCCAATCTTCCCTCAAATGAAACCTCCCCCATTTCACAACAGCCCTCTCTGGTTCCGGGCTCCATGCCACAGTTACATCTAGAACCCCAGAGGGGTCCCTACAGACAGAGTCTTCAGACAGAAAACCCCCAGACTCTGGCTAGGGAGTCTTTTCCATCCAGGACTTTAAAACACAAAACTGTAAAAGAAAAGAAAATATAAAAACAAGGTCTCTTGGTGCTCCTGGGTTAATAGCTCTTGACACGGGACAATATTGCATTTCCAGGGGACATTTGGCAATGTCTAAAGACAGCTGGGATTATCATGATTGACGGGTAGTGGTGGAAAAGTATTACTGGCACTGAGTAAGTCCTAGCCAGGAATGTACATGATGTCCCAGAGAACGGAGCCGTTTAGCTCATGTGTTGAGGATGTTCCTGTTGAGGATACTGATGGCCGGTCCTCCCATTCCTCACTGAGTCCCCCGGAGCAGAGCCATATATCCATTCTGAGCACAGGTCCCAACCCTAAGGGATTCCCTGTCAGGAGAGGATCTGCATGGAAGGTGCTTTCCATGGGACCCAAAGGTTACCAGATATCTCGACAGCCCCCAGCCACACAGAGAGCCCATTGGTCCCAGGTCCCACCATACCTGCCCACCAGACCTCCTGCTCTGCCCACCCCCACAATGCAGCCCCGCTGGCACGTGGCAGCCACACCCCTCTATGTGATGTGGTGAACAGGCCCCGTGTGATGTGGGGAACAGGAGTGTGGTCGTTGGAGCAGGTCAGGCCCTCCTGGGCGGGGTGAGGACATATCTCTGGTGCCATCTTTCCTGTTCTGATAAATAACTGATGTGTGGTTGTGGCAAGAAGGTCACCTCTACCCAGGAACAAACCACTTGTGACCGGTGGGAAGAGCCCAGGGTGGAGGCAGCGGGAAGTCTGCCTTCCCTGGCCACCAGGCTGCTGGGGGCAGATTTCAGAAACGGGAAGTACTGAGCGAGGGCAGCACTTCCTGTGGTCGCCGGTAGTCAGGGCATGGGGCGAGCATAAGTGGCAAATCAGGGGGTGGGCATGGCAAAATCAGAGGGGTGGCATCCCTGAACCAAGAGGGAAAGAGGAGAACTTTCTCTGGTCCCTGGTCCAAGGCATAAGTCCCCTTTGCCAGACACAGCCAGCTGCTATCCTTTGTGGCCTGAGAAGACAGAGGGGGGGGGGCTTACTACAGTGGCACACTTCACCCTCTTGGGGCTGAAGTTGCCCTGGGCCTTGTGATTCTTTGACTGGTACCTTTTTCGGCTCAACCCATTTCCTCTAAAAACTGCCCACTCGTCTTGCCCAGACTTGAGCACCGAGGGTGTGTATCCTCAGAGGCCCTTGGCATCTTCCCCTTTGGGGATCCTGGAGCTCCTGACCTGGCTGCCTTGGGACCCTCCCCTTTTATCTCATCAGGAGCCCTGGGGTGCCCTCTTAGCTCCTGGCACCCCTCAGACCTGCAACTATTTGCCTTCCCTTCTACATTAGGAAGGGGGCCTGGCATTAAGAGTCCTGAGGCTAGGATGGTGGTTGGAGGTTCCCTTCTCCTCAATCCTAAGTGCTAAGCATCATTGAGAACCATCAGGCCTCTGTGGCCAGAGGGAAGGGCCAGGGAGGAGAAGAGCAGGAAGCTGACTATCCTCCCTTTCCTCTCTCAGCAGATCTGGGAATGGAGTTCCTACCTCTCCTGGTAGCCTGGTAACTTCCACGGCACATTGAAGCCTAGACTACTTTGTTGGCTTCAGGACAAACCTCATGGCTGGACGGTTCAGCCCCACCAGACTTTGCTAAGACTCCCAGACTATCATGTACCCTTTCCCCGAGCTAAGCCCTGCTTCTGGTGGGCCCAGTGGACAGCCTTGGTCAGCCTCTTCCAGCCTCAAACACCCTGAGCTTCATGAGGGTCTGGATTTCTGAGTCAGGGAGAGGTCTGCAGGGGAGGGTTACAGGAGTGTGTCCCTGACTCCTTGGCCGCTGCTAGCTGCCTGTGCCTGCAGAGGTGAGGTAAATAAGGCTACTTCTCTGTCATGTCCAGGCTGCACAGACTGCCACCTCATTTTGGTCTCTATGTGTGCCTCTGCCTCTCTCATTGTTAGCGGATTTCATTTATAACAGGGTGGCATTTCATACAGTCTCCACTTCCCTGGACCTTCTCTGCCTCACCTTCTCTCTCTTTCTCTCTCCTCCATAAGTCCCCAGACCCAACCGATCTGAGACTTTTTTTGCTCTTACACATCAGTCACCTTGTCTCTTTCTCTTCCTCATCACCTGACCCTTATTCCGTCTTTGCCTCCTGTCTGCTCTCTCTCTCTCTCTCTTTTCATCTACCTATTCCCTACTATTCTTTTCTAGCTTGTCTCTATATTTGGTCTCTGCCTCCCTTTTCTTCTCTCTCCTGGTTCTCCCTTCCTCTCCCTCTACACCTCTTTCCTCCCTTCTGTCTCTCTGACTTTCTCCCCCCACCCACATTTGCCTCTCTGGCCTTGCTCATCTCATTCCTCTCCCTTCCTCCACCCCTGCATTTTTCTCCTTCCCCTCTTCCCTCTTATGGCCTCATCCCTCTCTCTAGTCTCTTCTCTCAACTTACCCAGCAGCCCGCCCTCCTCCCTTGCATCCTCTCTCTGTCCCTCCCTCTCCGTTCAGTTCAGCCTTCCTGGTCTCTGGTGGCCAGTGCCCTGCAGGCAGCTGGCTGCAGCCTGGTGGGGACCCTGTTTGGGTATTTTATGTCTTAGTCACCTTGGCCCTCATCCTGTTATCAGTTGGAAATGAATCAGAGATTAGGAAGTGGGGGAGGGGGCGAGGTGGGGGGTGTTATCGCCCAGTGCACCCGGAGCTCGCGCTAATCTTTGGTGGACCTGGATTCGAGAGGAAACACGGTTGCGACACGGGGGGGTCTGTCTTACCGTCACTATCATGTCCGTGGCGAGGCTGTGGGAGACAGGGCCCAAGGTTGGTGAAGGAGGAGAGAAGGCCAAGCTGGATGGAGTTGATAGCCATACTTGTCTATGAACACATGTGGCAACCACGCGCACACACGTGGGCATAGACATGGGGGAGGCCTGCATGTCACCTGTCACTAAGCTCCATTGCCTGTGCATGCCTGCACCACTCAAGTCCCCAGTCACTGTCACTGTGCACTGTATAGCTATGCTGGTGTTATCCAGGGTTCCTGCAGCCCAGCTCCTCTGAGCATCTATCTATCCAATAGCCACAAGATTGGACAGCTCTCAGCACATGGCCTTCCTGTGGTCCTCAGGGTCATTGCACCCTCTTCCTTCTGGCCTCTAGGCTCTAGGCCTATGGTCCAGCTTGCCCCCTGGCTCTACCCACACTTCTATACCCATAGTTCCCTTAACTCCTGCCACCTGCCTCCCTTCTGCTCTTGTATCTCACTCTGCACATGATTTTAATAGCCTTCTACCTGATCATCCCCCATACTGCCTAGGTCACTCAGCCATCCAGACTCTTCCTCAGAATATCCAAGGTCCCAAAGGCCATGCTACATGGGTCCTCTGTGCTCTGCTTTCAAAGCATAGGTGTGCTGTCGCAGGTGGAATTCTTTCTTGTCTCCCCATGACTATGGGTGAGGAGATATAGAGTCCTCTTCTGTCTCTGTCTGGTGTCTGGCCTAGGGTCTGCTTGCATTAGGCAGAGCCTGAACACACAGGAATATAAACTCATTGAGACACAGACGAGTCTAGGCCCTCGGAAAAGCCACACACGGTTCATCCAGTTCATCCATAGACACTACTTGCATGCAGAATTGGCAGATGTGGGCGTACAAACAGAAATCCCCTAGGAGGTACGCATAGCTGAGACTCACACAGTACATGCTTTTTCCCCTGTTGTTTCCCAGGACCATTGCACCTCTTTAGCTGGTAGGTTCCTCAACCTGCCCTCAGGGGGCCTCCCTTGTCTTCGTGGACCTCCCAGACTCTGAGGGTCCCTAACTTTTTCTTCAGGGGATAAGTCCCAGGCAGGAGCCTCTGAGCCTCGGCATTGATGCTGCTCTGTTCTACTTGCAGCAAGTGGGTTTTGTGCCCACCACAGACAGTGTTTCTCAGCACTGTGGCTGACACAGAGCACTGTTATTAATCCCCTCAGATGTAACAGGATAAAACTCTGTCTAGTACTCGGGGAGATGTTACACAGCCAAAGGCCTGAGGTGTTGTTTGTAGACTCATCCCTGAAATTAATACAGGTCAGAGCATCTGTCTGTCCCCGCCAAAGGAGACTGCAGCTAAAAAGAGGATCTGGACAGACGGCCATTGGTGAGAGCAGGGCTTTTGGGATGCGGTGGTTGAGGCAGAATGCAGGGTGCAGAGAGACAGCACAGAAGTCCAATCAGCTTTATCTGGGGGTCAGGGGCTGGATGGGACACCTTCTAGAAGGAAGCAGACGTGGATGACTGTAGAGACAGATCTCCAAGGAGAGCCTTGCCTGTCCTGTTGAATGGCATATCTTCCGGGGACAGAGGCTGGTGATTGTAGAGACAGGTCCTGGAGGACCCCCTTGCCTGCTCTGTTGATGGAACGGAGCTTTGATGATTCCAGACTTTTTGTTACCCAGAGGCGGCTTCTGTCTTCTGGAGATGGTGTTAGCTCTTACTTACAATGGTACTGGAAAAGCCAGGAGCCAGTCGGAGAGTTTGCTCCACAGGAGCCCTACCAGCTTCAAGATCTTTCTGTTCGCATCTCCAGATTTCTCCAGAAGGCCCAGCAGGCCTTGCCCTTTCTCCGGGCCCCATGTCAGTAAAGAGGCTGGTGGGAACAGCTTGCCAGTGTGGAAGGGGCTTCCACAGAACCCACGGCTCTGCACCTTTGGAATTTTCTTGTCCCCTCCAGGGCAGGTGGCTGGCCTGGCTTATTTTTTAGGATGGAAATAATAAAGACTCCTTGGCTGATCTGAGAAATGTGAACAGAGCTGGGAAAATCGGCCGTTTTTGTGGTTTGGGGGTTTGAAGCAAGTTTCACAACTGATCTCCCGAGCACAGGGTCCGGTCAAATGCGCTACCTCGGGCCAAGCCGTTTCCCAGCTGACTTTGGGGGTGACCGCCCTAGGCAGAGGTGGGGGCTATTCTCACCTGCCCACTCCTCTAGGGAACAGTTGGGGAGTTGGGATAGTGGAGCCCTTTAGGGTGGATGTACTATGGCTTCTGCCTTATCCTTCAGTCTGGGGAGGGGGAGTGGTCTTCCTGGGTCATCTATCTAGACTACCTCACTCTCATGCTGAAAATCTTTCCCAGATGCCCCTGGGTCGTCTGAAACTCTTAAAGGCTTCATTCTGGGAGCTCAGAGGGCCAGAAAAGTATCTTATTGCCATAATCTTGGGTTGACTAACAGGAAGTCCTGGAAGGTTGTTCTAGGGGCTCAAGAAGAGGAGAGGCAAGCAGGTACCCTATGGATGCAGCCCAGAACTTTCCACACCTCTCCTATTGACAACTAGGGTACAGAGGGGGACTCAAGAGTGTGTTCTGCCTCCAGGTGGCCAGGCCCCCCAGCCTGTCCTTCCACCCTGGGAAGTCCCAAACTGCTTCAGGCCAGTCGGGGCAGAACTGAAATTGGTGACATATGTCTCTGTCCTCCAGGCTCTGGTCCCCCGCCCACCCACCTCTAGAGTCTTCCCACAGGAACCTCCAAACCCAAGGAGGAGGAGGAGCAGCCAATGGCTTCCCTGAATGAGAGCTGTCCTTCTGCCTCCCTACAGCCCAGCCGGGAAGGAAGGGACTGGCTGAGGATGGGCCTGACCCAGGATAGTATGAGACAGTGGTACCCATGGGGCAGATTCACAATTCTGGCCTGCAGTGACCGGACCACGACAATCATGAGTATAGTTGCCCGGTAAAGGTAAAATAAAGGCTAGGGACCTGCCACATTATACAGGGCAGCTGAGAGGAGCTATTCACTGGTCAATGGAAGATCCCAAAAGAAATGGCCAGGACTAGGGAGTTGGCATTTCTCAGGAGATGGGCTGGGTGGTGACATAAACACAGTGGGCTGAGGTGAGGCAGGAAAAACTCTGTGTGGAATCCCACAGGGAAACACCGAGGAGGAGCTGGCAGCATGACGGTCAGATATGCAGACATGTGGGTGGACAGCAGAGGTCCATCCATCTCTCCGTGGGACAGATCAGCCTGGATAATTGAATACAGCCCAACAGACAGGCATTCAGCTTCAGAGGGACCCTTAGAAAGCCCTGCCCTCACATGGCATGTCCGGATGCTCAGAGGACCATAGATAGCATCGAGATTTGGCGGAGATGCTAACTCCTGCCTGCTAGTGTGGGGCCAGGGGAGGCTGGGGTTCTCTGGCTGCATCTGCTGGGTGTGTGCCCCCTTCCCGTTCCCTATCCATATCCCCCTCCCAGGTTCCTGTTTCTGTTTTGGGGCCACAGGACTTCCTCTTCTCATCACGGATCAAAATGGCTTCCTGGTCTCAAGTGGAGGCATGGTGTGTATGTGTGTGTGTAGGGGGTGGAGGGTGCTGGGACAAGTGACCCAACCAAGGGACAGCTACAGAAGGAAGCAGGATCTGCACCTCTGTGGGGTCATCACTGAGAGATGAGCCATGGTCCTTACTAATGAGGTCCCTGAAGCTCCTCCAATGGGGCCTTCAGTGAAAACACTTGCCTAATGTCATAGGGTGTCCTGCCCAAGTGACCTTAGATGGTCACCTCCTCTCTTATTTTTCCTCCCCATCCCCGGATATGCAGACAACTCGTAAGTAGCACTTCACTGGCTATTGCATGAGCGTGCGCATGCGCGCACACACACACACACACACACACACACATGCTCTCACACACACAGGCTCACACACATACACACACACTCATACATACACGCTCACATATACATGCTCTCACACACACAGGCTCACACACACACACACTCATACATACACGCTCTCACATACATGCTCTCACACACATACACACCCTCACACACACATGCTCGCATACACACATGCTTACACACACATGCTCTCTTACACACACACACACACACACAGAGGCTCACACACACACACACATGCTCTCACACACACGCTCACACACATATACACATGCTCTCTCTCACACACACACACACATGCTCTCTCACACACGCTCACACACACACATGCTCTCACGCACACATGCTCTTACACACACATACACACACACTCTCACACACATACACACACACATTCACACACATGCATGCATACACACATGTTCTCACACACACACATACACACACATGCTCTCTCTCTCTCTCTCTCTCTCTCTCTCTCTCACACACACACACACACACACACACACACACACACACACACACCTGTGAGCATTCTCCTAGAGGCAGTAGAAGGCCTGACCTGACAAACTTACAGTATATATGCATGATGTATGTGTGTGTGTATCTAGGTATAGCATGCATCTGTGTTGGACTGGGATAGGGGCACCATTTCCTCCAACTCCTAACTCTGAACAGAGCTCCTTTCCAAATGAAACTTAGCTGTGTCCTGCTGGGCACCAGGCGTGGGGCAGCATAGGAATAAACTGAATTTTTTTAATACTGGAGACTTTATATGGGTAGCTACTTAGGGTATAAAGGACTCAGAACTGGGCATGAACCAAATCAGAAAACATTGGGCATCTCTCAACCTGCCTCCTCAGTGGAACCTTGATCCCCTAGGGCCATTTCCCCTCCCCCAGGAAGGCACAGCCGCAGAGGCCTGGGTGGCCCTTGACCATCACATGGCTTGGTGGTAGCTGCGGGTAAACACGGTAGGGCTATTGACTGGCCAAAGCCTTGTACTCCTTCCTGTCATCCAGCTGGGCCAGAAAAGCTATGGGAACAGATGCTTCCTCCTAGACGGCCGAGGCCCGTGTGGAGGTCAGGCCAGCCTGGGAAACTCCCTATCCCCTCCATGTCTCTGGGCAGCATTTACAGAGCCCTTGCCTGGTGCCTTCGTCAGAGATGATTACAGCCACCCCAGATAAGCGTCTTGTGACCAAATGGTCAGGAGATTGTCATGGCAGGACCCAGACCCCTGGCCAGCACCACAGAAACACAGTGCTCCTGGTTTCCTCCTTCCCTAGGAAAGGCTGGGGTCACCGGGTCCTCTGCCCTGGCACCTGGGTTGTGTTCCCTATTCACACGGAACAGGGAGGGGAAAGCAAACACTCCACAGATGTTTACATCATGGTCTCGGAGCCATAATTAAGTCTCTTCAAATCGTACCCTTATCAGCCGCGTATCTCAAGCAGCCTGGAAGGGGAAACATCTTGGAGCATCTAATGAAGGAAAGTTGGATAGGCTCGGAGACTCTTTAAACCCTGAAAAATAGGCCTTTGTTGCCAGTTTCCCCCCCACCTCACCTGTGGCAGCCTGCCTCCACTCTGGACTCCATCAACTGCCCGGGGCCAGGGGCAGGACCAGGCGGCCCGAGTCCTGGCAGCAGCCCCCATTAAGTTCCTCCCACCAGCAGCCAGTTCCTCCAACTCCAATAGCACCGCCAGCTGGGTGCAGAGGCCCAGGAAGGGGGACTGTGAGGATGCCTCTCCCCTGAATCCAATACTCTACGCCTTTCCCCACCAGATTCTGGCATCTGTGCTCCGCAGGTATTACAGCCGACCTAGAAGGAAACCTAAGCGAGAGGGCAGTCATGCAGCCCGCATCAGACCCAGGTCTGCTTGCTCTCTCAGCCTCTGTTCTCTTGCTCATTAAAATGGCTATTTCCCACCACCAAGCACACTAATGCCTGATCTTTCACCTAACAAACTATTATGCATATTTCATTTCTATTTTTAAAGATTTGTGTGTGTGTGTGTGTGTGTGTGTGTGTGTGTGTGTGTATGTGTATGTACCTACTTACATGTATGTGTACTGCATGCATGCAGTGCCAGAAGAGAGGTCAGAAAAGAGCTTGAATCCCTTAGACCTGGAGTTACAGGTGGTTCTGAGCTGCCCTGTGAGTGCTGGGAACCAAATGCAGGCCCTCTGCAGGAGATCCATTGCCCTTCACTCTGGGGCCATCTCTCTAGCCCCACTATGCCTATTCCAAAACTAAGCTTGTGTAGCATTACTTTGGGGGAACTAGTGAAAGTCCCAGGTCAGGTTCCCCTGGCCCTAGTCAGTGTCCTTCTAGTTAAATGTTCACCATGTCCTTGGATGTGTGACTCTTAAAAATCAAGCCTTGGGTATGAGGCCAACTTCTGCCTGGCATGGAATAAGTGCTTCTTATGTACTGGAGTGAAGGAAGGGTAGAACACTGCCTGCCACTCAGCAACACCCCACGTATACACTCCTTGTCATTCTCTCAAAGGACTTGCTGTTTGTCTCCACAAAGGACACTAAGCTGGGCCTGGCTGCTCAGGAGACCGAGGCCAAAGATCATCAACAGCGAGTCCAACCCCTGCCTGGGTTACAGAGTAAGTTCAAGGCCAGCCTGGGCAACTTAGGGAGAGCCTGTCTCAAAATAAGAAATACAAAGAGGACTGGGGATGTAGTTAAGAGATGCCAGGCTCCCTGGCACGCATCAACCAGCAGTATCATGCAATGTAGACAGTGAGGTATGAGCTCCCACCATATTCATGTATCAGTAAAAATACCCTTCTGATTTTTTTTTTCTTTAAAAGAAATTCTATTTTATTTTGTGCGTGTGATTGTTCTACTCCATGCGTGTCTGCACCGCATGCTTGTATTGACACCGCCAGAAGCATGAGGAGGGTACCAGATGCCTTAGACCTGGAGTTACTGATGCTTGTGAGCTGCCATGTGGACGCTGGAGAGCAAAGCTGGGTCATCCTAACCAGGGATCTTAGCCACTAAGCCATCTAGTCAGCCCCTTGATTACTGTTTTCCAAGCCAAGGGGCAGAGTTTGACTGAAGCTCTGACTAGATGATCCCTGGTCCAGGATGAGAACCAAGTAAATTTGCCCCCAGCCTTTTTGGAAATCAGGCTTGCCCGTCATCCTGTAAGGACCCAGAGGATGCTGCACAGAGAGGGACCCAGACATAGCACAGAGGCCACAAGTGAAAGACACTGACATGCTAATAATGAACCAGCCAACTCACTATTAAAGGACCAGCCAATGATGGGGCCCTCAGCTCCTGGGTTTGAAGTTAGCAGTCCCCATCTTTGAGCTTCCTTCGGCCTGACTGATCTCTTTTCTTCCAATCTACTTCCCAGATCTGTAGGCAGGGGCCTCCCCACCTCCTCCTGACACCCGCCTAAGGCTGTAGGGACCATGAGAGAAGCCCAGGAAGTAAATGGAAGCTATACTCCACCTCCTTAACCTCCCCCACCCCAGTTCCCAATGGGCTCCTCAGTACAGCCCTGCCTTCAGCCTGGGCAAGCTGACAGGAGGTAGACGCAGCTTCCGGGCTGGGTATGGTAGGGAGGGGCTTTGGAGCAAAGAGAGCGAGGGCTCTGACTATGCACCATGGTAGGGAAGGACTGGCCAGGTAAACGGAGGAGACATTTTAGGTGGGGAAACCTATGTCCAAGACATAGGTGTGGAGGCAGGAGCCGGCAGAAGGCAAGGTCTCCATGAATTCAGGAGAGCGACTACAAGAAAGTTTTCACTAGGTAGGACAAGGAGCAGTCAGAGAGACACATAACCCTGTGTAAGAGCGAAGGGTAGAGGTTTTATTATCATTTTAGCCTGGACCCACTCATCAAAGCCTGCCCAGATGTCAAGAGTTGGGTCTCCATCAACCTCCATGGAAGTCTGCATACCCTGGCATGGCCTCTTCTATTTTACACTTAGGCTAAGCTTTTTCCCCTCTTGGTCAACCGGTCTTTCATACTTCATTCATTCATTCATTCATTCATTCATTCATTCATTCATTCAACAAATGTCATAGAGAGCTGAGGATTTGGCTGTGTGCTACATACGGTGCTTATCTCTCATGGTCAAGGCCCTGGGTTTGAGTGTGGTCTCCAGCACTGAAATACAACACAACAGAAAAGTAAAAACAAAAGCCTCAACAGGGTGCCAACACTCTGTCAGAGATTCCCTTTTCAGATCAAGACTTGGGACAGACGTGATTCTTGACCTCATGGGACTGACAACCCTGTTCGGAAGAGAGGTGACAGCCATGTGCATGAGGCTGACAACCCAGCCATTTTAGAAACCAAGAGGGATGGGTAATATACACTGTGACCTGGTGGTGCCCATGGGATATTTGGGGAGGGCTTTCCCAGTGTGGTGACATATAAACCAAAGCCTGAAGATGAGCTGAGCCTGCTGTTGGAAGTCTGTTATTTCCAGCTACCTGAGGACCGAGACAGATTTTAAGTCCTATTAGCCTGGGCGGCTTAGCAAGCTGGAAGAAGTCTGCAGATACCAGTGGCAGAATTCTTGCCCAGAACCCTTCAGCAAGGGGCTGGATAGCCAGGTCTCCAGGATGTGAAGAGCTTAGCACCCAGCTCTGTGGGCTGGGCCTGGAACGTGATCTGATTGACCTTTGCAAAGGTACCCCGACTACCTGTGAGTGGCAGCCTCGGGAGGACTGGCAGGGTGAGAGGCCTGTCCTTCCCGGAGGCTGGCATGTGGCCAAGAGTCTGGATCCTGCCAGGTTTTTTCCCCCTCAGACAGAGGAGCAGGCGTGTTAGGTTGGGCAGGACGTGGGTGGTGGGCAGGCCCTGAGACTGCGACTCTTGGCCTGCTTCTGGCGTGGGCTTGGCGTGAGGCCGCGGGGGAGCTGTGTGTGGGCACGTCCTAGGGCTGCCTGCCTGCCACCCCCAGACACTGGAGCTCCAGGCAGACTGGCTCACCTGGGTCCTGCTCTCACAAGGTGGACATATGCCATAAGACAAGGAAGGCAGCAGGGGAGAACAGACCTCCCGGGGCCCTGAAGCGAGCCCAAGGGACAGAGCCCGCTCCTGCTAGGACTTTGTTCATTTATCATACCACTCTGTAATCAGAGGCCTACTGTGTGCCAAGCAAAATCCCCACACACCATCACACTGGCAGGAAGACTGACAAGGTACAAGCAACTGTGTCTGGTCCTAGAACAAACCTTGAAATAAAGGCCCCTCCCACAGCAAAGCCAGCATCCCCTGCAGCCCCCTCTCCGAGGCATGTTAGATAGATGCTGCACCTCTCTCTGTGGTCCCCACTTCTTTTGTGGCACCTGGGCATTCTGGATAGCTCTAGTCCACAAAGGCAGAGAGCAGGATAAGGAGCTTTAAGAGACAGACTCCCTTAGTGGGCAGAGAACTAGGTTCTTGGGTGCCAAGTGGTTGGTATCTGCATTGAAGGCTACTAAATGTTGTGACGGTCCCTGGGGCAAGCAATCTGAGCTGTGTGAGAGCCTCTGTGTGGGTGAGCATGGCCCGTGCCAGGCGGGGTTTTATGATGGCTGCTGGAAGAAGCCATCATGTATGCATGAATGCATTTCTGTATGCATGTGCCTGTTTCTGTATGCATGTGCCTCTTTATGATGTGTGCATGTGCCTGTGCAGTATGAGTGCCTGGGTGTTCCTGCACAAGTATACAAACATGCTCACACACCAGTGTGCTTGTGTGCTTGTGTATAAGGGAATCTGCATGTACACAGAATGCACGACAAGGGTCTGTGCACATGCATGTGGATGTCCGGATCCACAGCCCTTAATGGCCTCGTAGCACCTTTGGGTCTGGTGTGGCTGTACTGGGTCCTATAGGCTGAGTGTCTGTCTTCCCCCCCCCCCCCCCCCCCCCCCTCGTCCTTCTTCTTGACAAGTGTTGACTCAGGGCTGGGCAGCCTCGCTTCAGGATTTCCTGGTCAGGCAGAAGTGGTGCATGAAAACGGAACAATTATGTCCTAAGTGGACCCTGAGGGTCTGGACTGGGCAGTGCTCTTTGGGGCCCAAGCCAAAAACCCTTATATACATTCTGTACCTGGACTGGATCATCACAGGCAGCCATAAGAGGCTCTTGTCCCCAAACGAGCGAGGACCATGGGACACGTCCTAAAACCTTTTCTTAGGGCTCTCTGACTGCACAGAGGTGCAAACATCGTACCTCCCCTTAATACCATGAAGGCAGGGGTAGCTTCATAAAAGCAAAGAGGAGTTATGCACACCCCCAGACCCCTACCCACTAGGCAGCTATACCCGTCACCGGTCCCATTCTCGGAAGCTATAGTTAACAAACACAAAACTCTGAGGAGAGTGATCTTACATGAATCCAAAGGGGAGTGAAAGGTTCTCAGAGGACTCTACCATACCGGGGAGTGTGGATCATTTGGAAGTTCTGCCTCACCTCATGGGGGAACTTATGGGAAATGCAGAGTTCCAGGTTGGGACCCACCTGCTTAGTCAGCATTAGCGTCATGACCAGACTCCCTCCAGGTACCACTGCTGTCCCGTGAGGGATGCTGGGTGAACGCAGGCTCCCAGCGAGCAGCCACCAACTGTGCTAAGGCTGAGCCTCCCTGTACCACCCTGCTCCTTCTGCTGTGGCCCCAGGTCAGATTAGAAGGAGGCTGTGCTCACTCAAGCTGGGAGCCTGGGACAGGGACAGAATCCAACTCTTTGTCACTCACTTCCTCCTGGCTGGTTCTTTCCCTGCCAGGCACAAGAGCAAGGTTTTGTCCTGACACCGCTGCTGATGCCTGTTGATCCTCTCTCATCAGCACCTGCTCCCTGGAGTGAGCAGGCCCTTCTTCCTGATAGGCTCTGCACAAGCAAGAGCCCCATGGCCAGCCCAGACCCTGGTGAGGTAGGCCTAAGAGTACTGATACTCCACAGGCTTCCCTCTTACCCCTGGTCTTGGTATAACCCTCTCCTGACCAAGGTCTAAGGGGTAAAGCTCCAGAGAATGATCGGTGGGGAACAAATGACATTTGCCTCTGTGCCCCAGAACCTTGCTACAGGCCTCTCATCAGCTTAGGGTGTTTCAGAAAGCCAGCGCCTCCAAAAAGTACACCAGTACCTCCCCTGCTCCCCCCCCCATACACACAGCGTGGCAGTGGGGCAGTACCTGTGTACTGGGGCCTGGTCCAGACCACACTGGGCAGCCACGAGCAGGGTGAGCCATTAATGATTAACTCCAGGCCTGGGCCTTGACCTCCCAGGCCTCTCAGTAAACAGGCCTTTCTGGCCAAGTGTCCACAGCCTGCTGGAGCCTGCTGACCCCCTCTGGCCTTTCTGCCCCTTGACCTCCCTTGTGCTCTCTCATGGCTCAGGCTCCCCCCCCCACACACACACACTGTCTAGCAGAAGCAGGTGCCCTTATGGTATGAACAGTGGGGATCTTCCTCCCTTGCACCCCAGGTTGGATTACCCCATGTTCTAACTCTAACCCCAGTCATAGTCTGGGGTACCTCTGAACTTGGGTTTTCCAGTTAGGGAAGCCCTGACTGACCCCTGTGATTCTTTTTTTTTTTTTTTTTTTTTTTTTTTTTTTGGTTTTTCGAGACAGGGTTTCTCTGTATAGCCCTGGCTGTCCTAGAACTCACTTTGTAGACCAGGCTGGCCTCAAACTCAGAAATCCGCCTGCCTCTGCCTCCCCAGTGCTGGGATTAAAGGCGTGCGCCACCACACCCGGCCCCTGTGATTCTTTATGGTAGGTCCTATGGACATGCTAACATGTGGGATTTGCAAAGTCAGGCTATGAGGCTGGCCAGGCAGAGCTGTGACACGCAGCCATGACTGCATTATCCCCACCTTGGGTGTACAACCGCATTCTAGGCCACTTCTAGCTCTGGCTAAACTGGATGTGCAAACTTCAACTGGAAATCTGGCTCTCTGGAGCTCAGTTTACCATCTGTGCCATAAGAAATGGGGTGCCAGGATTCTAGACTCCAACTCTGATTGGGAATAAGACCAAGGACAGGCATCCTGCACGGGGTTACCAGTATGGACCCCCAAGGTTCTGGCTACCAACTATTAATTCCTTCTTCAGGGTCAGCCTTGGCTTTGGAAAACCAGCTTCCTCCTCCACTCCACCATTTCAGCCCATGTGGTTTGCCCAAACCCTGGGCAACAGATCATATGTCCTGGCTCTGACCAATGGGTGTTACCTTGAGACATTTGTTGGACATGCTGAGACTTTATTTTTCCTTGGGTGGCAAATCAGAAGGAGACACTAGAAGCTTTCTTTCTTTTTTGTGTATGTGTTTTGTTTGTTTGTTTTTGTGTTTGTTTTTCCAAGACAGGGTTTCTCTGTGTAGCCCTGACTGTCCTGGAACTCACTCTGTAAACCAGGCTGGCCTCGAACTCAGAAATCTGCCTACCTCTGCCTCCCGAGTGCTGAGATCAAAGGCGTGTGCCACCACTGCCCGGCTCCTAGAGGCTTTCTTAATGGGTGCTAGTCCAGAGGTTAAGGAAGGTGAAGAAGCCAAGAGAGATGAGTGGGGGGTCTCTTAAAACTTTGACCCAGAGCTGTGCCTGGGCCAACACCCGTCTGGATTTTTCCATGGTGAGAATACTTTTTATTCGTTTTCTGCTCAAACCAATACAAGTCAGGATTCTTCTCCCGACACACCTTCTCACCCAGTTCAGACACCCGCTCTGAGGCTGACACACCAATGCGGAGCAGCCCCAGGTGAAAATGACTGAACATCTGCAGAGAAAGTGTGCTTGCAAATAGTGCCCTAGGGGAGACCTGCCTGGCTGAGCTGGGCTGTGTGAAGGGGCTGGGGAAGGGCTGGGTGGAGCCTGGGAGTGACCAGCAGAGAACTCAGGCTGGTTGCCTGTGCAGTTGGGAGCCTTGGAGATTTCTGGATTGGAGGGTGCTGAACACATGGATAAAGCTCTTGGGCCAGAGCATGAGTGTGAATGTTGAATGTTACACATGTATGTAACACACATACATACACAGAGAGAGAGAGAGAGAGAGAGAGAGACAGACAGACAGACAGACAGACAGACAGTCAGACAGACAGGGGGCAGGGTTAGAGGCATGAAACATTCTGTGGCTCCAGGAGCACGTTGGACACAGGCTGGATGCTGGTTCTGCAAGGCATTGGGCCCAGTCGGTTCTTTCTCCACCTAGCGCCATGTGATTCCCAGATGGAATGGCCTTCTCTTCCAATATGGGCTAGGAGGGTCTCTGGGGCCTGTGTGAGAGCAGAGAACCAGTCTCACAGCAATTCCAGCTTCCGGTATAGGGCTGGCCTCACAGGATTGGGCTTAGAGAGAATCTTTGTTCTAACAGGTGCCCTGGGCAGTAGGGGATCCCAGACACACAAGACTTCAGACAGGGAGCACAGACACTTACAATGTAGCAACAACTTTTTTGTGAGACTTGAGGATGGGGAAAGTGGTAGTTTCCATGTAGGAAGAGGTCAAGGGTAATAAACAGGGAAGGTCAAAGGCAGCCCTTGGCCCTCTTAGGAATGTATCACTCCATAGGCCCAGCCTGGCTGCTGCCAGACTCCTGAGGCTCTGGCCCAGGCTGGGCTATTTGGAGACTTCTCTGAATCCCTACTGTGTCTGCCCTATCCTCTCCGTGAACCGTCCTCTCTCCCCACCTGGCCTTTTGCCAAGACCACTTGGAGCCATATCCCTCTTCTGACACATTCCTCTCATCCTTATTGATCCCATTTTCTGCCTCTCGGATGGACTCAGGCCTCCCACTTGATTAGCCATTGAGCCCAACCTCCATCTTCACACTGGCCCCTGCCCTGCTTCCTCTGGCCGGAGCCAACCTGCCCTTTGCTCTGGAGCTGCCAGCAAGCACCCAGGGGGGCTGCTTGCTGGCTTGGCCTCCTTCCTGGGCTTCAAAAACCCCTTCTGCTCTTCCCTGGAGTCTGGCCACCAAGTTGAGCCTTGGGGGAGAGCATCCAACCAAGACATGTGTCTTAAGTTCTAAGCAAAATCTTCACTTCGGCCTCTGCCAGCAGAACCCCACTGGCCAGGCATGAGCTGTCCTCTGAAATGCCCAGAGGCCAAAATGTTCTTTAGAGGTAGGTGGAATGGAGGTGCCGGTCCCAGCAGAATCCAAGGCTAACCAGTCATGAATGGTGCAGGAAGAGGGTCCTGCACCTGGTCACCTCCTCTCCACCCCCTGGAAGGAGGATGCCTTGGAGAAAGGCCTGCCTAAGAACCCGGGGACCTGCTGACAGCTGGGGATCTTGCCTGGTGGCAGTAGATGAGGGTGGGAGAGGAACACCTTCCAGTTCAGGGAACCTCTGCCTGAGGCCAGAGCTTCCCACACCTTGCTCCCATTACCTAGGCCAGAACCTGCTGTTGAGCCTCCAGGGTCCCACCTGGGCTGGTCCAGGAAAGGGAGGGGCTGGAAGCAGCCAGCCTTCTGCTCCATCAGGTGTCTGCATCAGGGTTTGTCCTCACCATACTTGTTAGGCTAGAAGTATAAGGTCCTGCCTCTACTCTCTTGGAAGACCCTGCCTGCTACCCAGCCTGCCTGGGGCCCAGCACTACACTAAAGATGCCCCAGCTTTATACTTCTGTACATCCCCTAAACCAGGGAAAGCTCAGTTGTTTTTTTTGTTGTTGTTGTTGTTTGTTTGTTTTTTAAAGTACTAGGGATTGAACTCAGGATCTCAAGCATACTAGGCAAGCCGCTCTACTGAGCCATATACTCAGCCCTCTTTGTTACTATTTTATTTTGAGACAGGATCTCATTCAGCTGAACTGCAATGCTGTCTCCACCTCCCTAGCTGCTAGGATTATACAGGTGTGGGCCACCACATCTGGCTTCAATGTTGTCAGCCCTGGGTGGTGTCAGGGATGCCAGGAACAGGAGCAGCAGAAGGTAGGGTGGCTGCGATACTACTAGGCTACCTGGGTGTGTGTCTGGCTGAATGTTGACTGGTATTTTCCTCTCTTAGAGCCTTAGCTGATAGGTAGGTTCCCAAGGCTGTGCACATGTGCCCAGCCTGCTGCCTGGCACACAGTGAAACTTCAGTGTAGCTGTTAGCTCTCATGGCAGGGTTGTGAGGGTGGAATATATAGGTCATTCTGCAGACCTGGACAGAGCTTACCACTGACCAAAGGAATGATCATGGCTGCCTTCCTTCCTGGCCTCCAAGGTGACAAATGCTCACACGGTATGCACCCGTGTATTCACATACACACATGGCTTGATGGCCCTGAGACCCAGCCACCTGCTGGAAAACCAAGAGCTGCCTCTTCAAAATAATGATTAAGAATCAGCATTGACTATTCAAACCGAAACTCTCCAAACCCTCTTTGGAGGACTCTGATCTTCTAGAGCCCGTGGGTGAGAAAGCTCTTACCATAGTGGAAAATGCATTCTGCTGAAACGGAAGTCTTCCTCAATTTAGCTGAATCACTTTCTGGTGGTTAGGGAAGTCCTGGTCGCCTCTTGCCTGTCCCCTGATGCCTGTGGGTTAGCCCAGCTGGAAGACCCCCAGTCCACAGCCCCTCCTGCTGAAGCCATGTCTGTCCTAGATCCAGCCCTTAACTCTGAGACTCCCCCACTGCTCAGGCAGCCTTGGATAACTCCTTCCTGTTTCCAAGTGACAATCCAGTGTTCTGCACTGCCAGACCAGGGGTATCTCTAGAGATAAGCACAGGCAGGAGCCAAGCGGGGGTGGAGAGAGATTTGGGCATACCTGACAGTTCCCATGGGCCCACAATCCCCTTCTGGGTCCCTTCACACTCTTGTGAAGCCTCTGGAACATGGCAGGGATCATGACCTCAATCCTGCAGAGCTCAGGGGCCTTGAGGCCTCAGAAGGGGCTCGTTGCTCAGGTGAGCTCCCAAACAGTAGGTCTTGAGTTGGTTCCCAGAGGCTCATCTTATGCCACAGAAGCACAAGTCTATGGGCTGAGGCACTTGACCAAGGTGTGACAGGTATCTGCTTAGCTGGCCCCCAGTTGGTTAGAGGATGGGCACTTCTGGGGGGCTCCTGCACCCCCTCATCCTGGGAAACCCTTAGGAACAAACAGAATGTAGCCAACCGGACACTCTGTGGAGGGTCTTGAATGTGGCAAGCTGAAGGTTAGGGAGGCTTTGTGGATAGTAGAAACCTCACAGGTTCCTAAACTCTAACACCAAAGGGATGCGCAGGGATGAGCTTGCTTGCTGCATCCTGGGCTTCCCACCTGGGCTCTGCCCCTTAGCCATCTGGAGATCAGCAGGAGCTGTGAAGTGACTCCCTTGTCTGAGCTCTCTTTCAGCAGTCTGTAGGACATGTGCCCTGGGGTACTGCTTCCTGGTGAGAACTGGGGGTGCTGGTACCCATGACCTATGATAGCCAAGAAAATGAGGGCAATGGATGAGTGTCCGGGAACCAAGGGGCACATAAACACAGTGCAGGGGATTGAGATCTAAGAACATTCAAGTTCACTTTGGTGAGCTTAAGGATGGTGAGCCTTTGCTGCCGTCTAGCACCGAGGGCTGGGGACATGTCCCTGCTCAATGAATGAGACTGCCCTGTAGCACTCTCTGTACTTAGGGGTTGCCCCCAAAAAGCAACCAGTTTGATGTGGCCTTTGTCCCTCATGTCCCCCAAGGAGAGTGCCAAGCTAGAAGCTAGTGACATCACTGCCTAAGACCCCAAACCAGTGGGCTCAGGGACACCCCCACCCCCACCCTGGAGCTCTGGCCTGTCTCAATGCCCAGCAGGCATCAACTTGCCCTGCCCTGGGGCTATGAGGCCCAGTGCTCCCCAAGTCATCCCACACCCACTTGGACTGGATCCTCCACAGCCGCTGGCAGCCAGCATTTGAGAAATTAGGTGAGGGGGGCCTGGGACGAGGGTGAAGGGAACCATTTATGTCTAAAAGTCATCCTAAAATCTTCAACATACTTTTTTTATTTTTCAAAACAAAAGCTGTAAACGTTTGGGGGGGTTGGTGAACCTAGCTTTGTGGGAAATGAGTCAGACAGCCATAAAATGTGTTTTTCTGAGCCTAGGGGATTATTTTACATCTTGTGGCATGAAGACACCAAGAGGAAGCTGGTCTCTAGATCCCCGGTGGGGCTGCACACTCTGCTGGGCTGGAACTCAGTATTGCCTCCCTCCTGAGCCAGAGACTCTTGTCCCAGAATAGATGAGTTCCATGGCTTGCTCTCACCTCCCTGTGCCTCTCCTCTCTGCCTCCCCAAACTCACTTCTTATACTTCCAAGCCAAAGTGAGGCTTTAATATTTGTAGTCTGACAACTGGAGTATACTCTGGTGATACTTTGGGGGTTCCTTACCTCCCAATACTGATCTTATACAGTTTGGGTGGGGTTGGCCCCCATCCCTAATGTAGGCAGGGCAAGGACATGACTCAGCGTTGGCCAATCAACACCTTCCATTCTCCTGGATACAGTATCCGCTTCAGCTAATGGTAAGATCAACTTCCAACATGGCCGACAGCTTGAAGGAAGAGCTTTGATCATTGTAATGAAGCCTACCGTTTTGTAGCTGATTTTTGAGAATGACTTAAAAAGGAAATAAGAGGTTTGAGAACGTGTCTGTGTGCAGTTGGTGCTCAAGAAATGGATTTCTTTTCCTTCTGGTTTGGTTTTCTGTTGCTGTGATAAAACATTCTAACCAAAAGCAACTCAAAGGGGGAAAGGGTTTATTTGGTTTCTACTTCCAGGTCACAGTCTGTCACTGAAGGAAGTCAGAGCAGGAACTGATACAGAAACCAGAGAGGGACAGCACTCACTGTGGTCTCTCTGGCTTACTCCCAGCTCCCTTCTTATACAAGTCAGGACCACTTGCCAAGGAGTGGCACCACCCACAGTGGGCTGGGCCCTCCTCCATCAATTAGCATTCAAGATAGTGTCCAATAAATATTCCCACAGGTCAATGTAAAGGAGGAAATCCTTGACTTGAGGTTGCCTCTCACCAGATGACTCTAGGTTAAATCCAGTTGACAATAAAAACTAACCAGGTTACCACCTTCTTTGCTATTGGGGAGTATTCTTAAATGCTGATTGTAAGGGACCAAGACAATAATCTGTTTCCTGGGAAGAGGACAAGGTCTTTCTAATGCTCATCACAGCCCACGTCCTTACTCTGAATTTCCCCCATCTCCCAGTGTTCTCTTAGAGCTACTGATCACTGTCATGTGTCTTCCCTGCATCCCACTTATAACTGAAGCCTCGTGGTGGACTGTATTACCTATGGGAAGAGACTGAGGCAGGGTTTATGAAGACAGGAACTTATCTAGGACCATAACACAATGGCTGGCTCCAGAAATGCACAGGTGTAATGGACTTACTTTCTCTTTTGTAAGGATGTTAAGGGAGTCACAAGGAGTCAGCTCACTCTCTACTGGCTCAAGTGTTGTCCTCCAGGAAGATGGGCAGGCACAGGGGGCACCATTTGTTCTTCTGCCTCAGCAATCTGTTTCTCTCCCTTGAGCTTCATGTTCACTTTCCTTGAAGATCTACACATCCTCAACTCCCACCCATTTTGGGTAATTGGAGCCGAGCTGAACTATCCAAACAAAGGGAAGGGATGGGGATAACTTAGGGTTGGCCAATCAGCATCTTCCTTTCTCCCAGATACAGGGGCCCACTCGTTCAGTGATGAATCTAAGGTCCAATAGAGCTCAGTTCCAGGAAGTCTTTCTTTCTTTGAGTCACCACCACACACAATCCCAGGACTTCAGGTGGAATTGTGCAGAAGTTAATTTACTCCAAAGTATCTGTTTTGAGACTCTGAGTTATTGTAACTCTGAACTAGATGGAGACGGAAGCCAATAGGAAGGCTGGAAAAAAGAAGGGATGAGAGGAAACTCCAGACAACATGGTCCCTGAAGACACACCTTACTTTGTATTACATTCCTTCTTGGGCCACGTCCTTTGTCTGAGTCCCCAGCACAGCTCGGTGAGAGAGGTTTTGCTGGGAGTATCAATACTATGTGTCCATTCCTCTCTTCCTACTTTCCTTTTTTACTTTCTTTTTCTCTTCCCTCCTTCCTTCCTTCCTTTCTTTCTTTTTTTTTTTTTTGTTTTTTGTTTTTTGTTTTTTGTTTTTTCAAGACAGGGTTTCTCTATGTAGCCCTGGTTGTTCTGAAACTCATTCTGTAGACCAGGCTGATCTCAAACCCAGAGATTCCCCCTGCCTCTGCCTCCCGAGTACTAGCATTAAAGGCGTGCCCCACCGGGCATGGTGGCGCACGCCTTTAATCCCAGCACTTGGGAGGCAGAGGCAGGTGGATTTCTGAGTTCGAGGCCAGCCTGGTCTACAAAGTGAGTGCCAGGACAGCCAGGGCTACACAGAAAAACCCTGTCTCGAAAGAAAAAAAAAAAGGCGTGCCCCTCCACAGCCTAGCTTCCATGTGTTCATTTCTGCTTCAGCCACTCAAGCTAGGATTTCTTAAACCTTATTATTTCCTTAGTTGTTATTTTGAGACAGTCTTACTATGTAGTTGGCTTCTAACTCATGGCTCCCTCTGCCTCTACCTCCTAAGTAGCTGGGATTACAGGTGTGCGTCAGCATTCTGGGCTTCAGTGAACATTTGTAAGCCAGCTATTGGGTCTGCGGCTGAGAGTGAAGCTCTGGGACAACTCATACTGCCTGTGGTCCCTAGAAAGACCTCCCTTTGAGGTGAATTTGGGCTTCCTGATGTCTTTCTTGATTGTTAAATTTAAACAAAAGATTCAGTGCAACATTCTTACCTCTTTATCTTCCCATCTGTCCAAAGAGGCTGTTGAGGTGCTCAGAGAGGGAGCAGAACTGGTTAAAGCCTCAGACACCAGCAGCCTGTCTGACCACAGAGCCAAAGAAGCGTGAAGACAGAGATTCAATCAAATGGGGCTTACAGCGGTATCCTCAGGACTCAAGACTGACACCCTGTGAATACTAGCGAAAGAAACAAATATCTAGATGCCACCACTCTTTGGCTCAGTGACTGTCAGTGTCTCCCCCGCTGTAGTCAAGGTATTAAACCTAGGCTTCTTGCTCTGCCCTGGAAGGGAAGTGACTGTGTCACTCATAGAACAAGCAGGGACACATTTTGCAGGTCAAAGGGGATGCTGCAAGCAGGTATCTTAGAACAACAAGAACACAACAGACTTTACTTTTTTAAACAAGGAGGCATAGCTGCCACACTTGCCTGATTCCCAGGGAACTGTATCTTTCTCTCTGGCTTCATTCTCCGACCCACTCCCTCTCTGAGCCATGTGCAGTTTTGCCCTTCAACCCAGAGAAGTCCTTTGAGTAGCTGGAGCTATCTTGTTATCGTGGCCCCGCATTGAACACTACCTGCCCAAGAGCCCTTCCCTGACCACACATTTCCACTCAAACCACCTTCATCTCAAAGTTGTGACTTATGCCCCGCCCCCGCCCCCTTGCACTCAGCTCTATGTCTGAGATCCCTTCTTTGAGGCTGGCAGGGAAGATACATTGAATTCCCTCAGGCACCTGTCAGCTTCTGGGGAGGTGTTTCTGAGGGTAAACTGACTCTATCTGGGGAGATACAGGGAGCAAGGAAGGAAAAGCGACGGTCTGCACCTACGAGGCCACCCCAGAAATCAGAATTACTTTCTCCTCAGTCCCCCAGTTGTTTCATCTGAGAGGACTCTGGGGGCCGGGTCTGAATAAAGATTACAAAGCACCTGCCCCACCCATCTCCAGGCTGGAATTCCCAACAGACAGGCAGGGTTCGCACAGACAAAGGGCATCACTACATGCATTTATGATTTGCCTAATTATCTCTGTCCTCCCCGATACTACAGCTCCATAAACTTGTCACAGTTGTGTTTGTCGTTTGGCACTAGCTTGCTATGCGCACACATGTGGATGTTTGTTTACAGAATGTGGCCAGCAGCAGGGCCTTCATGTGGGCTGACAACACCCCGTTCGGCTGCCCCAGGGGACTGGCCCCCCCGCCAGGATTCCCAGACAGATTACTGATCTCAATTCTCCCTTCCTCCCCGCCCCCCAAGCACTAGGGATGAAGCCCAAGACCCTGAACAAGCTAGACCAGCCCTCTACCACTGAGCCACGGCCCCAGCCCCTCACTGGAGGATTCTAGGCAGGGCTCTACCACTGAGCCACGCCCCCAGCCCCTCACTGGGGGATTCTAGGCAGAGGCTCTACCACTGAGCCACACCCCCCAGCCCCTCACTGGGGGATTCTAGGCATGGCTCTACCACTGAGCCACGCCCCCAGGGGATTCTAGGCAGGAGCTCTACCACTAAGCTACATTTCAAGCCATGGGAGTCTTTAAGGCAAACAAACAGATAGATAAACAAAACAGAAACCCAACCAACCAATGAAACAACAATCATAACAACAATACCAACAAAACCTCTGAGTACTGGACACTGATCGATCACTCAGGATCCTGGATAAAAATCAAAGTCACCTCATCTCATCCAGCGAAGAACTGTTAACAATAGGATTCATGAGAGGCATGAGAGGGCTTGAGAAGGTGGTTCTCAGAAGCTAGCTATGGCAGCCATCGTGTCTCCCTGTACGACTGAAGCAATAAGGGAAGGAGCCAGTGCTCAGGGGCCCGGTAAGAACAGGAGGACAGGGCAGAGACCCTGGTGGACAGATGTTATAATTTTAGGGAGATGTGAGACCCTGAAACAGTAAATAGGCATCAGAGCCCCTTTCCTCTCGATCTCGCAGAGGCAAAGCTCAGCAGGAATCTACAGGGCAAGGAGATGATCAGTGCCAGGAACAGGGTGTGTACGGGACCCAGGAGTCACTGAGGAAGAGTGGGTGTGAGTGAGTGAGATTTTGTGGGGCAATTCTATATCTTCTGATCCTATCCCTTAAGTATCTCTTGAACCCACTCACCTCTGAGCCACAGAGGCACATCAGTCCTGACCTGACTGACACCCACATCGCCCACCACGACCCACCCTCCACACATCAGTAGACGGAGCTTGCTGTTATGAGGAATTATCTTGCTAAGCAGTCCAGGCTAGCCTCAAACTTATAGTCTTCCTGCCTCAGCCTTCCAAGGGCTGGGATTAAAGGTGACACAACCGCGCCCGGCCTCAATATGCTCCATGGTTCTTTCTGTTTCTGGGCTGCTGACGAATCTTAAACTTAAATGTGTGAGAGCATGGTAGTCTACCTAAGCCAGCTGATTGTCTGGCTTGCCTCTTCTCCCCAGCATGAGCTGCCCCCCCCACACACACACACACTTTTTCAGTCCTTTGCCATGTCTGGATTTTGTATGTGCTGTTCCCTCTGCCTGTGTTCTCACATCCCAACCTCTGGCGGCTTTCCCGTGCGCCCTCTTCTTCAGATCTCAGCTTGAAATCCCATCGCTAAAGATGACTTTCACAAAGCAGGGAGGACTCCCAGTCAGCGACTCTCACCACCCTTGAGTTTCCTTCTTTCCCTATGTGTCATGGCAGCAATTAACTAATCGATTGTGTAACGTTGTTTATTTTCTGTCTCTACAGAGAAGACTGTGCACACTCCATAAGAGCTCGCTCTATAGGTCAGGTGTACGGTTGGGGCCACAGTACAGTACCTGGAACATAGTAGACGCTCAGAAAATACTTGTTGAATGAATGAATGAATGGATGGACTTGGAGTTCCTAGCCTACTTGGGTCCAGCAAACTGAAAATGGCTGAAAGAGTTGGATAAGAGTTTTATAACATAGTAAAAGCAATGAAGGGGATAGCTGGGCAGAAACTGAGGAGAAAAGAATCCTGGTGGGGAAATTCAAGGAAAGGCTATTGTCATCCCTGAAGCTTTTCTGACCTAGACAAATCTGATTTTTTCTTTGTTAACCCTGTGGAACGAGAGACAGTGATCAAACCTTAGGGCTGACATGAGGTGGGGCAAATAATAAAGAAATACCCATCCCACATTGCCGTGGGACTCCCAAGGGCTACACCCTCAGTTTAAAGGTGAACCAGAAGCAAACCAGCCCTCTCATGAGCTTGCTATCTGTCCTCCCATCTCCTGGGTAGATCTCAGGACCTTCACGTTGGATCAAGGGAGTCCTGAACTGGCAATATTCCTAGAGGTTTGGCTAGAGTCAATGAGCATGCTCCCCCACAGGGGGGTGGGAGGGGAGATGTTGGGGGGCGTCCGAGGGAGGTAGGAGAGTGGAGTTGTGGGGTGGATAAGAGCAAGGTATAGTGTATACATGTATGTAATTGTCAAAGAATAAAATTTTTTAAAATGGTCTAAAAACTGCTCCCCTGAATCTCAAGGCTTTCTTATGAACAGTGACTAATGACAAGTCAAACATAAGCAGACACGTAAGAGAGCAGGCACTGTGGCCTAACACTGGGGGCAAACACAAAGCAGACAGAGACCTTCAAAGGATTCAGACTGTTGACTCTAACTATGCACATTCTGCTTAAAGTAATAAAGCACATTTTAAAACAACTGTAGGCTCGGGAGTCTGAGAAAAGCAGAAATGTCAGGTATGGTTGTGTGCACCTGGGATCCCAGAACACTAGAGGCTGGAGCAGGAGGATTTCAAATTCTACACTAGTATGGTCAACTTTGGGAGATCTGTCTCAGAAAACAACAACAATAGTTGAAATAGATTTGAAAAGGAATGAAGAAATTTCATCTCTAAAACTAAAATAACATCAAACCAAGTCAAAAAACATTCAATGGTCATGTTGATTAAAAATCTCTCAAGGGGTAGAGAAAAGGCTCCCCCAGAGGACCCTGACTGTATTTCTCGAACCCACATAACAGCTCACAACCATCTGAAATGCTAGTCTGAGGGAGCTCTGACACCTCCTTCTGGCCTCTGTGGGTACTGCACACACGTGGTGCATAGATGCACCAGTAGGCAAACACATACACAAAATAAAAATAATTTAATTTAATTTAAAAATACGCCAAGAAGAAAAGAATCAGCAAAGTAGAGAAGCTGTCAGAAGGAATGCACATGAAAGCGTCAGATACCAACAGAAGGAAAATATGGAAGACGCAATGTGAGCTAAGGCGAGAACATATTTTTAACAGTATCTGTTAAGGAGACAAGGGAGAAAACACAAGGTCCTTTTATGTTTAAGATTTATTCTGAGGGCTGGAGAGATGGCTCAGTGGGTAAGAGCACCGACTGCTCTACCGAAGGTCCTGAGTTCAAATCCCAGCTGGCTCACAACCATCTGTAATGAGATCTGATGCCCTCTTCTGGTGTGTCTAAAGTCAGCTACAGTGTACTTATGTATAATAATAAATAAATCTTCTTTTTTTTTTTTTTTTGGTTTTTCGAGACAGGGTTTCTCTGGATAGCCCTGGCTGTCCTGGAACTCACTTTGTAGACCAGGCTGGCCTCGAACTCAGAAATCCGCCTGCCTCTGCCTCCCGAGTGCTGAGATTAAAGGCGTGTGCCACCACTCCCGGCTTAAATAAATCTTTAAAAAAAGATTTATTGTGTTATGTGTATGAGTGCTTTACTTGCGCGTCTGTAAGTGTGCTGTGTGCGTGTCTGGTGCCCGTGGAGGTCAGAAGAGAGCATGGGGTCCTCTGGGACCTGAGCTGCCACATGGGTGCCAGGAACTGAACCTGGGTCCTCGGCAAGAGCAGCCAGTGCTCTTAACTGCTCAGCCACCTCCCCCGTCAGTTTTTAAAGGACTGATAGATAGGAACTTTCTGGAACTGATGAACCTGAAGGGACGTGCTGAGTCTATCTATATCCACGTTTTACAGGACCCAGAATTAAAAAAAAAAAATCCACAATACTAGTGGGAGACTCTGGGAGACGTCTGCTCTTGGCCAAAAGCCACGGTGTTGTACAACAGCAAGAGAAATAAATGTAGCAAAGGACACATGAAAACAACATCAAAGACTGGAGAATTAACTTGCTTGCCTTCCACTCAGCTATGTGGGCAGCCTGACCTCAGTGTCCTCTCCCGTGGGCCCTGGGGACTACACAGAGACTGGGAGTCTAGTGCTCTGGGTTTGGGGTGCTGAAGGTACAGCTCCCACCCCACTGGGCCCTGAGGATTCTCATCTTGGATCCTGCTCCTCTTCTGTTCTTTAGTTTCCCAGTTCTGGACTGTGGTGGGGCGTGTTGTGGGTGAATGGTTAGAAAAACCGTGATTGGACAACTGCTGTGGACTGGCTGTAGCTTGAAAAGGGTATCTGGGGAAGCGGTGCTAATATATCCATTTCCTATAACCCAAGAAGGCATGAACATGCCGGCTGAGGGTTCTGGCCCCCAGCCCCAGTGCTGGCTGAAACCAGTAATGCTGTTTATTAATCCAGCACAATAGCATCACCTAGGACCTGGCTGGCAAGAAGCCAGAATCTGGGCTCCAGAAGCAGGCAGGGAATTACTCAACCCGGGTCCTGCAGCCCTCTCACTCCCAACCCTTCGCTCTCTTGGAAAGGTGAACAATCTAGCTGGCAGGTGGCTTGTTTGTTTCTGACTCACCGGCCCCCTCCCCCACCTTAGTGGCCAGGTGGCCCGTTCCCTGTTCTCACTGTGACTTGTCCTGGGATCAGCCTCTTGTGGTTGTGTTTTCGAACACACCACTCATCATCTTGCCTCTGGGAATCCCGGCACACCTTTTAGACATGCTCGAACAGAGAGGCTGCCAAACCAGCGTATGGTCACACAGCAGGTGTGTGTGTGTGTGTGGGGGGGGGGGGTCAGGGCATACACGGTCTCACGCTCCCAGTAGGTGGGAAGGCAGGTTCAGGCCTTGTGTAACCAGCACCATGGCCTGGGCACCATGAGCAACATCTCATGGAGGCTCTCGGATGCCCTGCTGCCACTACACACCGGTTCGTAGGGAGGCAGAAAGAGATGGTCAGCTGGCAGCCCGTGAAATGTCACCTGAACCACCCAAACCTGGCCTTAATGGTGACTTAGCTATGCTGTTCCAACCTAAAAATTCTCTGAGATGCTCTAAACAATCTTCTGTTGATTTAATCGTTTAAATGGAAAACTAGAGACGGTGAGATGACGCTGCACCTGCTACCCAGTCTGACACACCTGAGCTTGATCCTTGGGACCCACGTCCTGGAAGGAGAAAACCAACATCAACATGCACTCTTGCACATGCGCAAAGGAAAGAACTAAAGTAAATTAAGTTCAGCAACAGAGAAGGAGGCCAGCCAGTGGAGGGAATGTGACATGGAGCCAATTTCTCAAGTGTTAAGAAAAAAACAAATGTCTTCCTTTCCCCAGGTGGATCTGGGGGTGCTAAGGATTAAACCACTCTACCAAGTAGGCAGAGTAGAAGCCCAGGAATTACTGCTGATCCTGACCTCAGTCCTAGCCCATTGGTCCTGTAAAGACCTGACACCGGTACACTCAGGCTCTGTGACTGTGGGCAGCTGGCCGGGCCAGCTGTGGGGATGCTGGGCTGTTAGCTCAGTTTAGCCCAGGGAGGCAGAGGACAGGGAGCAGGCTGTTCTCTTTCCTAGCATGGCTCTCACACACACACCCGAGCAGCATGCTGTCCCACATAATTACATAAACTTCGCGTCCCTCAAGATGCTCATCTGGCCTCTGACACATTTCTGGCTCGGAGCCATCGTCCCCACCTCCCCACGGCACAGGGGCCTGGCCTGTGACTCACTTGCCTCCACCTTCCTCACAGGAGATTTCTCCTCAAGCAGAGGAAATCGGCCACTGCTGGGCCTGGAGAATTGCTCACGTAGGGTACCCCCTCACACCAATCCCCGGGGCTTGGATGCTTCCCCCAAAGCCTCAGATTCAGTCCCACGTGCAACTGCATATGGTGTGCTCCTGCCCCCACGCCAGCACCCACACGGTGACACTCTCCCGGGGTTGCTCTAGGACTCGCCCACACCTGGAACCTGTCCCCTGTCCTTTCTGCTGCCCTGTGCTGACAGCCGGGCTGTCCTGGGTGTGGAGAAGCTAAGGATGTCAGGCCTGCAGTCCCACTCAATACCTGCTGTCTTCCCTATGCTGGGCAAGTGGAATCCAGTTGCTTCCTGTGCTTGACAGTGAGGCCCAAGAGCTGCCTTCCTGCCTTGTCTGAGGAGTTTGCTCATTAACTGGAACTGCTCTCATGGTGACATTCCTGGCAGTGACCGGGAAAGAGGAGGGTAGATTTCCAAAGTTCTTTCTTGTTAGCTCCTTCTGTTCTAGGGAAGTTTGGTTAAAAACTCCTTTTATGTGCCCATTCTCCAGGACACCGAGAGCTTCCCTGGTTGTCTGAGGCCCATCCTGACCAACTCTTCTACAGGGTGAGAGACAGTCTGCATCACTCTTCCTGGACTGGAGCTGGCTCAGGATCATTTAGGGGAGAACAGAGGGAGGTGGACAGTAGGAAAGGTCCCCACTCCCCTCACACACAGTGTATGGCCCCTGCTCTCCTCCCAGCGATGAAGGGAATTCAAAGCCTCCCAACTCTTTCAGGGAACAGCTTTCCGAATGAAAGGGTATGTTATTTACCTTTTCACGAAGCCAGGTTATGTATCTACAAGTTAGAGGCCTATAGTGAGACTGTCGCAAAAGAGGGGGAGAAAAGCACTAAGAAAGAGAAGGTGGGCAGAGAAAGGGGGGCAGGAGGAGAGGAAGGAAGAAAGAGTCTAAAGGGAGCCCCAAGGGGCTGAATGTCCTATGAAGATTGGGGTGTCACCCCAGCAAGGACGCTTGTCCTTATTGATCTGCAGTCACCACTTAGACTCTTATTTGTGTTTCAAGAGACACCGCAGCTGTGCACCCAGAAGCTTGGGGATGCCTTTGAAGGAATTAAGAAGAATCCTTTTCGGGAGGGGGAGATTTTTTATTTTTATTTTTATTTTTAAGCAACGTTAACATGACTGCATGTCCTTGGATATCCGAGGACAAGGTTTTTGCCCTAAATTATTCACAATTTTTCAGGGACAGAGGTGTGTCGCACTCCTCCCACACAGGGATGGCTCACTTGGGCCAAGTGTCTCACAAGCCTGGCCTGTTTACCTTTCACAACTCCGAGATGACGAGATGACGAGGCGCTGGTTTTGCATACGATTTGCATAAAAGGAAACTGAAGGGCAGAGGCACGGAGAGGCTCAGAGAGTGCCACCCAGCCAGCCAGAGGCAAAGACAGAATTCAGTTTGAAGCCAGGACTGTATGGTCCAGCTTCACAGCTCATCCGCACTATGGTATGGGAGGAACAGGAAACGTCCACTTATCAGGGGAACAAATTACTTCTGCCCATGTGCACTCCTGAATGAATACACATAAGTGTGTACCGACTCAGGATGTCTGGGCTGGATTTGTGCAGTTCTGTGTGCACCACCAAAGGCCCAATAAGTCCCAGGTCCCTCTCTACCAGAGTAGAGCAACCTTAACACTCATTGTCCTGCCCCCAGGGAATCAGAACTTGCAAGGCTAAATTAGGCTATATTTAAAACATTAAGACACGAGTGCCTTCAAATTGTTCTGGGATAAATGCTCTGTCCTGTGGACTCCTGGGCCAAAGCCAATTACAGTGCCGCCAGGTAGGGCTTATTTCCTATAAATCAGTGAGAATGTGGTCACACGAATTTTAAATATCAGATTAAAATCAAATTAGTGGGAAAATTTGGAACAAATTGCCTTCGCGTACAGTGAGTGAGTCTATTTTTAAAATGTTGCCGCACCAGGCAAAACAGTGAGGCAAACACATTTCTTAACAGCGAGCAGACACTGTGCTGAGAGTGATTTGTCATGCTTAGTCACTGTAATTGCCCCGGCAGAACTCGGGAATCAAATAAAACATGTTTGCAAATTGTAAATCACTCAAGGAGGCCACTTCTGACGGGTCCTAACCTGATGGTGAAGGTCATGGCAGCTCCCCAAAGAGTTGGTACCCAGTCCCTGACACCCCTTTGCCACCTGTTGTCTGGGCTTGGCAACTAGGTCCAGCTGAGGCTCGGTTGCCCAACACGTGCACAGGAAAGCCACTAGAAGTTGGCCACAGTTCCTTATCGGCAAGAGGGATCCAGTATTCTTAGGGGGTGGAAGTAGGGGGCAGGCAAGCTCTGGGAGGGTGCTCTTGGTGGGCTTCAAGGGCGATGGAGTGGTGTGGGGCTCTGTGACATCTGTAGCTTTGGATCAGGACAGGGGGTTCTTAGGAAGGAGGGGCTTTATATTTCAAGAGTAGAAAAAGCTTCAGGTCAAGGAGGGCTTGAGACAGGCTGTGGTTCTCTGGGTCACTCGGCAATTTGTTTTGAAACTAGACTGTTAACATTTGACCACTACTATCCCCGCTCTTGGGCTCTCACTCCTCTATGAAGACCTTTCCAGGCATCCTAGAGTGGAGATAAGAAAAGAGACATGGAGGTCTGAAATTAACCTTTTAACTCCCAACTGTTGCTTTCAGTGCTTCCAGGGCGTACGGTGGGCCTTCACCTCAGCGGTTCATGGCATACATCAGATAGCTTGGGCTTCCTCCCCACTTTCTTCTTTAGAGTCCCAGGTCTCCCCCACACAGTGTCCCTGCAAAGCATAGCCCTCTGCGGAGGCCTGGCCACTCTCTGAGTCTGATGATAAACTATTCCCACGCTGCCACTGAGGGCTCTCAATGACTAGGCAGACCACCTCGCTAGAGTCTTGTTCTTTTCAAGGCATTTTCTAGAAGCAAGAACTCATCTATTGGAGGCCACCAGGTGGAAGTCTGTGATCCATCCTTTGGGCTGCTCCTGACAATGACCCCCTCAGCCCATACTCAGTGGACCTTAAGCCAACCCTGGAGCCCCTTGGCTGGAAAGAAGAGGGCAAGGGTGTTCCAAAAAGGAGAGAGATAAGCTGGAAGGAGATACTAGCATTCAGACACATGTGCAATGACCTGCCCTGGGCTAGATACTAGATGTCTGCTGGAGCCAAGGTCAGCAAAGACGCCAAGCAAGGACCCAGGGGAGTTCTAAGAACTAGCGGTGACCTTGAGGGAGGGTAGTGGTGGAGGATGGAGACCAAGAGACAGTGAAGACAAAGGTCAGAAAAATAGATCTCTTGGTCTTGGTCTGTAGGAATCAAATGATGCTGTTCTCTCTCTCTCTCTCTCTCTCTCTCTCTCTCTCTCTCTCTCTCTCTTCTGCTCTGTATGAGTACATGTGCGTGTGTATTCAGGTGCATGTGTGAGGGATGCAAGGAGGTATCCATCAGTACACAACCTCTGGTATTGTTCCTCAGGTGCAGAGATGAAAGGAGGGAAGAAGGGAAAGACGGAGGGTGGGAGGGAGGGAGAATGTGTGTCTTCTACTGGCTTGGAGCTCTCAAAACAGTCTAGGTGAACGGGCCAATCCACCTCTCCCTGCTTCCCCGGAGCAAATGCTTAACATTATATCCAGCTGTTCCTCTTCCTTCCTTCTTTCCTTCTTTCTTTTCTTCCTTCCTTCCTTCCTTCCTTCCTTCCTTCCTTCCTTCCTTCCTTCCTTCCTTCCTTCCTTCTATTCTCTCTGCATGCTTGCCTGTATGTATGTATGTCTGACTTTCTGTTTTTCCTTTTTTATTTTTGAAAATGTGGGTTCTGACGCTCAAACTCAGGTCCTCACGCCAGGCAAGCACTTGCCTGAGCTAGCTCCCCAAACCCTCCAAAAGGAGCCTTGTCAAAAACAAATAAATTTCTACCCAACCTGATAGCTATAAGAAAACACCACCTTTTCCAGGTAAGGTGCAACTTGCTTGGCCATCCTGGGCACACAAAAGGCTGAGGCAGAGAGATTACAAGTTTGGGCCCAGCCTGGGCTATGTAGGGAGTCCCTGTTTCAAACTAAGTGGATGGACAATGACGAAGGCTGGGTGTAGCTCAGTGTAGAGCACTTGTGTAGTGTGCAGGAGGCTCTAAATTAAATTCCCAGCACTGGGGATGGGGAGAGAGAGAGAGAGAGAGAGAGAGAGAGAGAGAGAGAGAGAGAGCGCCCTTTTTTTCCAATGTACTTCAGTGGGCCCCGGCTGACAGTAGTCAACAAAAGAGGAACTGCTCAGGAAGATTGAGCTTCTTAGCTTGACCTAGAGCAGGCTTAAAAATGACAGAAGTGGGCCCCGTGGTTCACGCCCAGCTCTTTCCAGGCCGGCAAGGCAGCTGAACAATGTGGACCCTGGACTTTTCATTTCTGTGGGGAGCTCCAGGGGCTTGGGCCAGCTTCTGCTATTATCCACACGGGGAGTGGATGTGGGCACAGCAAAGGAAGAGAAAAAGGCTTCCATACGCCCGGGGAGGCCTGTTCTTAATGGGTGGGGCCAGAAAGCTAGAAAAATAATAAATAAAAACAAAAGTGAAGAGAAGAGCAGAGCTCGGGTGCCAGAATGGGGCTGGCTGTGGCTGGGGCTGGCTGAGTAATGGGTTCCATATTTGTCTGGCTCTGTTTGCAGCCACCAGGATCCAGGGCGTACAGTGGGCCTTGCAAGGGCCAGAGGGGACAGCACAGCTGCTGGCAGACTTAGCATACCCTTGGGATGGTCCTGTCCCTCTCTGGGCACCACATGGGCAAGATGGGGCTGGAAGCATACACCCCAGCATCCCCAGCCTTCCTCTGCCCACTCCCACTCCCAAACCCCACCCCTGCTCCAGGCTCCTGGGCTCCTGCCTGGCCTGCACAGATTGTTCGCGTTATTAATGCGTTTTCCCAGAGATTCCATCTGGCTGTTTAATTGTTCTGGGATGGGGCTAGGATGCTTTGATAGTGAATTGGTTTCTTTCCTAGGTTACAGCTTTCGTTAAAGGCTTCGTCCACTGGGGAAGGATGAGAGTGGGGATGGGTGGGGTTGAGAAAGAAGAGGTGGCATTAGAGAAGCAAGGAAGAGATGGCAGGTTAGGGGGAGGAGGGGGAGGGCATGTGATGGGAGAAAAGAGAGGGAAAAAAAAAAGAAATGAAAGACAAGAAAAGGGCTTCCTCTATCCACCAGCACAGCTAAGCAGCAGCTAGAACATTAACATCATCCAGGCAAGGACCACAGTTTATGTCTGCAGAAGACCCGTGGGTGCCCCAGAAGACGTTACCACTTGGTTAAGGAATATCAGAGTTTCTGCTCCCCTTGACCTTCAAGATGAGGGGTCCCCTCCCCTCTTGTGAAATCAGCAGCTTGTGGAGGCCAGGCAGGTTCCACCTGGGCTGGGAAGGAGGGGGCGGGAAGCCTGGGAGGGGTGGACACTCCTCACCCTTCCCAGTGGCTCATGGCAGGTGTCGGGGCCAAACCCCATGTTCACAGATTCCCAGGAG
>LR749490.1:937379-969797 GCA_902729485.2 Mus minutoides | reverse complement strand
GGGGGGGGGGGGGGAAGCTGGCCTCATTAGATGCTAGGCTTACGTAGGCTGATGTTTCCACATCAGAAAAAGCCCTTAGTGCATTTGTTACCCTGACTGGTGACATGGCTTGGGGCCACAGGGTTGTCAGCTCCCCAAGACGAGACCTGAGCCTGTTCTCAGTGGTGCCTTAATCCTGGGTACAGGCCCTGGCATAAGAAGGCATTCAATGGATATTTAGGGGTTCATTCAGTTACTCATGAAGTATGAATTCCCTGGAAGGCCACTCCCAGCTAGGCATAGAGCACACACTGGACAGGGCCACTCCAAACTGCATCCCCGCCCCCCAACATAGACCACACTGGAGGCGTTGTCCCTGATTGGGCCCTTTGGTTCCCAATTCGGCCTATGTGGAAACTTGGGTTGGGTGTGTAGGAAGGGTGCCCTTCCATGAGCCCCTAGAAAGATGACCACCCCCACGTCAGGTGGTGAGGAAAGGAGAGCAGGACCTCCCCCCCCCCCAGCCCCAACCCCTGTTCAGCCTAGGACCTGTTCTGGGAGCAAAGGGGGAATTCAAGGATCATTCCCTGTAAACAAGAAAAACTGGAATCCACACTGAACTCAGAGAGGGTTTGCTGGGGCCTGCAAGCCACGGCCTGCCCCAGCCTCTAGGCAGGCGATGGGGCTCTGCCTCCCTAGTTCCCAGGCTGACGGGGCAGGCCACCGCCTCCTCACTGGGCTTTGGCCTTTCCTCTGCCAAGGGCAGCCATGGGTGAGGAGGTGGCAAGGCATAAGACAGAGAGGGCGGTGGGGGAAGGGCTTGGTGGGACAACTTAACCACAAAGCCTGGTCACACTGAAGTTTGCAGAATTTCAAAGAGCTTGACACTTCTCACCAGTACATGCTGCAAGCTGCTCAGCAGTCACACTCCAGGTGAAGAGCCCAGTGGCCTCTGGGCTCCAGCAGGGATAGCGATGCAGGCTGCCCTTTCCTTTACCCGCCTGCTACTACAGCCAACTGGATGTCTGCACCTCATGGGCAGTTGTAGCAGTGGATATGTAATCATTAGGAGCTAATCCCATTTGCCAGGGGTTGCTGCCCCCTCCTTAGGTGGGCTAAGGTAGGGCAGGTGCAAAGGGGCTCAGCACGCAAGCTGCCTTTTGAGAGACTGGGAAGTGGGCAGAGAGTGGTGACGGAGTCCTGTTTTCCAGGGCTCCACTGAAAGGCTGGGCAAAGGTGGTGTGAGCCTTGTTCTCTAGAGCTGGAGCTGAGTGGTTTGGGAATGTGGCCAAAGGGTCCCTTAAGCAGAGAGCTTCTAAGTGGGCTTTCCCGTCAGGCAGAGGTGTTCTCTTCTGGCTCCCTCTTATTCTAGGATGCAAAGAGAGACCATGACCCTAAGACAACACTACCCCTCCACCCCTGAATTCCAAGGGACTCAGTCTTTAGACTCAGGGTGTTCTCAGCTTAGTCCTTACCCCTTCCTTGACTGCCATGGCACACCACCAAGGTAAAGAGAGACTCCAGAGATGCAAACTTAGGACCCCAGCCCAGAGCAAACCTTACAAGTGGCTTCTCTCTGGTTTTAAAAAGACACCAAAATTGAGTTTGATATGTTTATATTATAGATATAATACATACGACATTTAGCATGAAACTTTGTGTCCCCCCCCCCAAAAAAAAAGACGAGAAGGAAGTGGTCCACCCCTGCTCCCAGCTGCAGGGGTGTGTACAAATTGGCTGGCGGTGGCCTTCTTTCCAGACCCAGAGCCAGGGCCCTTGGGGATGGGGTTGGGTGAGTAGGGAAGCCTAAGCCTTAGCTGGAGGAAGCTAAGACCCCACAACTACATACACCCTTGGAAAACTAGGGGAGAGGGGGAAGCCCACTTCATTTCATTGGTCCTCTGGGAGGCAAATGAAAAAAAAAAACCCAAACATCCCTAAACCAAAAAGAATGAGAGCTTCACTCAGCTCCTTCCCCCCAGCCATTAGTGAAGAGTCAGTTTGGCAAGAATCAGAGCAAAACCAAAACAAAACAAAAGACCAAATAAAATGGTGGTTTAGCATAGCCGTGCACACTGCCATTGCACAAGGCGCCGCTGGGACACAGAGACCAGATACAAGTGTTGATATCGGATGATAAAGCAAAATATTTGGGAAGCTTGTCATAACTCCAGTCCCTCTGGGATGGATCGATTGTGCTTCAAGTCCCTTCAGCAACAGCGGCTGGCGACATACAGTACACACAAGGCTAATGGTCCCCGTGTCCTCTTATTCCCCCACCCCCAAAGGCCAGAAACCTAGGTCTCTGTCTCCTACCACTCGCTTAACCACATGGCTAACTCACAACTCAGCTTTCTGGTTTGACTGGGGGTGGTGCCCCCATTCTCCATGAACTCACCCAGGAAACCTGCCGTGTTGTAAGGTGAAGGGGGGGATGGGATGTAGGTGGAGGTGCGAAAAGCAAGGGATTAGGAACCCTCCACCTCCCTGTAGCTGGGGGTGGGGAAACTCTTAGACTCAAATCCCCAACACCTAAGTCCCTCCCCTCTAAGGACAGGGACTGAGGGGCAGCTCAGGGCACTGCCGGGATCTCAGCTTCCTGAATCTTCCTCCTGCCCTGGGCCTGCACCCTTCATTTTTCTCACGGGGGCCAACTGAGGCCCGAGAGGAAGCAAGAATCCTCCAAATAAAATATCAAGGCACATTTTTGCTCCCCCTACTCGGTAGGAAAAGGAGCGAGTTTTGAGTATCCAAGGCACAAGGTTACTTCCTTAATACTAGAACTGCCGGGCCCCCAGCTCAGCTCCGCGGAAAAGTCTCTCGGTCTCAAGGAGAAACCACCACGGCCTGACTCCCTCATCTTAGACGCACCGAGTCCGGCTCAGAAGAAGGGAGGGGACACGCGGAGCAGGCCAGGCTTTCAGGCCACACCGGAATCTCCTAGTCCTGGCTTGCGCGGCCCGGGCAGCCTAGAGATCCAGCGACCCGAAACCATCCTCCGGGTCCCCAGGCAGGGGGCCGGCCCAAGGCGGTCCCGCAGCCGCGCGCCTCACGCGCAGTTGCCCATGGCCTTGACCAAGGAGCTCTCAGGCAGCTGGCGGAAGATGCCCCGCAGCGTGTCCAGTTCACGGCTCAGCTGTTCCACCCGCTTGCGCAGGCGGTCATTGTCACTGGTCAACTCCAGCACCTTCTGTTGCGTCTCCACGTTGCGTTGTTTGGCTTTATCTCGGCTCTTGCGCACCGCGATGTTGTTGCGTTCCCGCCGTACCCGGTACTCGTTGCTGTTCTTGTCCACCGACTTCTTAGCCTTGCCCGCACCGGCGCTGCCGCCACCACCGCTGCCACCCGTGCGGAGGTCGGGGTGCGCACCGGCCAAGCCCTTGAGGGCGCTCCCGGGGCCCGGCAGGCCCGCAGCACCCAAGGCGGGCGCAGCGTGCGGGCTGGGCACGGGCGTGGGCGGCGGTGTGGGGTGGCCAGGCTGCAGGTGCATGGTGGTCTGGCCGCAGTGCGCGATCTGGAACTGCAAGTGGGGGGCGGCCAGGTGCGCGGGAGACGCGTGCGGGTGCGGCGGCGGCGGTGGCGGCGGTGGCTGGTAGGGGAAGAGGCCGGCCAGCGCCAGCTGCTTCGCTTCGTCCTCCTCGCGGGGCTCCTGCTTGATCACCAGCGGCCGTAGCGCTGGCGCCCCGACGCGCTCGTACAGGGGCTCCAGCCTGCCGTCCAGGTAGCCGGCTGCCGCACAGCCGTAGCCGGGAGGGGGCCCGTGCGCCCCAGCGGACATGACCGCGCCGCCGGGGCCCACTGGGGCGCCCGGGTAGTCAAAGTCACCGCCGCCACCCGCGGGGCCCGCCGCCGCCTTGGCCTTCTCCTGCTGCCGGCTGTGCTGGAAGAGGTCGGCCAGGAACTCGTCGTTGAAGGCGGCCGGGTCGATGTAGGCGCTGATGTCTATAGACGTCTCGTGCTCGCAGATGCCGCCCAGCGGCTCCGGGGCGGCAGGTGGGGCTGGGGGCGGCGCGGGGCCCGCGCCCCGGGGAAAGCCAAAGGCGGCGTTGCTGGGCGCGTGCGGGGGGCTCTGGAGGTGGCTGCTCATCGGGGGCCGCGGCTCCGCCTCGTAGAAGTCGGCCGACTCCATGGGGGAGTTAGAGTTCTCCCGGCATGGCGAGCCTCGGCGGCCTCCAGCCTGCGCGTGGCGCCGCTGTCGCCGCCGCCCACCCAGTGCCACAACTGGCTCGCGCCCGCGAAGCTTCGGGTCGCGAATGGCCAGGCCCGCGCGGGGACCGCTTTTATAGAGGGTCGGGCATCGCCCCCTGGTGTCCAAGAGGGTCTCGGACCAAGGGCGCCAGCAGGATGGTGCCTGCTGGGTCTTAGAGCCCGCCTTCTCCTGTGACTTTCCAAGGCGGTGAGTGGGGCGGGAGCATAGTGCTAGTGGAGAGAGATCGTGGCGCAACGCCCACTGACTCCGGCGCTGCAAGGCGAACCCGGCTTGCAGCGCTCAGCCCCACCCCGGCGGCGCTGTCGCCCCCGCACACACGTGGTCCGTGGTTAGGCGCCCCTCCTTTAAGCTTCTAAGTCACCCACTTCCAGCCAACAGTAGGGAGCCCGGGAGCATCCAGAGGCCGAGCGAGGGGAGGTGGAGATTGGGGGGCGTTTGGAGAGAGAATTTTAGTCTTGAGCTACCGTAGTGCAGACTTGTCTTAAAAGCTGGGACTAGGCCTGTCTCCCACCAGGATTTCTAAAAGGCTGTGGCGAAGAGCCACGGCGCGGGAGGTTGGGGACTGCTTTGGACCAGCAACCTAGCGCGCACCGCCGAGTGGCGAGGCCAGGAGCGCAGAGATTGTGCGTCTTTATCTCTGAACTCCAGGCGACCCCACTGCTTCCAGGCAGAGCACCTCTCTTTCGCCCAGCTTCTCCAGAACTACAGGGTCCCACGGGCTCTTCTGAGTAGTAGGGCGCTAGGACCCGGCGGGGAGCGGAGGCGGCCGCTAACTCCGGAGCCTGGTGGACCTGGCTCGTCCACTCGCCTAGGCTGGAAAACTTTCTTTTTCATTACGTCTCCAGGCCAGAGCGATAGGATTGCTAGGCTTACCAGGCGGACGCTGCTACCCTGCGTGGAGCACTCTAGTCAAGTGTTCGGGACACCCCCACCCCCATCCCCGGGATCAGCGGGTGGGTCCTCTGAGACTCACGGAAAAGGACCCTAAGGAGAGCGCACAGGGGCCGCGAGAGGGCAGGGTGTTGGAGAGAAGTGATCCCCAGGCGGGGCCCATAGTCAGGGGCTGAAGCCACAGTTTTCTTTTCCTACTGTCCTTCATGGGGGCACTAATCTCGGTAGCTCGGGTGTCCAATACCTGGCTACGGAGCCTGTCGAGTACCTACTGGAAGCCCTCCGCGCCGCGCCGCGCCGCCTACAGGCTCGCGGCTGTGGGTAGGAGTTTGCGTGCGTCGGCTACCAGCCACGTGGCGTCCCTTTCACCCTCCACCTGGATCGCGGCCGCGGAGGTCTGGGGGCAGAAGGGGCCTGGTGAGCACCCACGTCTCTCGTTTTTGCACCCCGAAGACCGCGGCTTCTTGAGCTGAGGCCTTTCGTCCTCTCGAACTCCATTTGTCCGTGTTCCGCGCTGGGGGTCTTCCTGCGACACTAGGGTGCGCAGGTCAAGACCCCCAGTGCAATGGCCATTTTAGGCCAGGAAAGGCGCTGCGATCCGCCCAGGAGGCTCAAAGAAGAGCGGCTAAAAATTGTTAGGGAGGTCTGCTGTGCTTCCACTGCGGTTACAATAAAGAACCGACTTCGTCTGGAGGACGCATCCTGTACTTTAATCAAATTCTCATTCAACATATTCTCAGTGATTAATGGCTCAACTGCTTCATTTTCGGTCCAGAGCGCATAAAAAAGATATTTTTAGCTTGATGCTTTTGAACAGAGCGAATAAAAAGCAGATACACTAAATAAATAACCTGGTGTGAGCAGAGGATCGCTTTCTGGCCCATTTGCGCTCGACCCATTAATACACTACGTACCTGTGGAGTGTCCCCTGGGGAGAAATCCTTAAAAGCCGAGAGGGATATTCAGTTTTTCTACTGAGTTAAATATAATGTTTGTTTGTGCCCCCCCCCCCCTTGAGGGGAAAGGGAATACTGTAAGAAAGTTCCTAGCTAAGAGAGACATTAGCAGGAGGCTCATGTCCTCGCTTATGCAAGCACAGGAACTTGGGGTTGAAGGAAGCTGGAACACAATACAGTCATCAACAAAGAAAGTGGGATAAGTGCGGTGAGGTGAGGGGCGGGGACTGGGAGTCCCGCCTCAAAGCCTGCCAGACTGAGTCGCTAACAGAATCCTTTTTACTGCTCTAAACACCCAGGGGTTCGTGAGAAGTGTCCCTGCACGTGACACAAGTAGTGGGACAGATATGTCATATGCAGTAGGAAAAGTGTCATCACAGAGGGGGACACCAAAGGAGCAGGGGGCAAGCCATCACCCATGAAATAAATGGTCTCATGGGTTAGAGGTGGAACCGGTCATTAAGGCTGTATTCACACCCAGCCCCAGGAACACTGGGCTCTGGAAAAGGCAGACACTGATTTCTGGATTTCACTGGCTCTGATTTCCAGCCTCCCGTGCGAGGGTCAAATATGTATCTTTGCACAACTCAGTTAGTGGAATCCCACTGCGGCTGACTGAAACGGGCCATAGGAGAGGTCTTCATGTCAGCCTTTGAGATATTTCCTGAAGTAGGCAGGAAGTCTCTGGAAGGATAAGGAAGAAAAGCCTTTCCCCACCCCCACCCCTTTGGAGGAGGGAACAGCAGGTGCAAAGGTGGAGAGGCTGCTGGGAGCATGGCCTGTTCTGGTAACAAAGGACAAGGGTGTTTGACAGGCTGGAGTGTGGGGAGAGTTAGGGAGGGGCCTAGATAAGGCTGGATCTACAGACAGGGTTGGGTTGATGGCCAAGGCCATCCCAGGTAAACGAACCAGCTTTATCTCAGAGCATTTATCCTCTCGTGGCTGGTCTGGGAGGGTTTTTTTTTTTTTTTTTTTTTTTTTTTTTTTAATTTTTTTTTGTCCCATTTGGGTTTCTGAGAGCCTACTCCAGCTAGAATGGAGAGGAGCTTTTGGCTAGATGAGAAACATGGGGTCCCCAAAAGGGTGTGGTGGTACATACCTGTATCCTTAACAGTCTAGAGGCTGAGGCAGGAGGATTACGGGTTCACCAGCAGTCTGGGCCACACTGAAAGAACTTGTTTCAACCCTCTCCCTCTTCCAGGAGCGGCTACAGAGGCGACCTAGGACCTATCTAAACAAGATGCCAGGCTCCCGGCTGGAACTGACATCTTTCGGGATATTTGTCTTCCTCCAAGCCCTTGGAGCAGGGAGCACAGGGGACTCACTTGCCAGACACCACTGGCCTGATTGGTAAAGTGTTTCTTATCCATAGTTTATTAATTATTGGAGAAGCTCCTGGAATCACCCAGTAGATTACACATCTTATCAGGAGGCCCTGAGTAGGTGAGGGGCTCCAAAGACCCATTAAAATACCTACCTCATCATTTACAAGCCGGGTGACCTCAGACAAGTTGCTGGATTTCTCAGGAATTCATTGTAGGGCATTGGGAAGATTAGGAAGCCTATATGCTGAGCTCAGTTCCGGGCAAGCTGTTGATACTGATAAATAAGACTGTCCTGAGCTGTTCTCACACTATCTGCTTCTAGGAGCATACATTGTTGGGCTTCTGGTTTTCTCCAGACATTTGTCACACTAAGGAACTCATTTCAGTGTGGTTATAGGATGCCTGGTGTGGTACTACACTAGGGTTTGCAGCCTGGTCTTAGGTAAAGTTGTGTGATATAGTTTTCTACCAAACACCCCAGAAGTGATTTACCTGTTTGGAATTGTAGCTGTGGATGCTGTGGAAGATAGACCATAACTGTAAGCATGTGATATATGTGATATCCTGAGTTCCTGAGAATCAGCTCTTCCCAGTTTTTTTTTTTCCTATTCACCAACTGTGACACACGTGTGATTTCTTTTGTTGTTTGTATTATGTTTTCCATTTGCTGGAAGCTATTAGCCGATAAGCAAAAGCAGAGATACTAGAAGAAAATCAAATCAAACTGTAGAATATTTCTAAAAAGTTCATGTTAGTCTTATTTAGCAATTTGAGAAAAGTTCTTTAGGGCGCTTTGGTGTAGACTCCTTCATGAACCCCAGAACTGCCACCCAGCAAAGAGGCACCCAGTAAAGCAATGCTGAACATGGGCGTGTCTTCTCCATGTGCCTGCCGGGCCAAGAGCAGTGCTACAAATGGCAGGCCCCATTTCATGTTTTATTAAGTATATCAAATTACCATGGAGCCAGGAACTTGGTATTAAATAAATACATGACCGTAATGTAAGCACTGGAAGGTTAAGGCAAGAGAATCACAGGTTCTGTAATGTCACTGAGAGTTCAAGACCAATTGAGGCTAAATAGTGAGTTTCAGGCCAGCTAGAGAGAGAGAGAGAGAGAGAGAGAGAGAGAGAGAGAGAGAGAGAAGAACCAACCCCAAAAACTATCCTTCAAAAATTTGCAAAACCAAGAAACTGTTAGGTAAAATATATTCTAGATTTCCGGTCTTAAATAACATAACTTCAAAGGTGGGGATATAGTTTAAGTGGTAGTGCTCAACCAGAATCTCCCCGTGAGAGGCTGGGGTGTGGCTCAGGGGTAGAGTACCTGCCTTGACTTCATTAGTAAGAAGTTGAGGGCGCAGCTCTCTAGGAGAGCCTTGTACAGTATTTCCATCCCCAGTACAGCAAAACAAGCAAAAAACAGGTTTCAGGAGGTGCTGGAGGACCAGATTTTGACTTAGAACTTAGCTTTAGTAAAACAGTAATAGGGGAGGGGGTAGCACACATGTTTAGTCCATTTGATAGGCAGAGGCGGGTGGATTTCTGTGAATTTGAGCCAGTCTGGTTTACAAAGAGAGTTTCATGCCAGTCAGGGCCACACAGTGGAGTCTCTCTCTCTCTCTCTCTCTCTCTCTCTCTCTTTCTCTCCCTCTGCACACACATACACATATATATGTATGTATACATAAATATGTACATAGATAGATAGATAGATAGATAGATAGATAGATAGATAGATAGATATGTCAGATACATTGATTATGTGATTATGTTCCTTCTCTTCCCTGTCCTAGAGCCCCCAGGTGGGTCTTCATGTCCTAGGACAGGCCATTGCTTTTTAGCTGAAATGCTGCCTGTGTTCTGTCCTGCCTGGGCCTGGGGATATACACACAGGCTAACTAACACCTGGTAGAGAGGCCCACTAGAGTCTAGGTAACTGGCTCTGAGCTTTTGGGCAGGAAACTCCCAAGTCCAAGAAGAGGACAAGGGGATCCCCACCAGAGGGCATGAGGAGTCAGCTACTATGGAAACCCTTGTGCTTGAGGCTGAGTGTGGGGCAAGACATGCCAGGCAAAGTCTTCATGTCCTAGGCTGGCCAGCAGCTTGTCAGCGCAAGCAGAGGAGCAGTGACTCCATCTATGTGGATGACCTTGCCCCAGTTTGGAGACACAGCAGTGGGCAAGAACCCCACATCTGAGGGCCTGGAATTCCAGCTACTTAGGGTGGACATAAATTCAAAGTCAGCCTGGATAGCTTAGTAAGACCTGGTCTCAAAATGAGAAGTCAAATCAGAGCCGAGGGTGTAGCTCAGTTGGAGCACAGATGCCGAGCACATGGGCAACCCTAGGTTCACCCCTAGCAACATAGACACATGTACAGTCCCAAACCTGCAACCCCTAACCCATCCCTCCTTACACGCTTGCAGCCCACCCCGCCCCACGCTGAGCCTCCATACTGCCACACTGACAGTTTTCCCTCTTGGCCTGCTTGCCTCCACCTCTCTCCAGCAAGAGAGCCCCCAGTGCCTTCAAAACAACACACTTCAACTCTGTGAACCCTCTTTAACACCTTGTGTATGAGGAAGGAAGGTTCTAGGAGAACATAGAGCACGAATCCACTGTTGCCTACCCTCACAGAAGCTTGCCTGCACTTTGTTCTTGTTCCCTGAAGTGTTCTTCTGAGGTTGGCACAGCCCCCTCCTTCTGGTCACTTGAGTGCCACCTTCTCAGAAAGGTGTGAGCCATACCCCCTCCCCCCCCAGCTGCTCACACCATTTTATTTTCCCTTGTATTTGCCCGTCCCAGGTCCCAGCTCTACAAGAAGCAGGGACCTTGTCTGTCCTGTTCTGCATACCCCTCCTCCCCTGGACTGGGACAGTCCTTGGCTGAGAGGAGAGCCTTAAATACTTGGTAAATGAACACAGAATGAACTATGTGGAAGAAAGCAGCTACCCAAACATCCTCCTAGAACTCAGCCGAAAAGGATCGCCACCCCCTGTTCCCCAAAGTAGACCCAATTCCAATTCAGAACCCCTTGAAGCAGTTCCCGAAATACCAGACTGAATGCAGTGGTGCCTAGGGCTGACTGGAAAGAGGCCTCCCTCAGGCAGATGTGGTCCCCAGGGGCTTGGCTGAACAAAAAAGTGCCTTGGAAGGAGGAGAAAGAGCCTATTTTCTTGGGAAAAATCCAGGCAGGACAAAATGTCTTTGCCAGTGAAGGTCCCCAGAGCTGGGCCCAGAAGCTACCCTGGCTCTGCTGTGTGTCTGATCTGTAAGTACAAAGAGGGTCCCAGCTGGGCCAGACATAGAACCTGGACATGGTTGGTCCTTAGCTCCTGGGGGGCACAGGTATGCCTCCCTGCAGGTTCATGTGGTAGGAAGAAACTGCTACAGACTTCAGACTGGCCAGGCCAGCCTGCTGAGCATGGTCCCGCTCCTCTGACCTCACTATCCGGATCTTTTCCTATCTTCCTGCTGATTCTAAGAATCTAGGCGCTTGGTACATTTAACAAATCTGAACAAGGCAAGAGCCCAAACTTGGTACAAAATCAAGAGATAGAAGGTGGCAGTCCCAGTGTAAGCATTTCATCTTCTGAGTAGACCCTCTCCTTGGAGACTAAGCCCCACAACACTGAGTATATGTCCTCCACGTGTGACATTCAGGCTGTGAGGCAAATGAGATCCACACCATGAGCCACTTGATTTCAGCTTCAGACTCCCCTAGAGGAAGCCAGAGTCAGTGTTCTAGGGCCTGTGGCAAAGCACGGTCAGTTTACAGATGTGAAGGGGCAGACTTTAAAGGTCTCCATGCTTTGAATCCTTTGGCTCATTGTGAGACTGTGTGCTGCTTCCACTTAGCTAGGAAAAGATTAATGGGGGTGCATATTTTTCAGCCAAGCCTAGTGACATAGTCCTGTCATCCCAGCTACTGGAGAGGTTAAAAGGCAGAAGGGTTACAAGTCTAAGGCCTGATGGCACAACTGAGTGAAACTTTATCTCAGAAGAAAAGGTAAAGAGAGGGCTGTGAGTGGAGCAGAGCTGTAGAGGTGAGGTGGGGCTCAGTGAGAGAACACCTGCCTAGAATCCCCCAGTGAGGGGATGGGGGTATAGCTTAGTGGTAGAGCCCCTACCTGGATCAATGGGAGAACACCTGCCTAGAATCCCCCAGTGAAGGCTTGGGGGTTTGGCTCAGTGGTAAAGCATTTGTGTAGTATGTATGCAGAAGGCCAAAATTCAATCTTTCATGTACCAGGGGGGAAAAAGTCAAGCCAGGTGTGGTGCCACACACCTTTAACCCCAGTGCTTGGGAAACAAAAGCAGGGGGTTCTCTGTGAGCTCAGGGAGATCCCTGTCTACATAGTGAGTCCCAGGTCAGCCAGGACTATGCAGAGAAACTGTGTCCCAACATACCACCACTGACAAAAACCTGTAAGAAAAAAAACCCACTAAATTCGAAAACATATGTGTAAAGGAAGAAGTGAGGGCCACACACTTGTTAGAGTTTCTGACGATGTGGGGAAGAGCTAAGTTTGAAGTCTGAAGCCTGTAATTTAAGTACTCTGCTCTATTGGCCATTTTGGATGAGTATGTATTTATTATCCTTATGGTTTTATAAACTATAAAAATACCTTAAGTCACTTTAATAGTTTTATTAATTTTATAGTTTTACATACTATAAAATATTTTAAGTTGTCTTAATTTACTCTACAGATATAAAAGGCTGCAGTGAAGACTGCCTGGCTTTGCAGGGCATGCTGAATGCATCCCAGGGACTGTGTTTCCAAAGAGAAGAGCTAAGCCATGCTTTGAGAATGTTACTCTTCCCCTCTGCTTGGTGAACTTTCCCAGATGAGGCGCTTATGTGGTTATGGATACCAGTCATGTTCATTTCTGCTGGTGACATGACATTCTGCTTTTTGAGAGACAGGGTTTCTCTGTGTAGCCCTGGCTGTTCTGGAACTAGCTGTGTAGACCAGACTAACTTTGAACTCACAGAGATCTGGTTGGCTCTGCTTCCTATGTGCTAGAACTGAAGATATATTCCACCTCCACTGGGCTGGACTGATGGGCTATTCTTATCCTAAAGAGCAAAGGCTCATTTATATATGTATAAAATTCTCCAAATCAGAATGAAGGGGAATCATATCTAAAGAAAAATGAGAACACAGAGACTTTATTTTTAAAACAGCTAATGTTGGCCCAGTGGTGGTGGCACACACCTTTAATTCCAGTACTTGGGAGGCAGAGGCAGGCAGATTTCTAGGAGTTCGAGGCCAGCCTGTTTTATAAAGTCAGTTCTGGGACAACCAGAGCTACACAGAGAAACCATGCTTCAAAAAAATCAAAACAAAACAGAGCAAAAAAAACAAAAAACAAAAAACAAAAACCTAGAAACAATGACTAGTTGAACAACTATGGAATAGCTGGTTAATAATAACCTATAACTCTATTTAAAAAGAGGTAGAAGAGGGTTGGTGAGATGGCTCAGTGGGTAAAGGCTTTTGTTTTGCAAGCCTTGAAGCCTGAGTTCAATCCCAGCAACTCATGCTGAGGTCACAAAGGTGTTGTCTGATCTAGTCACGCCTGCCATCACACACACACACACACACACACACACACACACACACACACACACACCTACCTTTAAAAACATTAGAGGAGGGACTGGAGAGATGGCTCAGCAGTTAAGAGCACTTGGCTGCTCTTCCAGAGGTCCTGAGTTCAATTCCCAGCAACCACATGGTGGCTCACAACCATCTGTAATGGGATTTGATGTTCTCTTCTGGAATGCAGGTATATATGCGGATAGAGTACTCAGATATATACAATAAATAAATTTTTTTTAAATGCTAGAGGAATATGGAAAGATTTCTGACCTATTTGTTCATATATATTTATTAGACCTATATGTGTATGAACTGGGGTGGGGGGATTAGGAAACATGTTCTTTTGTTTGTTTGTTTTTGTTTTTGTTTTGTTTTTGTTTTGTTTTGTTTTTGAGACAGGGTTTCTCTGTGTAGCCCTGGCTGCCCTGAAACTCACTTTGTAGACCAGGCTGGCCTCTAACACAGAATTCCACCTGCCTCTGCCTCCTAAGTGCTGAGATTAAAGACGTGTGCCACCACTGCCCAGTCCAGGAAACAAGTTCTAATAGCAGACTGTTTATTGATGGAGCTAGCCTGGGGATAGAATGTTTCAATCCTCGAAGAAAATGTTGCACAACAATTTGTCATCCCTGCACTATACTTAGGAGGCGATGGAAGGAGGAGAGGGAGTATAGATTTGAGGCCAAACTGTTAAATAGCAAATTCCAGATTATTTTGGAATACAAAGAAAAACCTTGTAAGAAAGTAATGAACCTCCACAGATCACTACAAAGGAATTACCATTTTAAAGGAAATAGACAGAATACATTGGTACGCAGCGTGTGTGTGTGTGTGTGTGTGTGTGTGTGTGTGTGTGTGTGTGTATACATATATGGATTAAAGCACTACTGAAAACACTTGTTATATATCCCATGTATGCAAAGAGGAAGGGAAGGTTGACCCATGTGTACATTTACATCTGGGACCTTTCACATACAAGGAGCGGGGCTTGCAAGTGGGTGAACATTTCTTCACTGTATGTTAAAGACATATGGAAGAATTAAACAATACATAAGCAATAACCAACTGCCCCCTCAGTTCCGAATCGTTTCTCCGTCTACTTGAAACACACCGTCCTTTGGGCATGAGAAAGATTGGCTTCCATTTTGCCAGAGCTGAAGAACTAAATGGGTAAAATATAAATGGACCTCCAAAGGGCTTTTATCTTCATCAGCAGCCCCAGGAAAATCCATAGAGCTGTCAGCTTCAATAGAGCACTTTTACGGAATGAGTACAAACCTGTTCCCCAGCGTGGAACTGGGTTTTCCCATCTGTACTGATTAGCAGCTTATGGAACATGGGCAGGGCACACTGGCCCAGCCCACTTATCCCTCTGGTCTCCATTCGAGCGCTTTCAGTCAAAAACCCAAAGGTCCATTGAAAAGCACATAACCCACTCTTGTGACTCTCCCTGTGGCCTGTTGGCCAGATAATGTCCAAGGCCTAAATCCCTGTACACCATCATGGGCACCAAGTAAACACAGAACTGCCAGCCGACATTGTCAACAGGTAGGAGTGACACTGGGAAAACTGAATTTCAACAAGCATATTTTAGCATCCAAGTAAAATATATCTGATTAGAAAAATCCACCTTAAGCTGGGCGTGGTGGCGCACGCCTTTAATCCCAGCACTCGGGAGGCAGAGGTAGGCGGATTTCTGAGTTCGAGGCCAGCCTGGTCTACAGAGTGAGTTCCAGGACAGCCAGGGCTATACAGAGAAACCCTGTCTCAAAAAACAAAAACAAATAACAAAAACAAAACAAAAAACAAACAAACAAGAAAATCCACCTTGCATTGGTTCCAAATGCCTTCTCTTCTCTTCTCTTCTCTTCTCTTCTCTTCTCTTCTCTTCTCTTCTCTTCTCTTCTCTTCTCTTCTCTTCTCTTCTCTTCTCTTCTCTCCTTTCTTCCTTTCTTTCAATTAGTTTTTAATCTCACCCAAGGTGCAGTCACAGTTAAGGAAAAACCAGAGTGTGTCAGATTCCCCATAAAACAGTGTGCTTCTGGAGTCCAGTGTTTCTTGGTGTGAGAGACTCTTGTGGGTGATCCTCACAGGATGAGGTTGTTCCGGCTTTCTTGTTGTTCTGGGAGGAATTACTAGAAGGTTAATAGGTCTCAAGAACCTGCCTAGTGGCTTTAGTGACAGGGACCTTGCCCTGAGTGGATGCTAACTGCATTCTTGGGCTGTCTGACAACACTAGTCCCCGTACTTCCAATGTCGGGGAATGTTTTCACCCTGAGAGTCTCACCTCCCAACATGGAAAGTGTCCCTCAAAGGAGTCACGGCGTGTAAGGTTGACAAACTCTCACCTAGTGAGAGCCATGACACTCAAGGGGAAGAACAAAAGACCCAGCCAGTCTCCCACGCTGAGACTGTTGTAACGGGACACAGGGACCAGACCTCTGTCCTCCTTCCTAAGGCTGTGGTCAATACCTGGCATCCTGTAATATTTGTCTCTGCTGTAGTTGATATGGACGCTGTTGTTTCTGCTTTGGACTGAATAATTCTCCTCTCCTTTCTTCCCTTCCCCACCCCCACCCACTACCAGCCAGAACTCTGTCTGCACTCAGGGGATAAGCCTCTGGTTTGGATAACTAATGAGGTCCTGGCCAAGTTCAAAGTCACAGATGACTCCTGCACTTCCTGCTCTGAGCTACCACCTTGATCCCGACGTCGACGGACGACGACACCTGGCCCTTTTTATGAGCCACTTCTCAGAACTAGGTTTAGGAAGAAGAGAGAACTGTGTAGACTGCGGCAGGCCAGTTTAAATGCCGCTTGTGCACAGTGAGTTTGGCAGGCCGTCTGCCTCTCTTGCTTCATTTCCTCATCTTTCAAATGGGGATAACGTACCTCCTTCTGCAGAGAGCTGCAAGGATTAAATAAATAAGCCGTTCATAGGTCTTACATAAATACTGAAGATTAGCTTTGTCAGCAAGGAAATGAAACAGCTAGTATGGGGAGTTTTAAGTTCTTTCTTACCTGGTGTGATAGTGTATGCCTGGAATCCCAGCTCTTAGAAGGTAAGGAGAGCCACAGTGATGGTGAGTTCAAGGTCAGCTTGAACTACATCCTAACACTTGTGTGTCTTGATACCTAGAGGAGTGAATGAGGGGTTTAAAATTGCTTGTTAAGTGGAATAAAAATAAAAATCCTCAGGGACTGGTGAGATGGCTCAGTGGGTAAGAGCACCCGGCTGTTCTTCCAAAGGTCCTGAGTTCAAATCCCAGCAACCACATGGTGGCTCACCATCTCATAACAAGATCTGACTCCCTCTTCTGGAGTGTCTGAAGACAGCTACAGTGTACTTACATATAATAAATAAATAAATTTAAAAAAATCAAAATCCTCTGATGAGCTAGAGCAGAAAATTTTAATTGTCGTGCACATCTACACATGTGCACACACATGCACACACTTTGAAACACACATACTCATATGCACACATACACACATTGAAACACATACACACATGCATACTCCCACACACACTCAGACACACACACACACACACACACACACACACACACACACACACACACCACACCCTTGGACACAGACTCTTTCAGAACCAGTTATCAAAAATCCACAGATATCCTAGGCTCTAAATTCTGGACAAATAACTACAAATCAGTTACCCAAAGACAGTGGAGAGTTTATAAAATCAGGCAGCTGCAGACGGGGAGTTGACATCTGGAAGAAGGAGACATGGCAATGTGAGTTTCTTTCTTTTTAAATCGTGTTTTGCCTAATGATGAGCCCCGCCTGCACCAGACGAGGAAGCTAAAATTGTGATAGAACAATGTGCTGTGCTATTTGCTCGACGGAAAAAAAAGGTTAGTTAACAGTGACCTTAGTCACCACAAAAGCAAGGAGGGAGATCCTGAAAATGGATGCAAATGGACCAAGAAGTCAGCTCTGTAGGAATGAACTAGCCACGCCTCTGCTGGACCTGTGAAGTCCATAGGCCTAAAACAGATACCTTGTAGCCAGCCAAGTCTGAAGGAATTGTCTGAATTGCTATCTGCAACACTTTGAATTCAGTCAAATTAACTGACCACTAGAGAGGAAACACTTGTTCTTCAGGAGAACATAGTAGCATCTATGGTGTCTCATTCATAACATCTGGGATGTGACATCAATCACCACACTAAAAAAACAAGAAACACTAGCCATTCTTAGGGAAGGCAAATGAGCAGAGACTAACTCCAATGTGATTGACACAGCTGGGGTTGACAGTGTGATGGAATGGTTGTCTTAAATAAAAGAACAGAAAATATTCAGTGAAAAGTAACTTTTAAAAGGACCAAGTAGAAATTCTACAGATAAAAATATCAAAATAAGAAAAAAAATTAAAGCTGGCTGTGGTGGTGCACGCCTTTAATCCTAGCACTTGGGAGGCAGAGGCAAGTGGATTTCTGAGTTCCAGGCCAGCCTGGTCTACAGAGTGAGGTCCAGGACAGCCAGGGCTACACAGAGAAACCCTGTCTCGGGAAAAAAATTAAAATCACTAGAGGTCCTTAAAAACAGGAGAAGGCTCAAGGATCACTGGTAGAGCCTATGCCTAGAATCCCCCAGCCCAGTGAGAGACTGGGGGCATGGCTCAGTGGTAGAGCCCATGCCTAGCATGCATAAACTCTGTGTTCAATCTCCAGCATGCAACAAACAAACAAAGAAATTTCCCCAAAACTAAAATAAAAATGAACAATAAAACTTATTTTGAGTCATTCTTTATTTTGTGTGTTGGGGATTGCGCCCAGGGCCTCAGGCATGCCTGTGGTCTACCAGAGCAACAAGCCCAGCCTTTTTAATTTTTAAAGTTTATAGCTTACATATGTATTTTATTTTAAAATACATTCAAAGTAAAGCCTGAAGAGATATTTCAACTGTTAAGAAGATGCAGTGTGGCAGAGGACCTGAGGTTCAGTTCACAGTGCCCACACGACTCACAGCTGCACTAGAACTCCAATTGTAGAGAATCCAGCCTTCTCTTCTGGTCTCTGAGGACCCCTGTAAGCATAAGGCACACACACGCATGTAAATTAATAGATAAACAACTAACTAAATACACAATTTTAAAGAAAGACATTCAAAGTGTACTAGCATATAGAAGACAAATTATCATATGAATATTATAAAATATTATATCTATTTATTTCTTTACCCCAAACTTCTATCCTACTGGAGTACTAAGAGGCAGCCACTGTCATAAGTGTAGTGTGAACCTTTCATGTGCGTGTGCGTGTATAAACAAGATGGTGTAACTTTCTACCTTAAAAAAATCCAAAGGAGCTCCTGCCATATGTATTGGTCTCTGCTTGCATTTTTTAAATGTTATTTTATGTTTTGACCATCCTTCATATCATTATGTAGAGACTGTCTTGATTATTCATTTACTTATTTATTAAGCTTGTATGCAAAGTAAAGGGTTTCGTTGTCACATTTCAACACATGTCTCCTACTTTGTTCTAATTCATCCCCCTTGTCACCTCTGCCCTCTTCTACGTCTCTATCCCTTCCTCTGACTCATCTATTAAAAAAAAAAAAAAAAAAAAGTACTGCATAGAAACCAGGCAAGGTACTGTGTGCCTGTAATCCCAGTACTTGGAAGGTAAATGCAAGAAGATCGGACCTTCAAGATTATCCTCAGCTACAAAGTGAGTTCAAGGACAGCCTGGGCCTCAAGCAAGCAAACAAACGCTGCACAGAAGATGGGAAGTGTAGTTCAGGAGTGCTACATTTGCCCAGCATGTGCAATTCTGGGTTCCAGTTCCAAGTCTTAAAAAACAAAAAAACAAAAAAACAAAACAGCAATAGCAGCAACAACAACAGCAGCAACAGCAGCAGCAGCTACAACAGCAACAACAACAGCAGCAAGGTCACCCCCAGCAGCAGCAACACCAACAGTAACAGTAGCAGCAGCAGGGGAAGCAACAGCAGCAGCAGGAGAAGCAACAGCAGCAGCAGCAGCAACACCAACAGTAATAGTAGCAGCAGCAGGGGAAGCAACAGCAACAGCAGCAGCAGCAGCAGCAGCAGCAGCAGCAGCAGCAGCAACTGAGAAAATAAAGAAAAGAAAGAAAGAGAATCTACTTTCTTCCAGACCCCAGACAGAATTGAATAGCAAAGAGTCTATGACTTGACTAGTTACTAGTGGAGTTGTTGGGTCAAAGGGTAGGGAGGTTAAAATTTAATGGAGACCACAATTATCCTGCATAAGGCAATATAATGCCACACACTTGCCAATTGATATGGTGTGCACGCGACACCTGTGGTGAAGACCTATTCTTCCCTGTCTCCTGTGTAAACAACAATACAGTCAGAGTTCTTCAAGTATTTATTTGTTTTGTTATTGCCTTAGAACTCCTTTTTCCTGGTTACCTATAAGATTAATAAATATGAGCTTACCTAATGGTTTCACTATCTTTATCACTCACTTTCATTATCTTTCTCACAGTGTCTGGTATATTTTTGTATCCTTTTATTTCAAAGATCTTATTTGTATTTTGTCCTGAAAATCTGAGTGTTTTACCTGGATTTATGTGCAGCATGGTGAGAGCTTGAGGGGGCCAGAAGGGGGCATCCAGTCCCCTGGAACTGGAGTGACAGACAGCCATGTGCTGCCATGCCGGTGCTGTGAATCAAAGCAGGGTCCTCTAGAAAAGCAAACAGAGCTCTTAACCACCCAGCCATCTCGCCAGCCCCCCTGCTTCTTTAAAATAGCAAGTAGTTGACCTTCTTGGCTATCTGTCTGTCTTTCTTCCTTCTGTTCTTTCTTTTGTTTTAAGGGTTTACTTATTTATTTTATGTATATGAGTACACTGTAGCTGTACAGATGGTTGTGAGCCATCATGTGGTTGCTGGGAATTGAACTCAGGACCTCTGCTCACTCAGGCCTGGCTCATTCTGGCCCAAAGATTTGTTTATTGTTATATGTAAGTACACTGTAGCTGTCTTCAGACACACCAAAAGAGGGCATCAGATCTCTTTACGGATGCTTGTGAGCCACCATGTGGTTACTGAGAATTGAACTCAGAACCTTCAGAAGAGCAGTTGGTGCTCTTAACCACTGAGCCATCTCTCCAGCCCCCTTGGTTGTGTTTCTAATAGAGCTGAAATGGAAGAGAGTTGTGAGGCTTATTAAAGGATTGTTAATGACAAATCATGCTTAGTGTTGCTTTCAAGCCAATTGTCTTGGTGAAGGTGCCACATGCTTAGATCTTAGCTCTTGAGGGAAGCAGAGGTATCAATGCCCTGTCTGGGGGGGAATAAAAACCACCAAGGGCTGGAAGAGAATACAGGCTTAGCATTGCAAGATCCTAGGCTTAGTCCCCACAGTATGAAAAACAAAAACCCTATTGTTGTATATGGTGATTTGAAAGAAAATGGCCCCCACAGGCTCAGTCAATGGCAAATTAGGAGGTGTGGCCTTTGTTGGAATTGGTGGGGTGTTGTTGGAGGAAATGTGGTACTTCACTTCCAGCTGCCTGCTGATCCAGATGTAGAACTCACCTTCTCCAGCACCATGTCTGCCTGCAAGCCACCATGCTTCGCGCCATGGCAATAATGGGACTAAACCTCTGAACCTGTAAGCCAGCCCCAGTGAAATGTGTTCTTTTATAAGAGTTGCCTTGGACCTGGAGACTTCACATCAATAAAACCCAAACTATGACTCTGTATGTCATCATTGTTTAGTATACCACTTAATTTATTTATGTTTGAGGCTATGTGACTGACAGCTCTTTTTCTCCTGGAACGTGTGCCATGTTGTGAGGAAGCCCAGCATCAGTCTTCCTTGATATGAATGAGACTCCCATCCAAACATTAACCAGTCCTGACCCTGCTTAACTTTGAGATCAGACAAGCTTGGGTGCATTCAGGGTAGTATGGGCTGGAGAGAAGGTTTAGAGGCTAAGAGCACTGGCTGCTCTTGCAGTGGACCCAAATTCACTCACATTACGAGACTTACAGCTGCCTATAACTCTAGCATCAGGTGATCAGCCACCCTCTTCTGGCCTCTGGGGGCACCAGGTACATACATGATATATATAAATTTATTCAGGACTCCACACATGTATAAAATAAAAACAAACAAAAATACCTTCCAGTTAATAGGCAGGAAAAAAAAGAACACTAACTGGCCAAATTATTTATTTTACTACCAACTCACACTTTTTCTATTCTTCTTAGTGAGATATGCTTGAGTTTCTCTATGCTATCTTATAATGTTTCTATTTTTATTTCTAGCTCACACTCTTTTTATTTAACTCAGGGTTTTGTTTGTGATCCTTTGTTTGAGACAGAATCTCATCCCTACAGCAGACTGGCCTAGAACTCACTGTGAGAGGCAGGCTGGCGTCCAGCTCTCCACAATGCTCCTGTATCAGCCTTCCAAGGACTAGGGTTACAGGTGTGAGCCTCCACAGTCAGCTCACCTTCCTCACTATTCCCTCACAACGAGGCTCGTGACAGAAACCTAACATCTTGTTCACTCACTACGGATATTTGCATCTTAGTCCAACAACAGCTCTTGGTGAGAGGATCATGGTGTTTACAGATCCACTAGCTTCCTCCCAGGCTCACCCTCCTTTTCCTCCAGGCAACATTGAGGCTCTTCATTGTGGACATTCGTTCTTCTCTTTCCTTCAACCCATTGCTTCTCAGTCCCGTTATCAGACCCTCCTCTCTTAGATTCTAATCTTGGTTAGCTTCTCTATTTCATATCTGTTTTATGTTCCTGTGACAAAATACCTGAGGTTGGGTACTTTATAGAGTAAAGAGGTAGTTTTTTTCTCTCTCTTTCTCTCTCACACACACAGTTTTGTAGGCTGGAAATTCAAATCTTGACAACCCCATATAATTAGGACTTCATGTGGTATAATATATCAGTGGTGATGGTGGTGGTGGTTGTTTCTTGGTGGTAGTAATGGTGGTGGGGGTTATTTGTTGGTAGTGGAGGTGGTGGTGGCGGTGGTAGTTTGTTGTTGTGTATATATTTGTCTCTTCCCATAGTAAAGAAACATTCAGACTTTTGTTTTTTAACAACTTAAGCTTTGGGAGAACTGATACTCTTTGAAATGTCATTAATCTCTACCAGTGCTGACACCCACTTAAGAATGAGTTAACCACCTTCCACTAGATACCATCTCCCAACATCTCCATATAAGAAGCAAGCTCCTGGTCATGAGCTTTTGGGGACACACTCAAACAGTATCCAGACCACAGCATCTTTCATATGGCTTTCAAGTCTCTGTCTCTGTCTGTCTCTCTCCCTCTCCAATTCACTAGGTAGACCAGGCTGGACCTTGAACTCATAGAGATCTGCTTGTCCCTGCCTCTTGAGTACTGGGAATAAAGGTATATGCTCCCACTCTCTTCCCCAGTGCTTTAAATGGTAATCCCTTTGCTGATGAATCCTATGCTTGTATCTTGTGCCCTGGTGCCCCAGTGCCTCATGGAACACCATTCTTCAGCAGGCAACCTCACCAGCTGTTCGTTCCCCAGGTGGTGTCTCACAGTGACACCTATAAGCCTGGAGCGTGTCTGCATTCCAATCTGCTCCTTTCCAATTAGCTAATAAAACCAGCCTCTACATCTGCTCCTCCCTTGGTGGCCCATGTCTTATCTCTGAGTTCGCCGCAACTGGCAGACTTTAGGCAGGTTCCATAACCTCCTAACAAGGGCATTAAATTATGAATGGATCCACTGCTTAATTCATTCATTCATTCATTAAGTCAGAGTCCTCGGATGGGCCAGTCAGTGCCAACCAAGCCCTCAGCGCCTGTGGAGGACACTTTACATTTAAACCATCTTAGAAAGGGGAAGGGGATGGGCTTGTTTCCAGACATACTGAGCTTCAGTTTGATCCTTCACTGAAATAAATGGGGAACTAGAAAATATGTGGCCTACCTGAATATATATATATATATATATATATATATATATATATATATATATATATATATATATATATCTTCAATCAGACTTTTGTTCGTGCAAAGCAAGCATTTGAACATTGAGCTGAGTGGTGCTTAGCCCTATAGTTTTTCTTTGCATTTTGACACAGGGTCTCGCTAAGTTCCTTAAGGTGACCTAGAATTTACACTGTTGCCCAGGAAGACCTCAAACTTGTGATCCTCCTGCCTTACCTACCAAGAAGCTAAAATAACAGGCCGACACCATTACACCTAACCCCTTACACACACACAAACACACACACACACACACATACTAAGAAGACAGAGTCCGAGTTTCTTGCTGTTACTCGATGGATCTGTAGAGAGAATGACCTTTCCTCCAATAAGGCAAACTACTTCAGTGCAGAGGGGTCCAAAAATAGCACTTCCTGGGCTTCAGGTCTAGCTGGTCCTCATCGTATAGAGCCTGGTATTGATGGTTGGGTCTAGTATTGAACCAAGACTTCCCTTCCAAGGAGGCTTTGCTGTGTGTCTAGTATATTTTGTTCAAGACACCATCACATTCCCTTGTGGGCTTGGCCCATGAAGCGTCAGTATAGAGAGGGAAACAGATGACCCTAGCCATCCCTCGGAACTTGACTCCGAGCTAATTCCTCCGTTCTTTTAATAGCGCTGGTTCCTCTTTGTGCTCTGCCAGCCTTTTCTCTACATTCCTGTGGTAGAAAGCAGCTACAAAGCACAGTTGGCTTTTTTTTTTTTTTTTTCGGGTGTGTCCTATCATACTTCCCTCATCTTGGTGGCTGTAGCTTGCTGCTGGCTCCTTCGGGTTAGTGACTGCTAATTGGCATGTGACCTTCTTCTCCTGCAAGGGCCTTTGCAATGTCTCTGTGTGGTTGTGCTTCCACCAACTATGGCACCTTCAGCGCTCTGCACTGACATTTCCCCTCTGAGCCAGGGTCTCATTATGTAGTCCAGACTAGCTCAGAACTCACTGCTCAACCACTCGGGCCTTGAACTTGTGTTCTTTCCATCTGTGCCTTCTGAAAGCTTGGAGTTTTTAGGCATGTTGCCACCAAATTTGGCTTACACTGCATTCTATGAATTTACACTTTGCAAATCACCAGCAAGCCTTGAACCGTCCTGGTCTGCATAACCAGGATAGCCATCTGATGGTTTCTTTTCTTAGAGAAGGAAGTGTTGGCAAGAGCGTAGAGAGGGGCATTCACTCAGTATTGGTGAGAATGTAAAACGGTGTCCTCAGCCTGGGAAAAGCTACAACAGTTCCTCAAAAGTTAAAAATAGAATTCCCAGGGGCTGGGGAGATTGCTTAGTGGGTAAGGGCGCATACACACACACACACACACACACACACACACACACACACACACACTTCCAAGGACCCAGGTCTGGTCCCAGGCAAATATGTTGGATGGCTTACAACTGATAGGAACTGTAAATCCAGGAGATCAAACACCTTCTTCTGATCTCCACAAGTATGCACATACATGCATGCATTCACACATATACACACACAAACACAAACATACACACAGGTGCACACACATGCACATAAATGAAATATTTTTTTAAATTTTGTATTGATTCTCTGTCAGTCTCACACCATGCACGCCAGTCCCACTCATCTCCCCATCCCTTCATATCTACCCTTGCAAACCTCCCACAAATAAAAAACACACAAACAGATAAAACAAACATAGAAAACGTCTCATGGAAAGTGTAGTGTGTCACAGTGTGTCCCACACTATACCCCTCTGTCCACAGAACTTCACTTGTAAATGTCCATTGCGATGAGTCATTGGTCTAATTTGATGTCTCTGGCTTCTGTGACATCATCAATATTGGATCTTCATCTTTATATAATCCAGCAACTGTGATTCAGGGTATATATATCCAAAAGAATTGGAAGCAAGGTCTCAAAAATTCTTTTGTACAGGCTTGTTCAAAGCAACATTATTTACAGAAGTCAGATGCTGTAAGCAACTCAAGTGTTCACTGACAACCGATAAACTAAATATGGTGGAGTTACCATATTATGCTAACATATAGTACTATATTATGCTAATAATTTTAAAAAAGGGATGCTTTCTATTTGTTTGTCTATGATTTGGTTCACCCAAGGCTGACTTCCAACCTTTAATCCTCCTGCCTCAGCCTCCTGAGTGTTGGAATTGCAGGCATGTACTACCACCCAGCAGGAAGGAAAGTCTGATGTTGCTGTCATGTGGATGAAATCTGAGGATACTGTGCTAGTGAAATGAGCAAGCCCCAACAAGGCCATGCTTCCATCTGGGAGGGCTCTGAGAGATGCATACTGGGGTGGGAGCGAGGGGAGAGCTGGTGTTCACTGGGTCCAGTTTCCATTTTAAAACAGGGGGGGAAAAAAGCTACAAAGTCATCCTGTACATTGAATGTCATGAGTGTGCTTAACACTGTTGAATAGTATGTTTAAAGTGGTTTTGATGGTATCTATTTTATCATCATAAATTTATCTTTCTTTTAAGTTTTGTTGTAAAGACTTATTATTTAATTGGGTGTACCTACCTGTGTGTGCGCATGTGCATGGGCATGTCCCAGGAAGCCACAAGAGGGCGCCAAATCTCCTCACAGTTGTGAACCATTTGACATGGGTACTGGGAACCAAACTTGGAGCCTCTGCAGATCCTCTTACCGAGCTGAGCCATTTCTCCAGCCTCCCATTTTTAAAAAAATTTTTTTATTTTAAAGAGTAGAGCATGGATCCAAGTCCTATCCTTTCTCCTCTCTTCCCCCTCCTCCTTATCCTTTCTCCTCCTCCTCCTCCTCCTCCTCCTCCTCCTCCTCCTCCTCCTTCTCCTCCTCCTCTTCCCCTTTTCTTTGCTATGGTTTTGAAACAACGTGGCACTACATAACCCAGACAAGCCTTGAACTCATAATCCTCCTGTCAGATACTCAGATTTCAAGTGTGTGCCACCATGCCTGGGTCATTCATTCTCTTTCTTTCTTTCTTTCTTTCTTTCTTTCTTTCTTTCTTTCTTTCTTTCTATTTTATTGTATGTGTATGGTCATTAAGCCACCACGTGTGTCTATGGTGGCTAGTTTTATGTGAACTTGACACAAGTTATAGTCATTAGAGAGGAGGGAACATCATTTGAGAAACTGCCTCCATGAGCTCAGGCTATAGGGAAGTCTGTAGGGCATTTTCTTAATTAGTGAATAATGGGGGAGGACTCAGCCTATTGCGGGTGGTGCTATCACTGGGATAGTGGTCCTGGGCTCTATAAGGAAACAGGCTGAGCAAGCCATGAGGAGCAAGCCAGTAAGCAGCACTCCTCCGTGGTTTCTGCATCAGCTCCTGCCTCCAGGTTCCTGCCCTACTTGAGTTCCTGTCCTGACTTCCTTCAGTGATGAACAGGGACATGGAAGTATAAGGCAAAGAATCATTTCCTCCCTAAGTTGCTTTTGGTCATGGAGTTTCAGAAACAGTAGCTTTAACCAAGACAAAGTCTAGCACCACATGAATGCCTGGTGCTTAACCCCTAGAGCTTGAGTTACAGTCATGAACTGCTGGGAATTGAACCCCAATCTCTGGAATAGCAGCCAGTGATCTCAGTCACTGAACCATCACTCCAGGCCTCCCATTCAATGTCTTCAGAGGTGACATTGTGGCATATTCTATTTATACAAGGTGCACCCAAATGGCCTTCCTGAGGTCCCTTCCATCTCATCCTGCCAAGGAACAACTTAGCTCACGGGGCCCTAGTGCTGATTGGTATCTTACTTGCTGGCCTACTGACTTATGAGAAACAGAAACTGTGGGTCATTAATTTAAAGTAAATCTGAAGAAAGTGGTAGACTCCAAGGAAGTACAGAGCAGCCTTGTAGAGTGCAGTAAAATAGCTCCCTTTGCTATGTGGGTTTTTAATCTCGTGTCACTGTCAATTCTGGCTCTTATTTCCTGAGCCACTTAAGTCCTATGCAGAAAGCCTATGCCTGTGTCTTGAAGTACGGCCTCTGAGATGGCTTTTGAAATTGCTGAGTTCAACACTACTGCCTTTGATTCATCCTGAGTTGGGTTTTCTGCTGAGCAAGAGTCAAGGATCTGACTTTTCCAGCACCGTTTGAGCAGAAGTGGTCCTTTCTCTGATGCATGCTCTGGGCATCATCTCTGAGCTTCAGACGCACACAGCTATGTGGGTTTATCTCTGCCTGGCCCATCGGTCCACCCAACTGTGCACGTGCCGGCATCAGGCTGTTTGTGGCTCTGAAGTACGACGTGAAATCGGATGTTGTGACTTATGCTTAAGATCACTTTGGCTATTTTGTATTTCCAAGATAATTTCAGGATTTTTTTTCTATGTCTGGCCTCATATATATTTAGAGAAAGAAGCTAGAGAAAGCTGAATTAAAGAATAACTTGTAAAATATTGCCCTTTTTTTATAGCATTACTATACTTGATCTTACTTTTTCAAGTTCTACAACACAGTCTTACAGTCAATCATTTACAGACTGTATTAACTATACCCTAGCTATTATGATATATGTGCATTTTCCATAGGCAATTAAAAGTAGGGTAGTTCCAGCAACTCCAGGTAGTTGGGAGAATCTGTTTTCCCTCCTTCTGTCTTCTCCCCTCCCTCTCTGTATCCCTCTCTCTGTTCCTCTCCTCTCCTCTTCCCTCTTTCTGTAAATCCCCCCTTGCTGCTCCCTCTGCCCCACTCTTCTCTACCTTTCCCTCTCTGCACCCCTCTTCCTCTTTAGCACCTTTATCCTGTACTCACAGATAACTTTCAAAGTGAAGTGAACACTTTACCATCCTCCTAATAGTGAGTATAACAGATGTTGACAAACTCAGGATGACTTCAGGTGTCATGCCTGAAGCCGTAAGAATGTTTCCAACCACATGTGGATTCCTCAGCCACAGACACTGCGACCTAATAAATATTTTCAGGTAAGCCGTGAAGTTTGGATGAATATATTATGTAGAAATAGAAAACGAATATGTCACACACAATTCTGTTTGACCAACAAATACAAACAGAAGCAAAACTGTATGTGGTGTCTGAAGCCAGGGCATAGCGTGTTTACTGAAGCGCAATTTAGACACTCAGCATCACGGAAGCAGAGAAACTCTGAGAAACAAAGCCAAGTATGAATTCGAGACAGTTTTATTCAGCTACAAAGAATGAACGTACTGGGGATTGAGAGCGTGCTTACCGGAGTGCTTGTCACTCTTCCAGAGGACCCGAGTTCAGTTCCCAGCACCCATGTGGGGTGGCTTACAACATCCTGTAACTCCAGCTGCAGGAAATGGTGTCCTCTTCTGGCCTTGGCAGGCACTGACTGCACTTATGGGCACCTATAGACATAGCACACACACAATTTAAACATAAAGATATATTTTAAACTGTGTTAAATAATGAAGTTATGCGGGCTGGAGAGATGGCTCGGTGGTTAAGCATACTCTTCCGAAGGTCCTGAGTTCAGTTCCCAGCAACCACATGGTGGCTCACAACCATCCGTAAGGAGATCTGACGCCCTTTTCTGGTGTGTGTGAAGACAGCTACCGTGTACTTAGATATAATAATAAATAAATCTTAAAAAAATAATGAAGTTATGCAAATGACAGGGAAGTGGTTATCTCTAAGGTGGGCACTGGCCTCCTGCCTTTAGACAGGAATCCAAACTGAAACTTATAGCATGAACCCTTCTAAATTTGGGCCTCTGAGGCACCATAGTCACGTGGGCTGCTTCCTTATAATTAATCTGTTTACGCACACATGTGTGCACACACATTATACTAGGTTCTATTTTTTTAGAACTCTATTGCCGTGTAATATAACAAACATTTTAAAACGTTTGTTTTGTTGGAGACGGGGTCTCGCTATGCAGCCCAGACTGGCCTAGAACTCACTAAGTAGACTAGGCTGGCCTTGAACTCACAGAGAACCACCTGCCTCTGCCTCCTGACTGCTGGGATTAAAGGCGTGTGCCACCAAGCCTGGTTTAATAAATAATTGTTAAATTGATTAACTTCAAAAAAATAACTGAAAGGATAATTTCACCAGTAAACAGGGAGAAATCTCAGAAGAATTAGGAGGAAAAGCAAACTGTCTTCAAAAGCAGCAATAAGATTGACAGCTGAAGCCGGCGTGGTGGCGCACCTTAATCCCAGCACTTGGGAGGCAGAGGCAGGCGAATTTCTGAGTTTGAGGCCAGCCAAACATGAAGAAAGAATACAGGATGCTGTGTAAGAACAGATGGCAGAACCCTCCTAGTATCTGAGGCAGCCCCTCCCTTCTTACACACTGACAGGTGCATTGCTAAGACACTGGGTCTGTAGTTAACAGACTTCTGGTGTTGGCATCTCTCACCTGAGAAGTGAGCTCACATCAGAGTATGGCTGGCCAGTTGGTGGTCCTGCTCCCTATCCCCTCCCAGTCATCTGCCAGAGTATCAGAGAGCCCAGCTGCAGGCATGCACTGTGAAACCCTTTTCCTCAGAGGTCTGTAGACTATGCCCTGTGAGCCTGATTCCTCTCTTCCAAGCTTTCTCTGTATTGCTGGGGTCTGAACTCTCCTTAGAGGCCCTGCCATGCTATCTATATCTGATGCCATGCTCTCTGTCTGTCTGTCTGTCTGTCTGTCTGTCTGTCCGTCTGTCCGTCTATCCATCCATCCATCCATCCATCCATCCATCCATCTGCTTGCCCATCTGTCTGTGACATTAATAACTCCTCTAATAAACTCCTTATCCCCAGTGTCCCCTTGAAGTTCATATCCAAGGCCTTCCTATATCTTCTTTGCCCTGGGGCAGGGACAGGGTTTTACTACGTAAACCAGGGGAGCCTTGAAATGGTGTGTGTCACCACCTCTGGAAGATAATATCCTCAAATAAGCTAAAAGCAACTGGTTGCCAACCTACATGCCAACCACAGCAGTGAAAGGAAGCTGCAGAGATGGGGGTGGAGAAAGATGGGCATAGTGACACACACCTGTGATCCCAACACTTGGGAGGCAGGGATGGAGGGATGGAGAGCTTGAGGCTAGCCTAGACTACAAAAAAGGAGGAAGAGGAGGAGGGGAGAAGAACAGAGAGGGGGAGGGGGAGGAGAAGAACAGAGAGGGGGAGGAGAGGGGGAGGGAGGAGTGGAATGTTTAGACAACATTTAAACAGCCAGTTACTGGGGGAGTTAGTTACTCATGCACCGCCCACAGAAGGCAGAAGCCATGTTTAAAGCAGTTATTCAAGTAGGAGAAAAATGATCTAGAGTTAAGGAATAAACTACTGGGCATGGTGGTGCACGCTTTTAGTCCCAGCATTCAGGAGGCTGAGGCAAATGGATCTCTGTGAGTTTGAAGCCAGCCTGGTCCCCAGAGTCTCTAAGCAAACGCTGACTGTATAAAACTAAGATATATTCTCACAAAGTGGGCTAGAGAACTTTACCAAGACGTGAATCCGGAGCTGAAGCTGTGTGCTCTTGAAGAATCTTGAACTCTGATGGATCATTCTGAAGCGAGGCAGGGAGGGGAAGAGGGCAGTGTTGGGTCCGCAAAAACAAACCAAAACGCTTCACTGTGAGTCTGCAGAGCTTCTCCCTGTTCAGAAACTCAGGGAGCCAGCGTAGAGCATCCTGCTCAGAGTTAATCCCACAGGAAGAGAACAGAAACTGTGATATGCGCCCGGCAACTATGGTCACCAATAGATGGGCCACAACTCTGGGAAGTTTTTAATTCCCCAGCTCTTCCAGTCTGCTAAGTGCTTCTGGCTCAGCATCCAAAGAAGCCTCCAGGAGTAGTTGAGTCACAGACAGAGGGAGCTGTAAATTGAGCCTACTTAGAAGGGAGCTGGCAGCGCCTCGGGGCCTCAGAGGAGTGTGGAATGGGGATAAAATACTCAAATCTATTTTTAATCATCTTGGGAGAGCTTACTCAATTAATTGTAAATGAATCATATGTTGACCTTAAAATTCTCAGATACATCTTTAGGTTGGTTTGTTTGTGTATTCATTTGTTTATTTGTATGTGTGTGTGTGGGGGGGGGGTGCATGAGAGAGAGCATTTTGTTTATGTGCACCACAGGAGCTCCTAGAAGCCAGAGAGGGTTTTGGATTTTCCCAGGAACCGGAGTTAGCAGTAATTGTGATCTAACACGTGGGTGCTAAGGACTGAACCTGGGTGTTCAGCAAGAGCGATCTTAACAGATGAGCAAGTAAATTAGTGGATGAAAATGTTTGAGCCAGTCAGGGAAGCTCAGGCCTTTAATCTCAGTACCTGCTAGGCAGAGGCACATGGATCTCAGTGAATTCTAGGCCAGCCCGTTCTACATAGTGAGCTCCAAACCAGCCAGGACTAGTAAGGTCCTATCTGAAAAATAGAAAACTACACACACACACACACACACACACACACACACACACACTCTCACACACTCACACTTACACATACTCACACTCACACGTACACTCATTCACATGTACACATTCACACACATAGTCACACATACACACACACACACACACACACACACACACATAGAGACATACATGAGAAGGAAGATGTCATAAACAAAAAGTCTTGAATATTTTTATGCTTATAATTTGGAGGATTCAAATACAATCTAGTAAAAAAAAAACAAAAAACCAAAAAAACTACAATCTATTAAAAGCAAGCAAAGCCTGAATAATGTCACATCTAGTGAATACATTCAGTTTATGATTGCATCTCTTCCTAGAAACGATACACCCAGTCCCAGTGGTAGATACCACTAAACAGTCAAGGACAGTAAATATTTGTTTTTCCAGGAACTGCTAACAGAGGAAACACTTCCAGACTGGTATAGGAAGACAGAATGACCTTTATCCCGTAAAAGGGTCACCTCAGTTTGATAGTCTTTTTCTGTTTGTTTTAGTTTTGAGACAGGGTCACGTGATGTGTCTTAGGCTGGCCTTGAACTTTCAGCGGTCTTCCTGCCCACAGCTTCTCAAGTGTTGAGATTAAAGGCATGTGCCACCATTTATTGGTATTTTAAACAAATGATCAGTCCCCAGAATAACATAATACAGGGAAAATCATGTGGTTACCTCAATAGATGCAGCTGAGGTGTATAAAATAAAAAAAATACAGCAATCATTTGTGGTCAAATTTCTGTCATTGGCTTTAGCCACCAGTTTGACAGACCCAGGAAGAGGGGACTTCATTTGAGGAAATGAGTCTTTTAGAATGGACTGTAGGCACATCCAGGGTGATTTTCTAGATTGCTAATTAGTGTAGGAGGGTCCAGCCCACAGTGAGCGGTGCCATTCCTAGACAGGTAAGCCTGGCCTATGTTACATAGGTGAGCCAGAGACAGCAAGTCAGTAAGCAGTGTTCCTCCATGGCTTCTGCTTCAGTCTCTGCCTCCAGGTTCCTGCCTTGAGTTCTTGCCTTGGTGTCCCCTGATGATGAACTATGACCTGGAAGCCAAATAAACTTCAAATTCCTTTTGGTCAGTGTTTT
>LR749490.1:855454-937279 GCA_902729485.2 Mus minutoides | reverse complement strand
GAGGAGGAGGAGGAGGAGGAGGAGGAGGAGGAAGAAGAGGAGGAGGAGGAAAGAAGAGGAAACTTGCATTGGCAGCCTGGAAAAAAAATGTATAAGAAAAGTATGTTGGCTATTACTCCTTTGATTCACTATTGACCAATGTATCTAGGCAATGATGAGGAAAGAAAAGGGTAGTGCATGCCTGTGGTTCTGGCACGGAAGAAGCTGAGGCAGGAGGATTGCTGCAAGTCAAAGGCCAACCTGAGCTCCCTGGCAAGACCTTGTCTCTAAAAGGCGGGGGGTCGTAGGTGACAGTTCAGTTGGTAAATACTTGCAGGTAAGCATTAGGACTTCATTTCAATCTCCAGAACTGGTATTTAAAATAAACAAAAACGTGTGGTTGCTCGTGCTTGTAACCACAGGGCTGTGGAGGTGGCTGCAGGTGGGCTCCTGAAGCTCTCTGGTAAGTTCCAGGCCAATGAGAAACTCTCAGAAAACAAACAAAAACCCTAGTGGATGGCACCTGGGGAATACCACCCATAATCAACCTTTGCCCTCCACATGCACACACACACACACACACACACACACACACACACAGGTACCTGCATACACATGAACATGCATACACACATATGCATGCATACGCACAAGGTATAAGGACTAGAAAAGAAATAAAACTGCTATTGTTTATAAATGATGTGACAAAGGCAATTGTTCCATCCCTGGGACTCACATGGCAGAAGGAGAGATGGACTCCTGCAGGTTGCCCTCCGACTCCCACCTGCGTGCTATGACAGGGGTGTCCCCACCCCACCCCCCGAAAAATAAATAAATAGATAAATGTAAAACACATTTTAAACCCTGTCTTCAAACCAGTCCCATTGGCTTTGCTGATTGCTCTGCTCTGTCTTGTCTGAGGGATTGGACTAGGGGTGTAACAAATGATATAACCATTCAGCTATCATCCCAGTTCTCTTCTCCCTTTTGATTTCCAGACTGTCTCACTGAGTCCGCCAGCAGGACCTCGAACTCTCTCTGCAGCTCAGGCAGGCCTTGAACTTCCCACCTCCTGCCACAGCCTGAGTTGCTACAATTACAGTCCTGGTTACATCGTCACATTCCTTGGTACCTGGGGCTAGACCTTCAAGACTGGAGTTGCTGAAGGGGTGTATGACTCCATGTAGAACATGATCAACTACCATCTCACAGATCTGCACAGACCCGACGGAGCCACTCTGGGAAATGGCTGGGCAATGCTGTACACTGAATAGACATGCACATCCTCTGGTCCAGACATCCCATTCCTATGTATAAAACGCCACAGAGAGGTGCACATCCAGAGACATGTCTAGGGATGTACACCAAGATAGTCATAGTAACCCAAAATGAAGGCAAACCAAATGCCCACAGCAGGGGAATGTGGAGATGAATTTGGGCATATTGATACAGTGGACTTCCATGGAGTAATGAAAATGAGTTCTTTTGCCACATACACACACACCCCTGCCACATACACACACACCCCTGCCCCATCCCCACAGAGGCAGAATTTATGAACACAGAGTTGAGGGAGGAATGGTGGTGAACACCTGTAATCCCAGCACTCAGGGAAAAGAGGCAGGAGGGCTGAGAGTGACCATTGGGCTCAGCAGGTAAACTTTCCACGCAGGTCTGCGTAGCTGAAGTCAATCCTGGAGCCCACATAAAGGTGTGAGGAAAGACCCTAGCCTGCTGATTTGAATGCTGACCTCTGGCCACGCCCCCTCATGCATTGATAATTAATTATGGTAAAAAAATTTTTATAGTAGAAGAGCAAGGCTGTAATGGCACAAACCTTTAATCCCAGCACTCAGAGGCAGAGGCAGAGGCAGGCAAGTCTCTGAGAGTTTGAGGCCAGCCTGGTCTACATAGTGGGTTCCAGGCCAGTCAGTCCTCAGAGAAACCCTGTCCCAAAAGAAGAGGAAAAAGATGTTCCTTGATTCCATACTTAGCATGTGATTTTTGTGAGTGGTGCAATTTTCCTCTCCAAATGAGTTAATTAAAATAAAATAATTAATCAAAAATAAATAAATAGTTTCAAATCAGCCTACATCCGATTAAAAAGCAAATAAAAGACCTTTATCAGGACAATCCAAATGTCCCTGTTGTCAGGAATACAAATCATGAGTATGAGATCCATCCAAGCTCCTGACAGCATTTCTAATCAACACTACCATTAGCAGCTTGCGAAATCCCTTCTCAAAGACTACACTCCGGGGGCTGGAGATGTAGATTAATTGGCAGAGTGCTTACCGAGAACCCATGAAACTCCAGTTCGATGCACAACATAAAGCTCACGAGGAATCAAAGTGCTGGCCAGACTGGGACAGGAGGATTTGAAGTTTAAGGTCATCCACAGCTAGACAGAGAGTTCAAAACCAGCCTGGACTCCTGAGACTCCATCTCAACAATGACAGTAAAGCCAGTTTTATGGATAAAGAAACATCAACAGCACTATTCCGAGCTAAGGGATTACCTGGGAGTTCTAGGCATCAGCCCCCCCCCCCTGCATTAAAAAAAATCTGCATGTAATTCCCCCACAGCAACAGGCTAGGGCATTATTAACACAGTACAGCATGTACTATGTACTACAGTTAATTTATGCAACTATGATTTAATGCCACATCTGTACATTTGTTTACATTTCTCTAGGTTGCAAATGGCATTGTGCAGTCATGCATGGCATCTGCAAGAGTCCATTTTGATCAACTATAACTTATTATAGTCTCTGCATATATTTTACGGTAATGAATGATAAAGCAACATATCCCCCGCAAATATTTTATGTATCTATGGTGTATCTTTTTTCTTAATGTTTTCAAGTTGATGAAAATCTCCAATAACTACTACCTAAGTCCACACTTAGTAGGTCCACACCATTCAAACCTGGGCTTTTCGAGCGTCAGCTGTATTTTTTATTACGGAACTGAGAAGAAAGGTTTCAGAAGTAGAAGAAAAGCAACCTGGGAAAAAACAAGAATAGACCCAACGCAGCTACCCAGATGTAGCTCTTATCCCCAAGGAATCCAAAACTAATTTTCACCATGGATCCCCCTTAAGGACGGCGTTTCCTTATCCCCCACGGATTATTTAGGCGAACTCCGGGCTTTGAGTGTCCCAAAGCTAGCTGAGTCTGCGGTTGCTATGCTCAAACCCCTCTGTTGCTAGTCCTGGTTACCATAGAAACCTGTAATCAAAAACAACCCTTACCCTCTTCTTCCTTATCCCAGGGGGCAGAGCTGAGCTCTCCAAGCTGCGGCTTTGGCTACAGCCGACGCGGGGGTGGGTGGGAGTGGGCGTGGGGGTGGGTGGAACCGAGCGAGCTGCAGATTTACCCTAGACCCTTAACAGGATTTGGCATCTGCGGACCTCATGTGATTCTAGCAGAATTCTGTGTCAAAACCAACTTCGGTTTCTTCTTTTTCTCACAACAATCCTGGATTAATGAATACCCCAGTAATCACAGGTGGGGATTTCCTACCCAGCTGGCGCTTCCTTGGCTCAAGGCCCGGTCCTTCCATCCTCCACCTAAGGAGGAAGGCATCCTGGCAGGTCTCACGGGAGTTTTTGGAAGTAGGCGGAACAGCTACTAAACCCGTCCGTGAGCGAGAGAACGCGCTCAGTTCCCGGGTGCTTCCTGAGAGCTCTTGTTTGAACAAGTTTTAGATCGATGGGCTCTTTAAAAAGTAATAATAATATGGGCTGGAGCGATGGCTCAGTGGTTAAAGAACTTGCTACTCTGTCACGGGATGTGAGTCGGGTGGGATCCCAGCACTCATGTCAGGTACGCTAAGTAATAGAAATGATTTGCTAAGTAGGTGGCTTGGGTGGATTTTATTTAAAATTCTAATGGTAAGTGAAATTCACCTGGTGCCCCCCTCTCCTTCCCCATTCCTCTCTTCCCCTTCCCCTTCCCCTCCCTTGTTCTCCCTTCCCCTCCTTCCTCCATACTGGTATACAGAGAGGCTCATCTGGGAGGTGGAGGCAGGAGGATCAGAATTTCAAAATGATCATTAGCTGCATGAGATTCTGTCTAAAAAAAAAAAAAAGAAAAGAAAAAGGGCCGACGAGATGGCATAGGGAGCTTGCTGCCAAGCACGACTGCCAGAATTTGAACCCAGAGATGTACATGGCAGGAGAGAGCTGACTTGGAAATTTTCCTGTGACCTCTAATCTTATTATGTGGCAAACAAACCCTGCTGCCACCACTAAATAAATACATTTATGTAATTAAAATTTCTAATCTAAAAACAAAACAAAACAAAAAAGCCAAAAACCTTTACAAAGCCATTGGCTCAGCAGCTAAGGACAACCTGCTACACCCAACCTGACCCCACCCCCCACCTGAATTTGATCCATGGGACACATGTGGTGGAGAGGGAGAACCAACTTCCACTGTCTGTCCTCTGGTCACGTGAACTGTGGCAGGTGTGCCCAACGACAAAAATCCACATGGAACTATAAAAAAAAATTAAACATCTTCCAAAAGAATCCCACCTGAACACGAATTATTTTTCGTTGAAGTGTGTGTACATATCTATATGTGTTCATGAGTGTGACATACCTGTGGAAAGCCAGAGGTCAATATCAGGTGTGCTCTCCACATGACTTTTTTTAGACAGGGTCTCTCCTTGAGCCCAGACCTTACCAGTTTGGCTAGACTGGCTGACCAGTAAGCTCCAGGGAGCCTCCTTTCCCCCAGTGCCATGGCTTCCCACAAGTTGTACCATGCCTGGCCTTCCACACTGGCCCTGGGGATCCTAACTCAGTTCCCCATGTTTGCACAGTGCGTTCTTTGCCTACTGAGTCATCTCCCCAGCTCAGGAACAAACATCTCTAGACCGAGGACCTTAATTTTTTCTAAGGAGGAGCTGCCTGCCTCTCTGAGTACATATCCTATATGCAGTCCCTCAGAGAGCAGGAAGAAGGGCAAGAAGGGGACTGTTCCCAAAAGAACTTGCCATTAAGTCAACAGTAGCAGCGACCAAGAAGAAAAAGCACGATGATTGTTAGGTGTGAAAACTATTTAGGGCGTTTTGAAGCTGTGTCTGTCTCTGTCTGTCTGTCTGTGTACCTTGGGGCTTTATCATAACTGTGTGTTTGCATTTGCTCCCATCTCTTTCACAGAGGCCCGCCTGACTATTAAATTACACTACTGGAGCTAAAACCACAACTTCAAACACCACGTGGGTGAATTCGCTGCCACTGGGCCATATCCCCAATCCAAGCCTACTCCTGAAAAGGCCGGGTATCTCACACGGGTTCCTTCTCCACCTCCTGTGGTTTCCCCACCATGGGACTTTGATACAATGTTCACTTCGCCTCTTATTCTGAGACTTTGATACAATGTTCACTTCGCCTCTTATTCTGAGATTTTGATACAATGTTCACTTCGCCTCTTATTCTGAGACTTTGATACAATGTTCACTTTGCCTCTTATTCTATTGTTTGTATCTGTCTCCCTCCCCTAAAATAAACCCAGAGAAGGTCGGCTGGACCTACTTGCTTTCTTCCCTGGTATATATCTAATGCTAACACTATCCCTCACATACAAAATACAGACAATTGAAAACCCAGTACTAATAAAATACCAAGTCTTTTAAATTGAATTACATTTTTTTTTCTTTTGCCTCCACTCAAACTGGAACATTTGGTCAGACCGTCTTTGCAGTGGGCAGAGGACGGCTCCCTAGGCAGAAGCACTTGCTGCCAAGCCTGACTACCTACGTTTGATCCCAGGAAACTTACAATGAAAGAAGAGAACTGAGGCCCACAGGTTGTCCTCTGACCTTCACACCCAAAGTGGCATGTTCATGTCCACATTGATTGATTAAAAACTTTAAGAAAGCCTTTACAAAGGGCTTGGGCCTCAGCCCAGTGGTAGAGCATTTGCCTAGCATGCACAAGGCTCTGGGTTCCTCCCCATCTCTGTAAAATAGGGACAAAAAGTCTTTAGCACTATCCCAAAGTACATTGTGATAGATTTAAAAGATATCAGATCAGGTTGTGCTGTTTCTGATTCTCATTCCATTTTAAAATGAATTACTAGGCTAGAGTAATGGCCAGAAGTTAAAAGTACGTTGTAACCGCTCGTCCAGAGGACCTGACTTTGACCCCCACCACCCATCTCAGGCAACTCACAGGGACCTGTAACTCTAGCTCCAGGGGCTCTGAGTCTGCTGACCCTTGCAGGCACCTGCATTCATGTCTATCGACCGGTACACACATACACATACACCCCCACACTCACATGTGTATGCACATGCACATACACACACACACACATACTCATGCACACACTTTAAAATACTAAAAGTAAATCTTAAAAAATAATTATCAGTAAATATTAATCTCCTACAAGCAAGATATAAAATCCTAGAAAAATTTTATTCTACAACATAAAGTGATTTGGGGGTTAACTGAAGAGTCCCTGAAGAATAATTTAAAGACAACACATACATTTGTCTTTAATCATGGCGTGAAGCATCTGAGGCGTCATGTGAAAACGGCTTACAGGCGATTAGAAGGACCAAGTAGGGAACTGGATGCCAAACTCCGGCCAGACACTTTGTCTGCCTCTGACTTTCCCTGAGAGAGACATATATTAGCATGCAAGTCTGCAGAGGGAGAAACAGAGACCCGGAGAGAAGAGATAACCAGGCCAAGGTCACACAGACCCCCCCAGCAGAGCGGGAGCCTTGGTCTGCTCCTCCCTAGATGGTCTTCTCGCTTTTCAGAACACAGCACAGCATGACGCTGCGCACATGGTTTCATATTCCCGGTCAACACATATGTTTTTAGTAATTGTTGTGTTCCTAGCACGGTGCAGGCTTCCTTGGAGATCGCTGTAGGAAGCACAATGCCTCACTGGGAGGTGCGTGTTAACCCTGGGTTCCTGATAGGATGTGACAACTGATTGGGGTCCATTGTAGATGCCTAGGGAGTTCTGAAAAAGAACAAGAGGGGGAAGAAGAGGAGGAGGAGGAGAAGAGAAGGAGGAGGAGTTGGAGGAAAGGAGGGGGAGAAGAGAAAGAGGAAAAGAAGGGGGGAGGAGGAAAAGAGAAAAAGGAGGAAGAGGAGGAGAAGAGAGGAGGAAGAGGAGAAGAGGAAGAGGAGAAAGAGGAGAAGGAAGAGGAGGAGGGGGAAAGAAAAAGGAGAAGAGGAAGAGGAAAAGTGAAAAAGGAGGAAGAGGAGGAGGAGTTTGGTTTACCTTGTTTCCCTTCATGGTGAAACTTCAGTCCTCACTAGCACTGGCCAATCACCTGCTGTGTTACCTCTGCATGGGAGTACCTCTGGGCCATGATCTTTTATTTCATCTTTCCCTTCTCTTATCTGGAAGTACAGAGGCAAACCCTTATTCTCTTGGATTCTGGGGGTAGGAGGAAGCATGAGATCCAAATTCTGTCAGTTGCAGGTTTAGTCCATTTTCTGTTGCTAAAACAAAACTCCTGAGGCTGGGTAGTTCATACAGGCAAGAGGTTTATTTCAGCTTGTGGCTCTAGAGGCTGAGAGGATTGAAACTGGGCAGCCAAATCTTTTATTTTGTTTTGTGACGAGGCTGGCCTTGTAGCCCAGGCTGGCCCATATTCTCCTTGCTTCAGCTGTCTGAATGAGTGTTGTGTATGAGTATAGGCATGTGCTATAACACCCAAAATAGTTAATTATTCTGCAGTGTTGATGTTGGAATCCAGGGCCTTGGATGTACTAAGCAAGCATTCTACCACTGAGCTACACCACCCCCCAACCCCTCACTGGGAGATTCTAGGCAGGGGCTTTACCACTGAGCCACGCCCCCAGCCCCTCACTGGGGGATTCTAGGCAGGTGCTCTCTGCTGAGCCACGCCCCCAGCCCCTCACTGGGGGATTCTAGGCAGGGGCTTTACCACTGAGCCACGCCCCCAGCCCCTCACTGGGGGATTCTAGGCAGGTGCTCTCTGCTGAGCCACGCCCCCAGCCCCTCACTGGGGGATTCTAGGCAGGGGCTCTCTGCTGAGCCACGCCCCCAGCCCCTCACTGGGGGATTCTAGGCAGGTGCTCTCTGCTGAGCCATATCCTCAACCCAGTAGCCAAGTCTTTCCAGGTCCTCAAGCTGTTTTGCAGCACAGCTCAGCTCAGCACAGCACAGCACAGCACACACATGTGACATCTTCCAGCAACAGCATGCCTGGAGATTGGTGGACATATGTGAAAAAGTGAGTGGAGACACCAGGCTCTATTCATAACAACCTGCTCTAGAGATAACTACTCCCCACTCCGAGGATTAAGTACGTTAATCCCTTCATGAAGGTGGAGCCCCCGTGACATAATAATCTCCTAAAGGTCCCACCAGCCCTCAATACCATCATCCCAGGAACCAGTTTTTCAAGCCATGAATTGGAGCACAAATCACTCAAACCATCTCACAGGCCCCCTGTTAGGACCTTGGACCTGAAACACAATGACACAGACTATGAGCCATCACCAGGGAGCAGTGACTACAGCAGGTAGAGGCCAGACCTGAGAACACATCTGTTCTTAGGTGCCAAGGGCCAAGCCGGAGGAAAGATTTGCCTCTCAGCTCCCATTAAACCTGTGAGCTCATGGAATCTTCTAGAAACCTATGTGTTTGGTTTGATCTTCAGCCTGTTAGCTTGTTTTCATTGGGCAAGAATATCTTTTCTTTTACTCTGTCTTCAACATGGATGCTCACAGTTCAGGAAGCCTGTTTAGCAATCATTTGGGAGACAGAAAGTGAAACTCGCTGCTCTTTGGAAAACTGTGGTTTGGGCTGGTGAGGGAGGGGAGGAAGTCGGTGGGAGAGTGTGAGCCGACCTGTGTATGAGGCTTTAGATTCCACCAGAAAACAAAAAGGCAACTGGTTACTAGTTCTGACCCTTCCTCCATGGGTCAAAGGCTGCCTGAGTCTTTCTCAACCAAGCTGGGAAATGGCAGTTTCTTTCCTTTAGTTCCTGGGATCTACTTGAAGCTTGCTAATTGCACAGAAAGCCACAGGACCAGAGCTGGAAGTCCCTCTTTTGCCAGGGGAGACAGTAAGCCAGACTGGACTGGAGCCCTGGCCCAGGCAGCTAGGAGGGCTGTGTCAATTCCGGCATCCTGCCGGGTTGGTTCTGTGTGACTGAGGCAGGGAGAGGCTTTCCTGCAGTTTGGCTCAACAACTGAGATATTATCTGTAAAGTTGTGCTGTGCCTGGTCCTGAAATCATGAAAGAATTAGCTCAGGCTGATGCAGTTATGGGGCAAATACTGACTGTAACCCTGGTTCCCTTCCACAGTACCCGGGGTTCATCCTCCACTTTATTCTCAGGGCACATCTGTGCCTTTAAGTTCTCTGTACCCACAGTTACAGTGCGGGATAACGCCTTGAATTCATCAAAGCCAATTACTGCAGTTCATTTTTTTCAGCTTGGAGTTTTTCATTTTAAGTTGTCATGGGAAAATAACTCTTAATAAATCCCTTTAAGCACAAGGAACTAGGGCAATTATGGACATTTTAAGAATTATTGAAACATTTTAAAGTTTTTTTGATGAATGTTCTAAAGGACACAAGTCATTTTTTTTCTTTTTTTCTTTCTTTCTTTCTTTTTTTTTGTTTTTTGTTTTTGTTTTTGTTTTGGAAGGGCTTCAATTACTTTCAAGGACAGACACCCGGCACACAGATTGTTCAAATCTAATTAATTATCTGCCTCTTCCCACAACAGTCACACCTTCAAAACATTGAGGTTGGCCCTAATTATCTGAGATTCTCCCACACTAGAATAATTGCACACGCCCTTCGGGGCCATGACAGATATATGTTCAGGATGAATTATAGCAACCAAAGAGGGAAATCAAGTTCTGTTTGTTTAGGTGTGAGTAAGCCGTATGGTCATGCACGGAATAGTCACAAGTTGATAGAAAGCTTCTGAAAACTCAAAGGGAGGTGCCTAAGACCAAAATCGCACAGGTCAAGTTGACCAATGACACTGACATTTTAAATTTTACTTTTATTATTTTTATACTACTACTACTATTATTAGTGTGTGAGTGGTATTTGTGTATCTGTGTGTACAGAAGCCAGAGGAGGACATCAGGTGTACTAGCCTATCACACTCTACTCCCCCAGGGACAGGGTCTCTTATTGAATCTAAAGCTCACCATTTTGGCTAAGCCTGGCTGGTCCTTGAGCTCCTGAGATCCACCTATATCTACCCCTGTTCTCTCACCAAATCTGAAGTTACAGGCACACATATCTATGCCAAACCTTTACATGGGTTTTGGGATTTGAACTCAGCTCTTCATAATTGCATAGCAAGCATTGTTTTAAAATATTGATTGATTGATTGATTGATTGATTGTATTTTATGTATGTGTGTTCCCGGTGCCCAAAAAGATCAGAAGAGGTTGTTGGATCCTCTGAAATTGGAGTTACAAGGGTGTTGTGAGCTACCATATGGGTACTGGGATCTGAACCTAGATCTTCTGCAAGAGCAATAAGTCTTAACTGTTGAGACATTTCTCTAGCCCTCAAAGGCAAGTATTCTTACCTGCTGAGCCGTCTCCCAGGCTGCTGTTAATATTTTTGACCGTAAAGTAGATTAGAAATCCTACGTTTTGGAATAACAGTGGTAGAAAGATCCCAGGAATGGTAGAGGTCAGAAAATCCTGCCAATGCTCAAGCCCAGAGATGGTGAATAGTGGGAAAGCTGATGGCCAGAGACCATCAAGAAATGGAGAGTGCTTCTTGTGTCGAGAGACTCTCACATGGGCTGGGTTCAGCTCATTGGTATGTGCATAAAATTAAAAAAAGAGCACATAGGAGCAGAGGCGGCGGCTCAGAGGGTAAAGTTTTGCTGTGCACACCTGTAATCCCAGCGCTGGGGAAGCAGAGACACCAGGATCCCTGGAGCTTCCTGATCTCGACCAGCTTAACCAGTCAGTGGGCATCACGTTCAGGGAGAGAACCTCTCTAAAAAAACAAGGTGGAAAGAAGATACCAGACATTAACCTCTGGCCTCCACATGCTTGTGCACACACGTGGACAGACACACAGACGTGTGCACATGAACACTTACAAGTGAACACAGAAAGCCAGTAGTGGTGGTACATGTCTGTAAACTCAGAAGGCTAAAGTGGGAAGACTGAGAGTTCAAGGCCAGGCGCTGGAGACGTGATGGATCTGAGGTTAAGAGCACTTGCTGCTTCTCCAGAGCATACAAGTTCAGTTCCCAGCACCAATGTGAGGTGGCTCATAACTGCCTGTAATTCCAGCTCCAGGGAATATGATGCCCTCTTCTGGCCTTCGGGGGCACCCACACTCACAAGCTCACACATGTACATGTGAGTGTGCACACACAGACATACATACTGTCTTACTCAGGGTTTCTATTCTTGGACAAAACATCATGACCAAGAACCAAGTTGGGGAGGAAAGGGTTTATTCAGCTTACATTTTCACATTGCTGTTCATCACCAAAGGGAGCCAGGACTGGAACTCAAGCAGGTCAGGAAGCAGGAACTGGTGCAGAGGCCCTGGGGGGATGTGACTTACTGGCTTGCTTCCCCTGCCTTGCTCAGCTTGCTTTCTTATAGCACCCAGGACTACTAGCCTAGGGATGGCACCACCCACAATGGGCCCTCCCCCTCTTAATCATCAACCGAGAAAATGCCCCACAGCTGAATCTCATGGAGGCACTTCCCCAACTGAAGCTCCTTTCTCTGTGATAACTCCAGCCTGTGTCAAGTTGACACATGAAACCAGCCAGTACACATACATACATATGCTCACTTTTTAAAGAGTTCAAGGTCAGTTGAGCTATAAAGTGAAACCTTGTCTAAAAAATGGAATAGAGCTGGGCATGGTGGCGCACACCTTTAATCCCAGCACTCCGGAGGCAGAGGCAGGAGGATTTCTGAGTTCGAGGCCAGCCTGGTCTACAGAGTGAGTTCCAGGACAACCAGGGCTATACAGAGAAACCCTGTCTCAAACAAACAAACAAACAAACAAACAAACAAACAATGGAATAGAATAAGCGAGAATAGCAAACATAATATCTGACTTAAACATGAGACTAAGTAAACAGAATTTACTTTCTAAGCCAAGTAATCCCAGCATATGATAAACTGAGGCATGGGGATTAGGAGTCCAAGGCCAGCCTGGGATACATGATATTCTCTCTCTCTCTCTCTCTCTCTCTCTCTCTCTCTCTCTCTCGGCATGTGTGTGTGTGTGTTTACAAAATACAAGCAAAATACCCATAAACATAAAACAAAAATATTTTTCTATATAGAGGGAATATATGCAGAATATAGAGAAAGACTATATATAGTCTCTGTATATATGTATATATATATATATATTATATATATAATCCATATATGTATATATAGTCCATATATACAATCTCTGTCTGTTGTGTGTATGTGTGTGTATGTATTCTGTATACATGCATGCATGAATGCGTGTGTACATACACACATTTTTCTGCCCATATATGGGTAAGCTTGAACAATTAGGGTACGAGAGAAAAGTACTTGTTCTCCCATTCTTTCTCAGTAAAGATGCTTAGATTGCCTGCAAGAAGGCGAAAGGGACTGCAGCAATGATACCTCCATCGCTATGACAGCCTACTCCTCCCTATTTGCTGTCCATAACACACTGTGGCCAGTTTTAGAAAATGTCCTGTGTAAGGCCAAGCATGGTGGCATACACCTTTAATCTCAGTACTCAGGGGACAGAGACAGTGGACCTCTGTGGTCTGAGGCCAGACTGGTCTCCAAAGAGAATTCTAGGCCAGCCAGGGCTACATGGTGAGACCCTGTCTCACCAAACCAAACCAAACCAAACCAAAGCCAACCAACCAAACTTTTTTTTTTCTTCAAGACAGGGTCTCTCCGTGTAGCTCTGGCTGTCCTGTAACTCACTCTATAAACCAGGCTGGCCTCGAGCTCAGAAATCCACCTGTCTCTGCCTCCCAAGTGTTGGGATTAAAGGCGTGTGCCACCACTGCCCAGCCCAAACAGTTTTTAAAATGAGAAAAGGAAGAAAAATTTGACATGCCTTATCAGAGCTGCACTGAGAAGTGGTATGTAGGTCTGGAACACAAAAACAAAAATAAGCTTTTGAGCGGGCCTGGGCACGCTGTGTGTTCATCAAACAGGTCTTTTCTTTGGCACTGTTGTTGGAATGTTCGGCTCCAAGGAAACAAATGCCTGTCAATCCCGACCTGGGACACCGATACTGGCAGCCAGCTCAGAGGTGTTCATCATGTGACTCACATGCTTCCTAAAAGACAGGAGAGCCGGCCCTGGGAGGCATGGCTACCATCACCCATGATGCACCTTCTGGGCCCCTTTCCCACAGAACTGAAAGTCTCTCTGACTCTCAGAAGAGAGCTACAGCTAAAGGAGGGATTTGAACAGAAAAGCTGGACAAAACAGACCAGTTGATTTCCACAGGTTGGGTGTGACAGCCCTTGTCGGTGGTAACTCTAGAGGCTCGGGCAGAGGAATTATATGTTTCAGCCTGGGCTACAGAGCTGACCTTGTCTAAAAAATCAAAACAAACAAACAAACAAACAAACAAAACCCAATTAAACCAAAAGCAAACCAAAACAATAAACCAAATAAATTATTGATTTCCACTTAATTATTCCTATAGTTTGCCCCCCCCCTTAAAACTTAAATGTAAACTGGGCTGTGGTGGTGCACACCTTTAATCCCAGCACTTGGGAGGTAGAGGCAGGCAGATCTCCGAGCTCAAGACCAGACTGATCTATAAAGCAAGTTCTAGGACAGCCAGGGCTACACAGAGAAACCCCCGCCCCTCTGTCTTGAAAAAACAAAACAAAACAAAACAAACAAAAAGCCCCCAAAACAACCAACCAAATAAAATAACCCCAACCAACCAAACAATAACAGCAACAACAAAACAAAACAAAACCCAAAAAACAAAACAAAAAAATGCTCCATCTAGAGTTAGTGACATGGCTCAGTGGGGAGAGGAACTTGCTACCTAATCTGAGGCCCTGAGTCCTCAGTCTAATCTGAGTTCAATCCCTGGGTCTCATAGTAGAAGAGAAAACGGACTCCCACAAGTTGTATACACACACACACACACACACTAAATGTAGTAATATAGAGAACTCCAGTGAACTTTGCATTGGAATTTGGTCCTCATTTTCCCCCAAGTTCTCCCTAAGAGGAACTGGAAGAGCTATTGAGGTCTTAGGGATTCTACACTTATGACGTGAGTAATGCCGTTCTTGCCAGGGCAAGTGTGCTCTTGACTGGACAGGTTGCTAACTGAACAGGGTGTTAGAAAGCAAGTCGGTTCAACTTCCCCTTGCCCACCTCACCTCCCTTTCTTTCAAGGTGCTACGAACCACCAAAGGGCCCTCACCAGCAACTGGACAGATGCCATCTCTGAATGCCTGGCCTTCCCAGAACCATGAGCTATATAAACTCTTGTTTCCAAACTACCTGGCCTGTGTTATGTTGGTATGGTACAGACTGACATGGTTTTCCCTGGTGACTCAGGAGAGATCAGTGTTTAGACCTGAGGTTAGAGCATAGGCGCTGCAGGAAGTCCTGTGACCTGGGTAGACTGCCCTTCCGTTTTTTTTTTTTCAGAGGCGTCATAGCTCCTCCTCTGAGGGCCACCTGGCCCTTCTGATGGACCCTTGCTGGAGGAATCAGCACTAAGTCTGTTTATAAGTCAGATCACCAGTTCCAAAAGGCCTCCACCTCCTTAGCTTCAGATCTTTGCCATCGGAAAAGGAAAGTCACATTATGGAGCTAACTGCCATAGTTTTTGATAGTGTGCGCCTGGAATCCCAGCATTTGGGAGGCACAGGCAGGAAGATAGGGAGTTTGAGGCCAGCCAGGGCTACAAAGTGATTTGTTCCAGGCTTCCCAGGGCCATATAGGAAGGCCCTGTCTCAATTTAAAAAAAAAAAGTTATCATGAAAAGACCATAACTCGAAAACGGCGAAAACGGCGAAAAAGTCGAAAACAGTGAAAACAGCGAAAAGGCGAAAACAGTGAAAACGGCGAAAAGGCGAAAAAGTCGAAATGGCAAAAAAGTCGAAAACGGCAAACCTTTTTTACCGTTTTCGCCTTTTTCGCCGTTTTCACCTTTTCTGGCAGATAACTCCTTTTTTTTTTTTTTTTTTTTTTTTTTTTTTTTGAGACAGGGTTTCTCTGTGTGCCCTGGCTGTCCTGGAACTCACTTTGTAGACCAGGCTGGCCTCAAACTCAGAAATCTGCCTGCCTCTGCCTCCCGAGTGCTGGGATTAAAGGCGTGCACCACCACGCCTGGCTGGCAGATAACTCTTTATTTCAGGGTAAAGAATGTCATCAATATACGTTGAGGAGTCCTTCTTACTGGCTGGCTCCCCCTGGCTTGCTCAGCCTGCTTTCTTATAGAACCCAGGACTACCTGCCCAGGCCTGGCACCACCCACAGAGTGCTGGGCCCTCAGACATACAGTCATTCATCAGGAAAATGCTTGATAGACTTGCCTACAGGCCAGTCTTACTGGAGGCATTGTCACAACTGAGAGTCCTTCTTCCCAGCTGACTCTAGCCAGCACTAAGGGCTTGCTCCACTAACACATGAACCTTACTTAGCTAAGAGTCCCTGGCGCGAGTAAAATGCTGGGTGTGGCCAAGGGCTACACAGTGAGACCCCGTTTTCCAAAACAAAAGAGCAAAGCAAAACAGGAACGAGAAACTAAAATTTCATAAACAACAAGAAAAGATGCAATCAGGGCTCTACCTAGAGGGCGTAGAAGAGTCTAACAGACAGTTTGATCTCACACTTTACGAAACGAGTGACAGTTACTTGACAGTTAAGATGTGATGCCTGGCTTTGTCGATCAGCTTTCTCAGCATCCCCAGATCCTTTGCTGCCAGGACCCTGAATCCATTGATTTCCTGTCTACAGCTGTAGCTTGTGTGAAGGGTGTCTCATCCACCTAAGTCAGTGGCTGTGCTTGTGACACGAGCAGTCAGTATGATGGTCACACACTGTGACATCCGAGCCTTGTAGCTTTGAATGTAGAAGAGCTACCCTGTGTGCCATGTAGCTCAGCCCATGGCCTGGAGAGAGTGACCCTTTAAAATGACTGAATGGTAAAGGAAGTGGTTTCCCTGCGGGTCAGCAGTCAACCAAGCTTTGTCTCTCGGCCCCAATCTGCTACTTAAAAAAAAAAAAAAGTCAGTTTTCATTGTATTGTCCTGGCTAGCCTGGAACTCTCTATGTAGACCAGGCTGGCCTTAGAGAGAGCAGGCTGCTCTGCCTCTGCCTCCTGATCAAAGGCTAGGATTAAAGGCATGTGCTGTCATGCCTGGCGAGGCTCCAAAAGCTAACTCATTTTCTTTTCATTATTATAACTAAATGTGCCTTTAAAAAACCCACACATCCATAAGACATATGCACCTGAGATTTTAAAATACTTTTTCTTTTAACGACACCACACTAAAAACAATTACTTTTTTTTAATTTATTTTTTAAAATATTTATTTATTTATTTATATGAGTATACTGCAGCTGTTACATGTTAGAAGAGGGCATCAGATCTCGTTACAAATGGTGGTAAGCCACCATGCGGTTGCTGGGATTTGAACTCAGGACCTCTGGAAGAGCAGTCAGTGCTCTTAACTGCTGAGCCATCTCTCCAGCCCACAATTATTTTTCCTTTGGTTGTTGAGTTACTTGTTTTCTTGACCCTTTTTCTTTTACATCTGGATTTATTGTAGATAATTGGAATTTGAAATCTTTTTTGGAATAGATTTACATTTTTCTTGCTGTCCAACGTGAAGTCAGTTTAACTAAATGTTTCATGAATGATGGAAAAGAATGTATATTCCTTGGCCAAAAGAACATTGATGTATTTACTATCTAAATATAAGTCATTTGTCTTAGTTGGGGTTTCTATTGCTGTGAAGAAACACCGTGGCCACAGCAACTCCTTTATAAAGGGAAGAATTTAACTGGGGCTGGTTTACAGTTAATCCCGAGTGCTGGGATTAAGGGCCTGTACCACCACCACCCGGCAGCAGGTATTTTATCACAGCAAGAAAAAAAAAAGGATGATGATCTATCTGTGTTCAATTTCACTTACCATGTTTGTGTAATTGTGAAATCTTCTGCTGAAGTTTTTCTACTGAAATTTCAATTTGGATTATTCCTCTCCCCATCCCCACCCTCTTTTAAAAATGAGATTCTACATAAGTCTCAGTATGTAGCACTAGTTGGCCCTGAACTTACTATATAGTTGTCAGGCTGGTCTCGAACTCCCAGAGTCCATTTGCCTCTGCCTCCTGAGTGCTAGGATTAAAGGTGTGCGCCACCACATCTCAGCTTCAGAATTCCTTTTGTTTTTCTAATTAAATAATTTCATCTCGTGGATAGTCTCTATCTGAAGTAACGCTGTCGTCTCCTTTTTGAACTCTTTCAACCACTCATTGCGGGGTGTGTGTGTGTGTGTGTGTGTGTGTGCACTGTGCATGTGTGGAGGTCAGATAACAGTTTTGGTTTTCTCTTTCCTCTGTGTGGGGCTCAGGGAGAAAGCTTAGCATTAGGCTTGGTGACAAGTACCTTGACATGCTGAACCATCATGTCCCTCTTTGAACTCTTTAGGCACGGTTTTCCTTAGACCTTTGTACATGCTTGTAAGAGCTTGGAACTTTCTGGTGGTCTCTCAACCATCTTGGCCCCTTCAGCTCCATGTCCTTTACAAACATTTCACTCCCGTGAAAGAATGAGAAGCACGTTAAAGTATCCTGGAAATAAAGCGGCTTTTGTATACCTTTTCCTTGGGTTTGTAACATATTGTTTATTTGCAGTTTACTTATGTTTTTTCAAACAAGATCTTTTACTGTATTTTTGTTTTTTAGGGTTTCCTGAGATGAGGTCTTACTATGTAAGAGTGAGGTCTCAGTGTGTAGACGTGGCTGTGCTGTAACTCACTCTGCAGACCAGAGATCTACAGAGTGAACTCAGAGATCTGCCTGCCTCTGCCTCCTGACTACTGGGATTAAAGGATTGCTCTATTACATCTGGACAGATGGGAACTTATGTAGCCCATGTTGGCCTCAAACACACTATATCCTTGAGGCTAACACTCCTGATCCTCCTGCCTCTGCTTCCCCAGTGCTGGGATAGCAAGCTTGTGCCATCACACCCACCACACCCAGCCTTATGTTTCTACTTTCTGGCTTTGTAAGTTTTGGTGCCAACACTAAGTAGTAATAATGCATCAAAACTCTGAGTATGCACTCATCACGTTTGAGGAAGCACTATGGTCTAATTTTCTCACTTTGAGAAGATGAATTTGGAAGGCTTAGATTTATTTTGCTATATTTATTTGCTGGGTATGTGTCTGTGTCTGTGTCTGTGTGTCTGTGTCTGTGTGTATGTGTTCGTGTGTGTGTGTGTGTGTGTGTGTGAGAGAGAGAGAGAGAGAGAGAGAGAGAGATTTCATGTAACTCAGAACATGGAGGTCAGAGGACAGCTTCGGGTATCAATTCTCCCATTTCACCATGCAGACCTGGAGAATCAAACTCAAATTGCTAGGTTTGGTGGCAAATGCCTTTACCTGATGAGTCGTTTTTTCAGCCCTCAACGTAGTTTTGATGCATGTTTTCCTTGTGGCTAAGGACCCGTGTTTCTCTTGCCTACACAATGACCTTCCCAACATTGAGGGTTATGCAATAGCCAAGGCCCAAGTAAGGAAATAGGGACATCTTCCAGGCTTTCTGGTGTATTTTGTCCAACTCAGTAAACAATTAGACTAGAAATCTGGCCGGGGAGGAGGGGCCCTCGACCTTATAGCTGGGCAGATGATGGCAGGGGCATCCAGGACTGCAGTTCATGCCACCCCCTCAGCTTTCTTCCCTCATGTTTCCCTAGGAATGGAAATGTAATGATGTGTAGTGACTGACAGCTTGATTGGGTTGAGAGAGATGCTCAGGATAGTAAAGTGCCCTTCCCAGGGGTTGTGACTGAGGGTGTTTTCAAAGAGGGTCATTAATGAATGTGCTTGGCACCATCCAATGAGGAGGAGGGATGTAAGCATGGACCAGCATGGTGGCACACACCGTTGTTTTTTTTTTTTTAGATTTATTTATTTATTATATGTAAATACACTGTAGCTGTCTTCAGACACACCAGAAAAGGGCATCAGATCTCATTACAGATGGTGGTGAGCCACCATGTGGTCGCTGGGATTTGAACTCAGGACCTCTGGAAGAACAGTCAATGCTCTTAACTGCTGAACCATCTCTCCAGCCCGGCACACACCTTTAATCCCAGCACTATGGACACAGAGGCAGGTGGATCTCTGTGGATTATGAGCCAACCTGGTCCACATAACGAGCTCCAGGCCAGCTAGGGTGACACAGGTGACATAGACTCTCAAACAAATAAACAAACAGAGGAATGCCAGGGCCAAGATGTGGGAGTGGGTGGGTAGGGGAGCAGGGCAGGGGTTGAGGGAGGGTTTAGGGGACTTTCAGGATAACATTTGAAATGTAAATGAAGAAAATATCTAATAAAAATTGAAAAAAAAAACCACCAAAAGAAAAAAAGTGCACACATGCTGTTTCCTAGCTGCCGTGATGCGAGCTGTTCTTCCTGCCCGGCCTCCCTTGTCATGATGGACTGGAGCCTTTAGAGCTGTGAGCTAAAATAAAAATGTCCCTCTGAAAATCATATTTTGTCTGGTGTTTTGTCACGGTGACATGAAGTCTGACTGATTAACACAGGAGGTTGTCTTGAATCCCAGAGAAGCTGTTCCTAGAGGGACTAACTTTCCAAACAGGGCAAGGCAAAGGCCAGGCTGCTGAAGATGGCATGGTAGATCCTCCAGGCCCCCATTCAGGGTGGGGACTTTCAATCATTCCCTGGGACATATTGCCTTGCGCGTTTGTTTGTTGTTATTTTATCAACTTGACACAAGCTGGAGTTCTCTGAGAAAGGAGAACCACAGTTGAGAAAAATCTCCCCGAAACTGGCCTGTGAGCCCTTGTGCATTTTCTTAATTAGTGATTGATACAGGAGGGCCCAGCCCATTGTGGATGATGCCACCCTTGGGCTGGTGATCTGTGGAGAGCTGTGCAGTGCCGTGCCTTTAAGAGGGGGCTGCTGGCTTCCGCCTTCTGCTAGCCTGATAACAAGTGCTCTCAGGGACACAAGTCCTCAATTGGCTAAGGCTGAGCATCTGGCTTGCTTATGTAGACCTATCTGCTGTCACCACATGGCTTACTGGGATTGGTTGGCCTAGGACTGTTTAGCCTATGGGCTGGCTTTCCCCGTGTTCTATTAGTGAGAGTCAGTTGGTCAGTGGTAGAGTCAGAGGCAGTTAGTGAGGGCCAGGGAGTCAGGGTGAGGGAGACAGGGTGAGTTAGAGTTAGGTTAGAGTTAGACAGGGTCAGTTAGACTTAGTCAGAGTAAGGGAGTCAGAGTTAGCCAGGGGGATTTAGGGTAGACTAGTCAGAAGAAATATATTCAAAGGTTTCTTAAATAAACTGTTAAAGGAAGAGCTTGGGGGTCGTGTCCTTCTTGCTGGGCGAGAGGCGCACGACAGTGGTCCAGGGTCCTATAAGAAAGCAGGCTGAGCAGGACAGAGAGCAGCACTCCTCCATGGCCTGACTCAGTTCCTGCCTCCAGATTCCTGCCCTGAGTTCCTGCCCCGACTTCTATGGGTGATGGACTGTGATGTAGAGGTATAAGTAAAATAGACCCTTTCCTCCTCAAGCTGCTTTTGGCCACGGTGTTTCATCACAGCAATAGAAACCCTAGCTGGCAGCTAGGTGCTCTACGGCTTACATGGACACAGTGCAGAGATGTGTCTTCCTCTTAGATGAGGGCAGTACACAGTGCAGCATGGTAGGTGCCTTGTGAGAGAGACCCTGTCTCTAACAAAAGGAAGCAAAAACCAAGCATGGTGGGTGAAACCATATATACATTGATGTTGAGTCCAGTGGCATTTTGAGAAAAAACTCAGGCCCAGCAAGAGCTTCAATAGTTAGTACATGCTGTGAGCTCAGCCTTGGGCCGAGGACCAAGGAATAAGAAAGAGCCTGCACACATGGGAACTGGGAGGAATGGCCCACCAGCCTGCCCACTAAAATCCAATGGATCTTTCTATTTTTGTTATGGTTTGTTGATTTTTTATTGAACATTTGTGTTTCCTGTACACATGCACATGTTCTACATGTGTGGTTGGTAGCCATGGAGGCCATGAGAGAGCCATCAGATCCCATGGAACTAGAGCTATAGATAGATGGTTGAGAGCTGTTTGGGTGTTTGGAACCAATCCTGGTTCTCTGCAAGAGCAGCAAGTACTCTTAACCACAGAGCCATCTCTATAGCCTGTTGGTGGACAGTTACAGCCTTTTCCCCAGCTGACCCCATTTCCTTCTGACCTAAACACAGTCCCATCTCAAAAGCCATTATGGCTACAGTCACTGTTGCTTTTGTCCATTGTGAAGCTAAGAAATTAACTTCCATTCTGTCCCTTGTGTTGCTATAGCAAACATCTCAAAGAAACAACCTAAAGAAGGGGAGTTTGTTTGGGCCCACAGTTTCAGTTCACGGTCAGCTGGCTCCATTGCAATGAGCCCGTTGCTATGGGCTCTTGAGGAAGCAGAGCATCACAGAGACAGGATGATGTCATAGAGCCAAGTTGCTCACCTCACAGTGGCGAGGAAGTAGAGAGGAAGACAGAAAGGGGGCATAGAAAAGATACCATCCATGGCATATTCCTGCCTGTTGCATCTTTCTCTTTGCTAAAATTGCCTTTCTTCTTTCAGTATAGGTGTGTACTGAGGTTCAAAAAGGCCTTGAGTTGTAAAAGGGCTAGGATGTTTCCTTTGATGGAGCTGGTATCGAGTTTACAGGTTGTAGCTCTGGTTTTCCTTTGAGAGTACACTGTGGTCTTCGGGAACAGGCATCACTCTTGTCTCAGCACAGCCTTGATGGTCCTCTCCTCTACTGCCCAGTGTGAGTCTATGGACAAAGAACTGTCCAGCTATAGAGTCTGCTTCTCTACCTTGTGTGAGCTCAGGGGTGAGGGACAGGTGGGACATTGCCTCTCTGAGAACACTGAGAAATGAGATGTCAAGTTCTTAAAGGAGCTGGCAACTTACACGGTGGAAAGGAGGAGACCTGGGGGTTGGGAATGGGAGATCCCGGAGAAGCCAGACAATCTGGTAGGACTGGGAAGTGAGACCTCAGAGGAGGAAGTGAGAAGGGAATACCTCCATAGTGTCTCACAGAACCCAGACTGAGATCACCAGGAGACGGACTGCCTGTGCAGAGGGGGAGGGGCAGTACTTAGCTGATGGATGGGGTGAGGAGGGAGGTCCCAGAAGAGGTGTGTGTTTGGCAGGAGTGGGCCTGTAATGGGAGAGAGGGGGGAGCTAAAGACATGCCTTTATAACCTACTTTCTCCATGTCCCACTTCCGATGTCTCCTTCCACCTCCCAAGCTAGACAGCTAGGGACCATGTGAGTCTGTAGGAAACCTTTCATATTCAAACTGTAACTGTGGGCCTGGCTCTTCATCACCAGGGATGGCTGAGTCTACCATTCAGAGGACCATGCTCCAGCCTCCCAGTATCTCTGAGTATATCCTTGAATGGTGCTTTATCTTAGTCTATTTCTGGGTACTGACAAGGTACCATTAGCATCTTTGAGGACAGCCCCCATCTTAACTTCACAGGGCTGATGCTAAGGGTGTGACTTCCTGGGTTTTACAAACACCTGGCCCTAAAGACATTGAAGGAACTCTGTATTCATCCTTCTTCCCATTGGGCAGCAAGGAGTCTGTTGTAGAGATGAGGGAGACATCACTCCCTATAATGACTGCAAGCAGCCCTCATCACCATCCCACCCCACAATTCCAGCCCAACTCAGATTTCTCCCAAAAACACTTTTCTGAGAAAAAGCAAACATCAGTCCTCCCACCCCTACCTCCTCCACTGTTGTAGCCTCCATCCCAACCAACACTTACCCAATACATACTCACGGCCCCTCCCTCCAAGCCCCAAGCACATCCAACCCTCAGTTCAGGTTCACGTAGGAACCCATGGTTACTGTAGAGTCTCAAAAGGAAAAAAAAAAAGAAAAACAAGAAACAAAAACAAAAAACCAAAAAACCCCAAACAGAAAGGGGAAGAGACAATGACAAAAGCGTAGAAGGGAACACAAAGTCCTAGCTGGCTCCACGCCCAGGAATTCTGCCCTGCAAGCCCATTCAACTTGGCAGCTTCCTCGGCCTTATGTATATGCATTGAATAACAGCCCCCCAACTTGACAGTCCCGACCTTGTTCCTTATACAATTCTCAGCACTTGGGACAGTGTGTGGCGGGGTGGAAATTCAACAAACATCTATTGATTGAGATAGATTTAAATGATGATGGGGAGGGTGTGGGGGCAGCGGTGGTGGTGGTGGTGGTGTGGAATGAGTAGCTGGAAAGCTTACACCCATCTTCCTCTGTCTAGGAAGTAGGACCCTTTTTCATCAGACTGTGTCTCACCATGTAGCCCAGGCTGGCCTCCAATTCAGTGTTGCTTCAGCCTCCAAGCTTCAGGTGAGGACTGGCTTTCCCAGTATACGCAAAGATGGCTGCCTGGGCTCCTGTGCATCTTGCAGCTCCTCTGTGGCCTCATCCTACAGCTGCTTCGGCTTCTTCCTCCTCTCCACTTTCTTTTCCTTATCAACACAGTCACTATTAGTGGTTCAGGATAGGACATGGGGCTAAGGCTCATTGGCTGAGTTTAGCTTTACTGGTGAAATTCTGGGCTTATTCACTTTTGTACCACATCTCCTAGAGCTGGAGTTACAGGCTATTGTGAATCACGTAGTATGGGTGCTGCAAACAGAACTCCAGTTGTTTGGAGGAGCAGGAAGCACTCTTAACCACTGAGTCATATCTCTAGTCCTGAGACTCATTAATACTTTGTAAAGTAGTTAAGTTAATGCTAAAACTGCAGTAGGGCTGGGCATGGCTATGTTTGTGTGTATGTGTGTGTGTTGGAAGGGATGAAGTGGGGTGCAAGGGGTGGGAGGATGGGGGTGGGGTTGAAAGTGGCTGTCATCCAGCACTGGGAAGGGGCATAGTTTGAGACAAATGGAAAAAACTAACAGAACAAAGCAAACAAAATGCAGTACATTTAAATAGTTTTAAAAAACCAAAACTTTAGGGCCTTGAAGGGGTGGTTCAGTGGTTAGGAATACTTGCTCTTTCAGAGGACCAAGTTCAAGTCCCAGTACCTACAAACACCGGTAATTCCAGTTCCAGAGAATGCGACATTCTCTTCTGGCCTTAGGGCACCAAGTATAGACCCACTGCATATGCACGCATGCAGATAAAACACAAACTAAGCCGGGCATGGTGGCGCATGCCTTTAATCCCAGCACTCGGGAGGCAGAGGCAGGCGGATTTCTGAGTTCGAGGCCAGCCTGGTCTACAAAGTGAGCTCCAGGACAGCCAGGGCTATACAGAGAAACCCTGTCTCGAAAAACCAAAAAAAAAAACCAAAAAAAAAAAAACAAAAACAAAAACAAAACCAAAAAAACCCCCACAAACTATAAGAAAAATGAATCTAAGTCTTAGGCCACACCGAAAGATTTCCAGATTGACGGCTTGAGAAGATTATGCGCAGTTTACACTCATTCCACGTCTGACAGTCTGTCAACCTTCCATACTAGCACAGGACACTCGGCTCAATGCGTTATGATTAACCGAAGGCCCTACTCCATTTGTACTTCCGGGGTTTCTGCTTGGCATCCTTTGGTTTGCTTGCTTGTTTTCTGTTCCGGGTCACATCTGAGGATACCAGGAACTGGGACACTCCGGGCTTTCCCCGTGGTGGTCTTGATGGTTGGGGGGTCTGCTTGGGAGCCTTGTGGAATGTCTCCCTCTGAAGTTTGTCAGCTTTTGCTGTGGTTAGACTGAGGTTGCCAGGGCTTGGGAGACCAGGAAGCTGAGCGCCACTCATCAGATCCTGTCAAGTTCATGGGAACCATAATGGTTTAGGAATTCTGCTGTTGATTCTGATGCCCTGGCTCCTGTGTTTGCCAGGCTTTGCCACCATAAGGCTACTTTTGCCCCATGCTTCTAACACCCTGGTGTGTGTTCAGTTTCTAAATCATGTTCTTTCAAGGTGCAGGCTTTTAATTTTGCAAAACAACTTTTTTTCTTATCTTTTTTTATTCTCTCTCTTCCCTCTCTCCTGCCCTTCCTTCCTTCCTTTTATTTTTCCTGATGGGGTTTCTCTGTATAGCCCTGGATGTCCTGGAGCTCACTTTGTAGACCAGGCTGGCCTTGACCTGCCTCTGCCTCCCAAGTGCTGGGATTAAAGGCATGTACCACCACGCCCGTCTCCTTCCTCATTTTTTTTTATCTTTGTCTGTTTTGGGTTTTTTGTTTTGTTTTTTGTTTTTCGAGACAAGGTTTCTCTGTATAGCCCTGGCTGTCCTGGAACTAGCTTTGTAGACCAGGCTGGCCTCGAACTCAGAAATCCGCCTGCCTCGGCCTCCTGAGTGCTGGGATTAAAGGTGTGCGCCACCACCGCCCTGCTTTGTTTGTTTGTTTGTTTGTTTTTCGATTTCTGTTTTGGGTTTTTTGAGACAGGATCTCACTCACTAGCTCTAGCTGGCCTGGCAATTGCAATGTAGACTAGGCTGACCTCAAGCTAAACACAGGTCTGCCTGCCTCTGCTCCCCAAGTGCTCCAATTAAAGGTGTGTGCTACCACACTCAGCCATCTGTCTTATTTTCTTTCTTTCTTTCTTTTAATTGGGAGGAGGGGCTGGAGTGAGCTCACAGGGTGTAAGTTCCTGCTGCCAAGACTAAGGACCTGACTGATCACTTGGGCCCACATTGTGGCAGGAAAGAGTGGACTCTTGCTGGGCGGTAGTGGCGCATGCCTTTAATCCCAGCCCTCAGGAGGCAGAGACAGGCAGATTTCTGAGTTCGAGGCCAGCCTGGTCTACAAAGTGAGTGCCAGGACAGCCAGGGCTACACAGAGAAACCCTGTCTCATAAAACAAAACAAAAACAAAACAAAACAAAAAAAGAGTGGACTCTCAAAAGTTGTCAGAGCCCCATATATTTCACATGCACACACACACACATGCATGTTCACACGCATGCTCCCACATATGCATGCACAGAGGAGTTAGCCTGGCTCCTGAGGATCCAGAGCAAGTAGATTATAAGGAATTTCACATAGCAGATTTAGCTCCTCGCTATTTATGAAATCATTTGCTCATCGTATAGGCTCATGGCTATTGGCTTTATACTCCAGTTTACAAACCAGTACTACCTTCTTTATTTTTCCTCTCAAGCCAGACCAGGTTTGGGTACAGAGAGCTCTTTAATCACTGGGTCCTGTGACCCTTTGACATACTGTGGGAATGCTGGTCCCTACCTGCATAGATGCTGACAGCCTAACCTGCAATGTGCCGGTAACTAAAGAGGATCTGACAGGGCCATGAGGGTATGCCTTCTTGATAGGTTAGTGCCCCTATAAGAGATATGGAAGAACTTGCCCTCAGATGTCCTGTAACTTCTCCCCAACCTCTGTACAGAGGTCATGTTTGCTCACAAAGAGTTGGTAGCCACTGAGAAATGAAAAGAAAGTGCCTCAAAATGATGTCTCCCACAGTGATGTCATATCCGTCCCCAAAACTCTGAGGCCGAGACAGCAGGATCTTTGCCTTGGCTATAGGGAAAGATAGTCTCAAAAACAAAAACAAAAACCAAAACCAAAAAAATATATAAACAAGCCAGGGGCTGGAGAGTTGGTTCTTGCAGGGAACCCAGGTTTGAATCCTGGGTTCCACATAGTGGCTCATAACCACCCCTAAGGCCAGTTCCAGGGCATCTGACACCTACTGGTCTCTATGAGAATTAGGCATGTTCGTGGCACACATCCATACATGCACTTAAAACACTCATAAACATTAAAAAGAGAAATCCGGCTGGAGAGATGGCTCAGCTAGTAGAAGTGCTTGGCTCCAAACCTGATGACCTGAGTTTAAATCTCCAGGAGCCAAACGGTGCAGGGAGGAGACTGGTTCCTGAAAGTTCTCTGACCTCCACACCCACGTCATGCCCATTGGATGGCACAAGCGTATCCACACTCACGCATACACACGAACAACAAACCTAAAAATAAAAATAAACACGACAGCAAACTTCCCCAGCAACCTACAACATAATAAAGCCAAGTGGCAAAAGGTCAGTCTCAGGGGCCTCAGCAATCAGAGATGGAGAAATTACCTTGTCTTAAGCCAGCAGCTTGCATTATACTGTTTTTGCACACACACGGAGACACACATCCTCACTGATTTGTTTTTGAATGCTTCCTGTCTGTCTCTACAAGCAGCTATACCTCTGTCTCTGAGTTTCTTACCCTACTCCTAGCATCAGGAACTTCTCTGAGGAACATGGTTCCTTTAATTGGAGAATGGTAACTGGGAATTGTCTTAATTAGGATTTTACGGCTGTGAACAGACACCATGACCAAGGCAAAGTCTTATAAGGACAACATTTAATTGGGGCAGGCTTACAGGTTCAGAGGTTCAGTCCATTATCAAGGTGGGGGCATGGCAGCATCTAGGCCGGTGTGGTGCAAGAGGAGCTGAGAGTTCTACATCTTCATCTGAAGGCTGCTAGTGGTGGATTGGCTTCCAGACAGTTAGGATAAGGATCTTAAAGCCCACACTCACAGTGACACACCTACTCCAACAAAGCCACACCTCTGAATAGTGCCACTCCCTGGGTCAAGCATATACAAACCATCACAGGAACTGACTCTTAAGAGCAACCAGTTTTAGACAGGTAGTTATTCTGGGCCTTCTGTGGGTGGGCACTAGCTCCTTTTAGTGTCTGTTGTCCTAACCCTCAGGATGACTGTCCACTCTACAGATAGGAAGAGAAGTTTGGCTAAGTTAAATGATAGCCAGCACCACCCAGTTCTGTCTCCAAACCCACCCTACCTCTATGAGGGACACTGGTGTCTCATGCACCACAGACAAACAGAATTCTGCTTATCTTCAGTTTTATGCTAATACACATCACAGATACTGCAGTAATTTACCTCATAACCATTATGGGACAGAGAATTGTGCTTATTCTATAAAGGGCAGTGTCTTAGTCAGGGTTTCTATTCCTGCACAAACATCATGACCAAGAAGCAAGTTGGGGAGGAAAGGGTTTATTCGGCTTACACTTCCATACTGCTGTTTATCACCAAGGAAGTCAGGACTGGAACTCAAGCAGGTCAGGAAGCAGGAGCTGTTGCAGAGGTCATGGAGGGATGTTCTTAACTGGCTTGCTTCCCCTGGCTTGCTCAGCCTGCTCTCTTATAGAACCCAAGACTGCCAGCCCAGAGATGGTCCCACCCACAAGGGGCCCTTAATCACTAATTGAGAAAATGCCTCACAGCTAGATCTCATGGAGGCATTTCCCTAACTGAAGCTCCTTTCTCTGTGATAACCCAGCTGTGTCAAGTTGACAAAAAACTAGCCAGTACAGGCAGACATGAAATAGCCTCCCAGATTCATAAGAAATAGATATTGAGGGCTTTTTTTTTTTTTTTTTTTTTTTTTTTGGTTTTTCGAGACAGGGTTTCTCTGTATCGCCCTGGCTGTCCTGGAACTCACTCTGTAAACCAGGCTGGCCTCAAACTCAGAAATCCGCCTGCCTCTCCCTCCCAAGTGCTGGGATTAAAGGCGTGTGCCACCACGCCCGGCATATTGAGGGCTTTTAAAGTTTGAGCTAAATGCATTTTGCTTTATGTACGACCATGAGGTTGGGGGGTGGGGGGCTATGGGATGGATTGTGGTGCTTTTGCCTTGCTCCCTACTACGATGCTAATGGATTAAATCTCTGAAACTGTAAGCCGGTCTCCAATTAAACGTTTTTCTTTATAAGAGTTGCCTTGGCCACGGACAGTGTCTATTCACAGCAATAAAATTCTAATTTAAACATATGGGGACCATGTGTCAGGAGAAAGAACATACCTACCAGTCAGTCAGACTGACTACAACATCCAACAGAAAGACCTGCTATTTCAAGTGGTATTTATGGGTTTGTTGGCTTAGCCCCCCCCTTCATTTCCACTGAGAACAGTTCCTCCATTTCCTCCAGAGCTGCCATGGTAGTGCACTGAGCCCTGTTCCTGGCCATTTGATTATTAACGGAGAAGCACTCAACTCAGCTGGGCCCATCTTGGAGATCTCGCCTAGAACTCTTAGACCAAGAACTTTAAAATGTTTATTACGAGGCTGTCAACATTGGAGCTGCCAGTAGCCACTATATGTGCAAGCAGAAAAATAAAAGGGGGAGGGGGAGGAGAGAGGGAAGGAAGAGAGAGAGATTTGTTTTGGTTCTGACATGATTTAGGTATTTAATGAAGAGCACCCCACAATCTTTGATTAACTGACCCCCAAAACACACACACTTAGACAGGGTCTTGCTGTGCAGCCTTACCTGACTTGGAACTCTCTGTGTACACCACTTGGCTTCCAACTTACAAAGTCCTACACCCATCTTCTGAATGCTAGGATTATAGAGGAGGAGGAGGAGCATCAAGCCCCACTTCATGTCTTTTTTATTTTTATTTTTTTGAGACAAAGTTTCTCTGTGTAGCCCTAGACCACCTGCCTCTGCTTCTGAAGTGCTGGGACTAAAGACATGAGCCACCACTGCCAGAATTTATTTTTTCTTTTCTTTAAGAGACCAGGTTTTGGGCATGGCAGTACAAGTCTAGAATCCTAGTACTACGTAGCTAAAAGCAGGAAGATTGCAGCTTGGATGCCACACAGCTCTAATAGAAAGACTGTATAAAAACAAAGCAAAAATTTCAGGTCATAGGAGGCAAAGGCAGGTGGATCTCTGAGTTCGAGGCCAGCCTGGTCTGCATAGTAAGCTTCAGGCACAGGTTGTATAGTTAGACTATAATTTTAACAAAGCAAAACAAACCAAAATTTAAAACTCAAACAAAAAGCAAAATCCTCAAACAGAAAGCAAATAAAAATAAAACCCCAACTAACCAATATTTCTAATCAAAGGATCCCTAGTCAATGCCAAATTAATATCTCAAATGATGGTAATAAAGCACAGATAAGATCTGCCAAGATTCAAACCTGTGATCCCCCCCCTCAGCCCTCAGAGTATGAGAGACACAGTCCAGACCACCAGCTGAGGTGGTTTGTTGTAACTTCTAAGGAACTTTGGTCTACTATTTCCTCACTATGATATTTTGGAATGGTGATATATATCCTGTGATGTTGGAGGTATGCGATCTGCCTTTTGCTTTTGCTTTTAAAGGGTATTACAGTTAAGAGATTACATGAATCTCAGAAGAGACTTTGAACTTTGGACTTTTAATTTATAGACTATGGGACTTCTGACGTTGGATTAAGCTAGGTGTGGCCTCTATAGACTCAATGTGTTTGAACAAGCCTATGGGCCAGGCCAGGGAGTGGAATGTGGTGGTTTGAATATGCTTGGCCCAGAGAGTGGCACTATTAGGAGATGTGGCCTTGTTGGAGGAAGTATGTCACTATGCAGATGGGCTTTAAGACCCTCATCCTAGCTGCCTGGAAGCTAGTCTTCTCCTGTTTGCCTTCAGAACAATGTGTAGAACTCTCAGCTCCTCCAGCACCATGCCTGCCTGGACTCCGTCATGCTTCCCACCATGATGATAATGGACTGAACCTCAGAACCTGTAAGATAGCCCTAATGAAATGTTGTCCTTTGTAAGAGTTTGCTTTGGTCATTGTGTCTCTTCACAGCAATGGAAACCCAAACTAAGACTGAAGTTTGAACCTGAAGTAGGGTATCTAAGGCAACTTCAGCTTTCCAGCTTCTTGTTCCAATGTCTGGAATCCACACATGATCTTCTGAGCTCCTCCAAAGGGCTTGGGTCTGGTTGACTCCACTCCATTGCTGTAGCTGTCCATTATCTGGATTTTCAGATAAGAAGTTTCAAGCAGGGTATGGGGATGCATGTTTATAAAGCCAGTGCTCAGGAATAAAAGATGATTCTCATGAGTTCAAAGCCAGCTTGGATAGTTCTAGATCAGCCTGGGCTATAATGTGAGGCCATATCTACAACAAAACAAAACAAAACAAAACAAAACAAAACAAAACAAAAAATGGGCTGGAGAGACGTTTTAGTGACTCAGAGAACTCACTGCTCTGTCAGAAAACCAGGTTTCAGTTCTTAGCACCCACATAGCAGGTCACAACTGTTATTCCAGTTTCAAGAGACCTGACACCCTATTCTGGCCTCTGTAGGCACTGCACACACATGGTACACCAACATGCAGGCAAAACACTCATATACACAATAAATAAATTGATAGATAAAAGTACTTTTTTTTTTTTTTTTTTTTTTTGGTTTTTCGAGACAAGGTTTCTCTTTATAGCCCTGGCTGTCCTGGAACTCACTTTGTAGACCAGGCTGGCCTCGAACTCAGTAATCCTCCTGCCTCTGCCTCCCAAGTGCTGGGATTAAAGGTGTGCACCACTACAGCCCGGCTCAAAAGTACAATTTTAAAACAAGCACACAGTGGCTGGCGAGATGGCTCAGTGCTTAAGAGTGCTTACTTTGTTTGTGGAGGTCTGGGAGTTCGGTTCCTGGCATCCGGGTTGTGTGGGTCACAGTTACTTGTAACTTCAGCTCCAGGTGAATCTAACGCCCTCTTCTGGACTCTCCAGTCACTGCACTCAGACATACACAAAGACATACACACAGACATAAACCTATATCTAACTGAAAAATATATATCTAAAAGAAAAATATATTACAAAATTCCCCTATTCTTATTTTATGGAAATTAATGAAGATATGATAATTAAACTTTCTGATAAAAAATCTGATGGGGCACATTAGTATCAACATCTCCAATATTAGATGTATTTGAATGATTGAGTCATTAGAGCAATGTAAACGTGTCTGACTTAACTTTGAACTGTTACAGTCCTCTCTGCTTCCACTAATACAAATGTCCATTCACATATTTGCATCATGCTAATGGTACCCAATATTTCATATGAATAGCTCTCACCATGAGTAAGGCCCAACCTATTCTTTCAGACCTCACAGTGACACTGTTGGCCTCCCCACTCCAGATGACATAGAGATTAAGGGATTTGCATAAGGTCACACTTCTATGTAAGACAGTGGTTCTCAATCTGGGGATCCCCTCCACTTTTGGGGGGGTTGATGGGCCCTTTCACTGGAGTGACCTAAGACCACTGGAAAACAAAGATATTAACATTATGATTTATAACAGTAGCAAAATTACAGTTATGAAGTAGTAACAAAGGAATTTTATTGTCAGGGGTTGCCACAACAGGAGGGACTGTTAAAGGGTCACAGCAGCGGAAGGTTGAGAACCACTGATGTAAGGATTCGAAGCTGGGAACATTCTGACCCTGGACCATAGCACTTTGGCAATGCATGTGCTTAGTCACAGTAGTTAAGGGGCTAGATTATTCAGCTAACAGGATCTCCTACTTCTTAAGTCCTTTGAAGGAGATTTTAATATACTGCTGGTTTACAACTTCTTTGGGTTTCTAGAATATATTTGGACATTAGCAGGGCACAGATATACGCAGGACATTTCCCTTTATTGGGATGGTGTAAGTCTTTGTGACTTAGCAAGAAAACAACCTAGATTTCTTCAACCCGGAGGCAGAGTATTCCCTGGGTTCTTATGTCCTTATGCTGAGTGTTTCCTATTGCTGATAGTAAAAAAAGGTTCTCCTGGGCTGAGTTTTGGCTTAGTAGTAGAGGAGTGTTATCCTGTATGTGTGTACACCCTGGGTTCAATGCTCTACCCTCCCCCCTCCCCCCATCAAAATCATTATTGGGCTCTCTTAGTCAGCTCTACCTTACCTTGCCTCAGCCAGTGACCTTATGTTCCGGCCATCAGAGGGCCTCTAAGCAAAGCCAAACATGCCTCATCTTTTAGGCCTTCTCTGACACATGAGATCAGGTCTGGTCCCCTTCTTACAATCTCTCCTAACATCTTGGGACTTCTTTCCTTAAGAGTCTATGAAAATGGGGCTTGAATCATGTCTCTGTGGTTCTTAGAGTAAGTTCCCTGTGGGCAGGGACGGTGTGCTTGTCTTCTTCATTGCTCTTAGTCCACACTTTAGCACATACTGTGCTTGTAAGCAGGAAAAGAATTACAGGATATCAGCTAAAGAGGAAATCTCAGGACTCCTGGGCATTGACTGCTGGCCATGGAAGGCTTGCCTAGACACAACACAGAATGCCGCTGGCAGAGTGGCTGGCAAAAAAGAGGCTAACTCAATACACATATGACACGCAAGGATGTTTTTTGTTTTGTTTTGTTTCTTTTTCGAGACAGGGTTTTTCTGTGTAGCCCTGGCTGTCCTGGAACTCACTCTGTAGCTCAGGCTGGCCTCAAACTCAGAAATCCACCTGCCTCTGCCTCCCAAGTGCTGGGATTAAAGGCGTGTGCCACAACGCCCGGCTTCCACAGTTCATCTTTCATAGTGCTAAAAGTCTTGAAAAAAAAATTGGCTCTTAACACAGTGATCCAAACCTAAAGAAACATACTAGTTTTGAGACATTAGCTCCCCAAGTGTGTATGGGGTTATCAGGGGTCATTCTCTGTGGTTGCCCTTTTTATTTTCCCCTTCTTTCTTTTTTGCAGGTATTTTCATCTCTCAGGGATTCCTCGAAGTCTTATGTGGAGAGCTGCTCTCCTGGCCTTGGTGATGAAGAAACATTTCCCTTTTGAAAGCCAGAAAGTTTTGAATGATAAACATTGCTAAAGAGGAAGCAATCAAACCTTTCGGGCAGGCTCTGCCTTCCACCCAGCGCGCTGCTTCCTGTTAGTCAAAAAACAAAAACAAAAAGCAACACAAAACAAAAAACGCTTTTTTTGTGAACTGTTCGGGAGAACTAGGTGGGACTGCTGACTTTTAAGAGAGCACCTCATATCCATCATCTGCTCTCACGGAGGTGAGCACACTTTGGAAATCGTGATTTGTTCGGCAGCCACAGTCCGCTGTTGTCAAGCGTGTGGCAAGTGCTAACCCTAGTACTAGACAGTTTTTCCTTAACGTGCTTTTGTCAAAATAAATTTGCAGATGCCTCAGGGCCGTGAGGCCTAAACAAACAAAAAACCCACCCCAAATCAGTAATTCAAAAATCCACCTGAAGAAATGTCATTTCCCTAAGGCAGGTGAGGCCCTCATAACTCTGATAGAACTTTGCTTGCTACGGGTCACTCCCACGGTTCAGGGCCACCGCCTGCCACCACCGACAGCCTAAGGGGGAAACCACGGAGCGCGCCTCCAGCCAGCGCCGGTGCTGCCACGCCCACCACGCCCGTCCAGCCGCGCGCCCGCATCTCGCCGCCACACGGCCTGTGATTGGCTGGTGAAGCTGCCCATCTCTAGAGGCAAGCGCGTCGTTCTCCGAGCAGCGCTCCTATTGGTCACGGCGGCGGCAGCAACGCTCGGACCCGAAGAGGCGGGGAAAGCCGGTGGCCGCGGTGGCGGAACGGGCGGAGGTTGCCGGTTTCGTAACCGTCGCTCCTCCTCGCCGACTCGCGGGCTGCGAGGCCTGGGTCGGGTCGGGCCGCGCCGCGCGGGGCCGCTCGGAGTGGAGGCCGTCTGGGGGCGGGCGGGCCGGCCGGAGGCGCAGGTAAGGAGGCCGCGGGTTGTAGCTCGGAGGGGTTGGGGGAGGAGGCCGCGGCCGAGCCCGCCGCTCGCGTAGGCGCCGACCGGGCCGGAGGAGACCCGGCCCTGCCCGATTCGGCAGGTTGGCCCGGAAGGCCCCTGGCGGCTTGGCGGCGCGGGCGGGGGCCCGGAGCGGCGTCTGATGCAACCTGCAGGCAACACCCGGCGGGGCTGAGCTCATCCCTGGCCACGGCCCAGCGCCGTCGCGCTTGGCGCCGACCCCCGCGTTCCCCCGGGCGCCCCCTCACCACAGTCGAGGAAGGGATGGAGTACCAGGTGGTCCCTCCAGAACCTGCCCCCCGGCGACGTGCAGCGTGACAAGCCTGGCGCGCATTGGCCCCTAGGGATGGAGGGTGTTCCTAGAATAGAAGGTGGACCGAATCTTTGGAGCCACCTAGGACTCTTCCTGTCGGCTTCCCAAACGGCTCGGTCTGGGGGGAGAGGGCCCGGGTCCTATTTGGAGTTAATAACCTAGTGGTCATCTAGGGAAGGCACTCGAGTTTTTACACACATAACGTTGCAAGAGGGAGATTTCGGGTTTTTTTGTTTTTTTTTTTTTTTGTTGTTGTTTTTTGGACGCGGATAGTGTGTCCTGCAGTTCACTGGGAGGAGGAGGATATCCTAGATGATCCGCGCACCAGACACAGAAGGTCAAGCCATGAAGCCTTTCCTTAGCTCGCCTGGAGGGAGCTCGGGAAAAGAGCCAGCGGAGGGTATCCAGGTGGAGAAGTTGGGCATGCGGGTGTAGGAATTGCTTCTCTTTCCAAGTGTGCTTGTGTATTTTTGGTCTTAGGAAGGTTGGCATGCTTTGTTTTGCTCTGCTCCTTCTTGCTTTTTTGTTTGTTTCTTTGTAAACTGCATCATAAGATGTATCGAATTCAGAAAGGTTTTAACCTTTGTGGGTTGCACAACAGCTGGGGGTTGTGTCTTTTGAGTTTCCACCCACTTGAATCCTTATTTGAATATATTATCATTGAGTGCAGACCTGTCTCACAGAGGGAATTTGAAACAAAGCACCATAAAGTCTTTCTCTATTGAGAAATTGTACATAGAAGAATTCAGAGTTTGGTAGGCAAGCCCCGCTACCTCTGAGCCACATCTCTAACCTTCAGAGCCCTCTAAGGTCTGTTCAGCTGTTGCCATTTGAGTAGTAGTTATGATAAGCTAGCTATCCCTGCGGTTATTTCCCTGTTCCTGAAAAACTAAGTAATGACAGGATGGTACTGAGCTGGAAAAAAAAAACACTTGAGCCTGTTTCCTGAGTCTGATGGACATGCTTGACTGACTCAGTTATTTTTATGACCTATCAGAAACAAATAGGTGGGAACAGACCTCCTCCCTCCCCACTCCCCCACAATATCCTTTACATTCTCACAACCTGTCATGATTGCCATCCCATCACTGTGATCTTGGAGAGGTGCTTTCATCCCTGGTGAATTAAATACACCCTGGGAAAGTCCCTGGGGACATTCCCTCCAGAGATCACGGGAAAGAGACACAGGACCTGGTCAAAAGTTGCCTCAGTCACAGTAATGAGTACTGGAGCAATTTTAGGTTTCCCTCAGAGGGGTAGTTGCATAGGTTCTTACACTAGCAAGTTTATTGGTCCTTTCCCTATTCCGTTGCCCTGCCATTAAAGAGGGGGAAAAACCTGAACAGGAACTCCTAATAAATATATATTTATATATAATTTGTTTTGAGTGTGCTAACTAGTACAATAAATAGGTTTAAAGATAACATTCAAATAAGCATATGAATATTTAAAAGATAACATCCAAGTAAGCGTATGTTTTCTTCACAACTCCAGTGGACAACTTACACTGAACTCTTAGAAGGAGTCTACTCTCTCTTGTGGACTCTGCCTCCAACAGTCTCCAGGGACCTGGAGTTGCCAGAGAAACTCAGGGAGCAGACTGGATAAAAAAGCACAAAGAAAAGAGAAAACAAAGACCATTTAGAATGTATTAGGTAGTGGTCTTGAGTTGAGCTTAAGGGAGCAGAACTTGTAGAGAGGGTCAGGACCTTGTGTTTGATCCTGTAGTCTGGAGTCACAGACATTTAGTTTTACTAGGATGATGTGACATAGTTAGGTTTGAATGGTAGACTGCTCGACCTGCAGGTAGCAACCTCTTTGGGGGTCAAATGACTGACCCTTTACAGGGGTCATCTAAGACCATCTGAAAACACAGATATTTATATTATGATTCATAACCATAGTAAATTCTGAAGTAGCAATGAAAATAACTGGCTGGGGGTCACCACAGCATGAGAAACCTGTGTTAAAGGGTGGCATCAAGAAGGTTAAGAACTGTTGCTCTAGATAGTCTAGATAGTGAGTGGTTGGGAGCTCAGGCTGTTACACCTGATACCAGGGCCCCTGGGAGATGATGTCAGCCTGAGGTAATTTCTGTGGCATTAGGAAAGACAGTAGATGTGTGGTATTTTTGTTTGTAAATCTGAAGACTGAACCTTCATTAAGGAAATTGAGTGAAGATTTTATTTTGAGAGGCCAATGGAGAGATACATGGTTTTATCTAGGTTTATGGAAAAAAAGGGACAAGCTAGGAAAGTTCTATACAGGTTTATTGTTCTAAGTAAGAATTTAGAAAAATTCTATTTTACTATTCTAATATTCTAGAGTTTCATTGTTTTCTTTTTTTGAATGAACATTATTACTTTAGTTAGAAAATCTGCATTTGAAAATGTCTTACTCATTTCATTTACTCTCACGTTTGTAAAATCCATTGTTTATATGCAGCCATGGTTCTCCATTGTGTCCTCGAATCATTTTGGGGGCTCCCCTAAAACAAGACTGAAAGCTCACCTCCAAAATTTGTTCCTCAGACTGGCAGCCTGAGAGTTGGGACTTGTAGAAAATTGCTGGTGTTGGTCCAGGGACCACTTTGAGTACCGCTGCCCCTCAGCTTCCCTCTGGCTTCTTGGCTGTTTGACAAGCAGATGGAAAGAGGCACCACCCCTGTAGACTGAACTTTGGAGTAGATTAGTCCATCGAGGAACCAGACTTTGATTTAGAGTTTAATATTCAGATATTAAATGTCAGATTGCTTTGTTGTAGAATTCATCAAATGTTTGTGGAAAGGAACAAAAGCATAAATGACAAGTGTCTTTGTTCAGTACAAAACCAAAATTGTTCTGTTTGAAGCCTGTTAACTCCTTGATCCTCCCTCTCCTCTGTCTCTCAATCTTTCTTTTTTAGACAGGGTCTCTGGTTATCCTGGAACTTGATATGTAGAGCAGGCTAGCTTAGGCTCATAGAGATCTGAGTCTACCTCCCAAGGCTGCCTTTAAAGGCATGCACCACTATATCCAGCCTACTTAAAAAATAAAATCATGAATTATTTTTTTACCTTTTTTTTTTTTTTTTTTTTTTTTGCAAGTTTGTAGGCTCATTAAACAATACTCTTGTTTTTCTAGCCAAAAGAGTCACCCAAAACCTATCCTTTGTTCTGGTTATTGACTTAGCAAAGTTAGACCCTTACCCCAATTCTGTATCTTTGGGTTCAAAAACAGGCAGAACATCCTGAATCTGGAGCCCCGTTGACAGCAGTTAGTGGCTAGAGTTCACAGTAGTTTGTTAGTGTGGCATCATATCATTTCAACATCCCTCCTGGACAGAGAGTTGGAGCTCACAGGAGGGAAGGGATATGTCAGGTTTGTAAAACTGAGGGAGCCAGTGCCAAGGACAAATGTGACCTTGCTTCTAGTCTGCACTTCCTTGGATCTTTGCTAGCTTTGAGCTTTGCTAAATTGACTGTAGAGATTAGTTTTGAAGAATAAGAATATAAGAAAATGCTGGGTGGTGGCAGTGCACACCTTTAATCCTAGCACTTGGGAGGCCAAGGCAAGTAGATTTCTGAGTTCGAGGCCAGCCTGGTCTACAGAGTGAGTTCTAGGACAGCCAGGGCTATACAGAGAAATCCTGTGTCGAAAAAAACCCCAACTCAACCCAACCCAACCCAAACAGACAAAACAAACAAACAAACAAACAAACAAGAATATAAGAAAATAGGCAACTGCCAGGCATGGTGGTGTACGCCTTTAATCCCAGCACTGGTGGAGGCAGAGGCAGGCGAATTTCTGAGTTTGAGGCCAGTCTGGTCTACAAAGTGAGTTCCAGGACAGCCAGGGCTACACAGAGAAACCCTGTCTCAAAAAACAAAAACAAAAACAAACTAAGAAAATAGGCAACTAAGATGAACATGATTTTTCAGGCAGTTCCAGGAGGGGTATTGAGTTCTACAAGTCCTTAAAATTGGGTTACACACAATATGCCAACTTGATAAGCTCCAGTGATAAATGGCAGTCCTGATGGCTTAAATTTATATTGAATAGCTAACCCTTATTTTTTAATTAATTTGTTTATTTTCTTTATTTTGAACAGCCACCTTTTAAGTGGGAGAAAAATTAGGCCACATAATCATTTTCAAGGGAAGTTGTGAAATATCCATTTGTGAGTGTAACTCGGAATCCATATCCATCATGGTTTGGGAGGAAGCTTTCTGTCTTCCTTTAGTGCTGGAGCAAGAACAGATGACCCACTAGCTCAGGGCTGGCTGAGTGGCTTTTAAAACAATTCAAAGTAATGATATATGGATATTTAAAAGCAAAGATTAATAGTAATAAATAATAAAAAAGCCAACTTAATAAGCATGCTTGAAGAAAGGCTTGGCCAAAGTTTGGGTTGGCCAAAGCTGTTGATGTTTACCGACTGAACTTCTTAATAACCATGGGTGTGCTCATAAGGGGCATTTTCTAACTAACTTCCCTAACTTTGTCCACCAAGGTCATTTTAGCAGTTCTGGGAAAAGAGAACAGGATAGTTTCATGGTTCGTAACAATAATTTCTACTTTTCTAAGGGTTCTGCGTCTCCTAGGGAGACACAGTTGATTCAGCTGTTTAGTTTGTAGTATGGTACTAAAATGTAAAAATGCAAATCAATCAACTCAAAGTAATCCACAAGCCAGGTGGTGGTGACCCATGCCTTTACTACCAGCATTCAGGAGGTAGAGGCAGGGGGATCTCCATGAGTTGGAGGCTAGCTTGCTCTTCAGAGCCCTACAGAACAGGCAGAGAGCTAAATAGAGAAACCCTGTCTTAAAAAAAAAAAACAAAACCAAAAACCATAATAGGTGAAGGAATTGCTAATTCATCCTGGGAATATTGAATAGGGAACTTGCCAGGAGCTTAGCCGCATCTAGACCCTCATGGGTTTTGCAGACAGAGTATTCTGATCCATTGTTCTAACCTGACTTGAATGCATCCCCCAATGCTGCAGATGCAGGCCTCTATTCTACAATAATTGAACTTGTTTTCCATGCTTACCCTAAACAGCTCAGATTTCACCCTGGCAGATTGTCCAGCCATATGAGCTCACATATTCTACCTAGTATTTCCTGCTATGCTTTCAGTTTTTCGTCCCTTTTTTAATAGTTACAGGTGGACTGGTCTTCAGCTTAAGATGATTCTGAGCCAACTTACCTTTTGAAGTTTGGAAACTTCTGTACAGTTTGCAGTTGCTGTCAGCAAAACTAATAGATTGCCTACTGTGTTATAAGTCCATGCAAGTTTGATCTGCCTTGATCCTGTCATTTCAGATATTTTAATGTGACTTATTTTCTAACTAGGTACGTGTGAAGATTTTTTGGCAGTTGAGTGTGGCCTCCTCGGATCACATTGCTCTCATTTCTACCTGTTCTGTGTTGGCAAAGGAACGTGCCCAAATGAGCAAGCTGTCGCAGCCAGCCACTACTCCAGGAGTGAATGGAATAAGTGTCATTCATACTCAGGCACATGCCAGCGGCTTACAGCAGGTTCCTCAGCTGGTGCCCGCCGGGCCTGGGGGAGGGGGCAAGGCTGTGCCTCCAAGCAAGCAAAGCAAAAAGAGCTCACCCATGGATCGGAATAGTGACGAATACCGCCAGCGCAGAGAGCGGAACAATATGGCAGTGAAAAAAAGCCGGTTAAAAAGCAAGCAGAAAGCTCAAGATACACTGCAAAGAGTAAACCAGCTCAAAGAAGAGAATGAACGATTGGAAGCCAAAATTAAGTTGCTGACAAAGGAATTAAGTGTACTGAAAGATTTGTTTCTTGAGCATGCGCACAGCCTCGCAGACAACGTGCAGCCCATGAGCATGGAAACTACAGCGACAAATTCTGCTAACCCAGGGCAGTAGATCTCCTTCTAGGCCCAGGGCTTTGTGACTTGAACATGAGAGGTGTGACCACCCTGCACCCCTTGCTTCAGTGGCTGAACTCGGTCTCCTTCCATTGGAGGTTGTTTTCTAGGCTCAGCACTGAACAGCTGACTAGCCATATAATTTATCTGGTCTTAAATGATAATGGATTTTTGAAGCACTAAAAAGACTTAGGGTTTATCGATAAAACAAAATTCCTGGACTTTAATATTCTTAATAAATCCTCACTTCCCCAGAAATGGCTCTTTTGTAGGAATGGGACAATGGAAGGTCATGTAGAAGGTACTGGGTTCTAATGAGAGAACACCTTGGATTAAGAAAAGCTGAATTCCATCTGGGTTCCTCAGTTTGTGATTTTATTCCAAATTGTGTATGGTAAATTCTAGGGCTACAAAAACCAATCATAATAATTTGGCCCCATTTTATAGATGTATAAACCTGTGTTAGCATAGTCAGCATTGTTTTTTCCAACATACACATTTTTTAAAATGACTTTAGGTGAAGTAAAGAAATCCCATCAGGTCATGTCGAAGAGGTGATTAAAAATACAAAATGTGTTTAGGAAGGAGGTTTTGTGCTTTTTTTTTCCCCCCTTGGTTTGTTTTAAAGGGCATCGTGTGCGGTTGAACTTTGAGGGGCCTTCTGCTTATTGAATAAGCATGATCTCTCTCCTAAAAAACAGTATCTACTGTGTACTGACATTTTAGTTTCTGTGGACGCAAGTAAAGGCAGCATTTGGTTTGGGGGAGAAACCATTTTTTGTCAGCCAAGTTAGTAAATAAAATGCCTTGGCTTGATGATACAGGCCATGATTTAGAGTACTACTAATTCATTTGGTTTCTCCTGTGTTTGTTCAAAATAACTGCCAATGGGGCCATGATTTTTAAAGGTAAAGTGTTTGTGTGTGTGTGTGTGTGCTTGTGTGAAGAGGCACCTTTTGGTGTTTGATCTCAACTGAACAATTATTAGAAAACCGAATCAACTTCATGCCATCTCTCAAAAGACTAGTCAAAACTTGAAAGTATGAGGTTTGAGTCTTTAATTTATTTCCTAAATCTTTTTATTTTTATTTCTTTGAGGAATCTTTTTCTAGTTTAGTGGGCTGTTCTTCCAGACTTCATGTGTCATTGCTTCCATTAGTATGCTTTTGTGTTCTGTATAACTTATTTTAGAGAGAAAATGCTGATAAAACTCAGGATATTGACTCTTGTTGTGAAACCGAAAAGCTGGGTGTCTGTAGGGTCTGCTCTTAACAGAGTTGTATATAGATCGTCTTCTTGGTAACTCCTGGTTTGTTCCACTGTCTGTGTTAGTTCCTGAGATGGTAGCTAAACATGGGTCTTGTGTGATCAAAGTTTGGGTTGCTGGAAATCTTGTTTGAATGTGGTCATTTATGGCCCTGTGTAACCCCAGTGATTTGGTAGCTCAGATTGCTCCCTAGTATGGCAGGAAGTTGCTGACTGTTCTGGACAGAAGCTGTCAGGGCCCTGGAGCTCAGTAGAGCTGAAGACAGGAGCCGACACTATTCTTTGGGAGCCAAGAAATAGTGGGGTTTTAAGAATTAGGACTCAGCACCATTTACGTGGGTTGGAATACCATCTACTCGTAAGGATTGAGAGATGGTTTGGATAACTAGCAAGGACTTACCCATATAATCCTAATCTTCATCAGTGAATTGATAATTCCGTAATGAATTTAATTGGTGATACAGTTAGGTCCCACTTGAACACGTATGCACCTACGAGGATAGGCAGACTTCCGGAAACTCTTACTTCTAAACACCAGCTTTCACAAATGGATGTTCTTGTGGAATTTGTGGTTACCAGTGCTAGGACTTTAAAAAAGCTGTAAGGAAGTCAGTGCTCAATGTATCAAATCAGAACATACAAATGAGGTCCAGCTTTGCTCTTTCTTACCTTTGTAAATGAGATTGTTAGCAGAAGCAAGTAGTTCCATATTGAACACAAATGTTTGGACTCATGTTCTTACTCAAGTGGGAATGATGTTTAGTTTGATAAACTTCTCTGTAAAGTTGGGGGAAACTAGGTTTGGGGAATGGGTAAACTTAAGGCTTTGGAAACTGTAGAGTGACTTTTGAGTCTTGTTACTTTAGAGTTTGATCTGCCTTGTGGACAGGTTGGCGGCTTAGGAGTCAAACTGTAGTGTGGATTAGCCATGTCTCTGTCTCCTGGGATGGCTGCCCTTTGACGAGTTCTGGGCATAGAGGGGGAATTAGAGCCACCCTCTCTGTCTAGCCCTTTGGGTCACAGGTGACTGACTTTGGGATCTCAGTAAGGGTTTAACTAAAATATGACTGGGTGTTTGAAATTGGGTCATGAGGCCATTCAGTTTTTACGGTTCTCAATTTATGAAACTAGGAACATGTACAGTTTGATAGGAAAGGGGTGCAGCTGCTTTTGATGTCTCTTAACCCTCTCACCCCTTCCCAGGGAAGCTTCATGCCTGGACAACCCATGGAGCTAGTAGAGTGCTCCTGATGCCTTAGAAATAGGAAAAGACGCCTGTTTGTATGACAGGCTGGGGAAGATTCCATTCCACAGCTAATCAGATCTGCCTCAGGAAAAATACTAACTTGTTCTATTTGTTCCTGGCCTTCAGTTTGTGAGATTACTCTATTTTTTTAAAATATAATTTTATTTCTTTCAACGAATTTAAAAATAAAAAACACCTTTTGGAACAACGACTTTTTCTTTGTGGGTTTCTTTATCTTGGATGTGAGCAAGAAGTTCACTTGTAATTGGCCCCAAAGAGCCTGTAAGGTGCCTCTTGCTNAAAAAAAAAAAAAAAAAAAAAAAAAAAAAAGAAAAGGAAAAAAAGGGCAGGGCGGTGGCGGCGGCGGCGGCAACCCACGCCTTTAATCCCAGCACTCGGGAGGCAGAGACAGGCGGATTTCTGAGTTTGAGGCCAGCCTGGTCTACAAAGTGAGTTCCAGGACTGCCAGGGCTATACAGAGAATCCCTGTCTCAAACAAACAAAAAACAAAACAAAAAAATGCATCCCAGTGTAGGGAGCAGGATGAAAGGGTGCCTGTGTCCTGGTGGGCCCTAGCCTATGGTTTCCATTTGAGGTGTATCTCTAACACTACATTTTAGAGTATGAATACCATCTTGACTTACACAGGGTATATGCCTGGATATGGAAGTGCATTGGCTGATTTCAGAAATACATCGAGACTAAGAAACAGAATTGTGTGTTGGGGGTCGGGAGTGGGGCAGGAAGAGGCCATTTAGATGCTTTACTTTGGTCCTTTTAGTCTTTTCGTGTTTGGGGAAATAAGTCTCTAATTGTTGTGTGGTTGTGAAAATTGTGTGGCTGAGTATGGTGGTGTACACCTGTAACCCCAGCATTATGAAGATAAAGGTTGAGTTTAAGGCCAGCTTGAGTACCATCGAGACCCTGTCTTAAAAATGAAAAAAAGAAAATAATTTCTATGGGTGGGACAGAACAGAATTCCTTTGAATTTGTTGTAATTTTTTGTTTGCTTTTCAGTTTTAGTGAGATGGTCTTGTAGCCAGTGCTGGCCTTCAACTTGATATTCAGCCAAGTATGACGTTGAACTTCTGGCCTTCCTGCCTCCACCTCTCAAGTGCTAGGATTACAGGCATGTACCACTACATCTGCTTGGATATGACATTGGGTCTTGAACCTAGAGCTTTGCGTGCTGGGTGAGCTGGGTGAGCTCTATCAACAGAGCTGTAGCTCCTGCTCTACTTAGTTTATTCCTAGTAACTTGTATTAGAAAAGTTTATATTTTGTGACAAAATCAGGTCTTAATAAAAAATACTTTTACAATGTCCAGTTCTTATCACATGTCTAAAGAGTTTGTAACTGTATTTTGTACATTTAAAAAAAGCCCCACCCCTAAATTATCTTTTGCCCCAGTCAGTCCCTCAGCAGCAGTCAAGTGCTTATTTACAGCACCAAGTTCAAGTTTTACCTCAGTTTTACCTGCTTGCTTCAGACTCTGCCAGCCAATCCTGCCTCCCTCAGAGCCACCCTCCTCTCCTGCATGGACTTGATGCCTCATAGTTCTTCCTGTGTGTCAGTCTATCACATGCTCTCTAGAACCTCCTGCTCCCCCGTGCTCCCCAGTGATGGTATGTAGCACCTCTATCTGTTTAAGAGTGTAGTATCTCTTGCTTTTCACTTCAGACCTTTCTTGGTTTAGTCTTGGTCTAAAACGAGTCTAGTACCAAGGACATTCCTGTCAGATTGTGCGCATATCTCATGGTATAGATGCTCAATACTGGGCCCTTCTAGAGTATGGGGAAGGCTTTAGCACTGTAGAACTTTCTGGAAGAGTCTGTAATCCATTTTTGAAGCTATACAAATTTCTGCGGAGGTTGAAGGATATGGGCACAGCTTTAGGAAGATGGGCTAGAGCGAGCCTGTGTTTACTCAGACTGCTGTGTCTCCGGTGGGTAGCCGAGGGGATGCACCCATCTGTACCAGCAAGAACCCTAAGAATGGGTGTTGTAAACCTAAGAAGTAAATGAGATCAGTGGTGCTTTGGGACTCTGATTGGCATTTGGTTTTTGGTGGCTTTTATTTTAATGTGGCCACATCATAAGCACTTTTTTTTTCATTACCATAGCATAGGAAGAAGCCAATTTGTAGTAAATAAACCCTTCAGTGGTTGCTTGAAGTCTCTAGCTTGGACCAGGTTTTTGTTTTTTCCATTAGTTTCATCTTATTTCTAAATCCATCCATCCGTCCGTCCGTTCATCCGTCTATCCGTTTATTGAGTCAACAATCTTTCTATGTAGTCCTAGCTGGCCTGGAACTTGCTGTGTAGTCTAGACTGCCTTTGTTTTGAGATACGGTCTCATGTCCCAGGCTAGTAAACTCACTGTGTAGCCAAGGATGACCTTGGATTCCTGATCCTCGGACTCCAGCCTCCCAACTCCTGGGATAACAGGCATGTCAGTACTAGGGAGGGAACCCTACTGAGCCACATGCTGGAAAGAAAAACCTGGAACTAACAGAATTTTAGAAGCCAGCTGTGGGGCTAGGCAGGGCTCTAGGAGCGTCAGACGCACTGTTAAGCAGAGAGGAGGACAGGTGGTCCACATGGGCATAGCTAATAGAATTGAGGCGGTAGACTTGTGGTAGTAGGGCCTCCTTTGTCATGCTGCTGCCTTAGGCAGTGCTGCTGACACAGTGCTAGCTGTCTTTGCTAGTATAAAAATGAAATCAAGGTCCCAGAACCTCTTACCAAATGCTCCAATGGTTCTGGTGCCTGTCTGCATGGGAATCCTGACAGCAGGTGACAGTATTGCACTAATTTTGGCAGAATTCCTGGAGCTCGATGAAAGCTTGTGTAGAGGACTCCCCTGGTTCTCCAGGCCAGTCTAAGGCAGAAGCAGAAGGCACAGGGCCTGTGCTAACAGTACTGTTCCTGGAACAGACTCAAGGCCGACACTTAGTGAGCCATCATCCTGGGCCACAGTTCGATGCTCTCTTCTATGGAGGAGTGAAGAGGAAGCTAGGCAGAAAGGGCCAGTTTTAGAAAAGCCTTTATTGCAAATTCCATTTTGTATGTTGATTTTTTTTTTTTAAGACACCAGCGCATTTTCCCTGAGCACAAAAATAGAGTTATGACTTAAGAATAGGATCTTTCTTCAATCAGCATTTTTAAGTCCCTATCATTTAAGCAAAATCAAAGTTAGGGATGTGATCTTGCAGGTGATTGAAATGCTTTCTTTTCTAAGAAACAGCAGCAGTGGTTTTGGTAGGATCAAATGTGAGCTCTAGGATCTTGCTGTTGGGGTGCCGTGGGCAGGCTGACATCACAGAGCTTACAAGGCCAGGGCCCAGTCTCACTGAGTGTCTCAGCTGGCTCTACTTTTGGCCAGAGAAGGGCACAGAGGCCTTGTCGCAGCCTGCCATGCACGCTTCGATTTCCTCCACAGTCCGGGGTACACATGTCAGTAGCTCCATGCCGCTGTCAGTCACGACAACGTCTTCCTCGATCCGCACCTGGGCCAGACAGATAGGATGCTATTGTAACCATGCCAACCTACTCCAGCCTGACCATGCCACCTGGGAGAAGCTTTCTGAGGGATAGGACTAGTCTTTGTGACAAGACAGACTGGTCTCAAAGCCTCTGGGGAAGACAAGGCCTGTTGCTTATAGTACAAACTTACATGGAGCCTCTGGGCCTGGTGGGCTTTTAGGAGAATCCCTGTCTATTGACAGGTGAGCACCTGTTTGGTGACAGCCCACATACAGGGGCTGGCTGTCCTTCCACCTTTTCCTGTGGCACAAGTGACAAGCAGTGGGGTGGCGGACATTCTGGGGATAAGAACGTGGGCCTCCCAGCTACTCACCCCACCAAAGTTGCGAAAGCGCTGCAGGACCTCTTGGTTAAAGAAGCAAGCTTGGGCCGGGTCTGCCAGAGCCTGGTCCAAGAGATGGTCAATGAAGTAGATGCCTGGCTCCACAGTCAGCACCATGCCCGGCTCCAGGTGCCTTGCCGTACGCAGGCTTCGCAGGCCAGGTTCATCAATGCGCTCTACACCCTGTGGAGAGATGAAAGGTGGGGGGACCCAACTGATAAGCCCAGGGCTGGCTACCAGGGTCACTGCCTCATTGAGAGGTGGTCAGACAGGATTGGCTCCAGTGCAGTCTAACCCTGTTGGTCTGGGCCACCCAAACCTCCTGCCCTCTGCACATACCTCTGGATTGGGCATTTTGACTCTGGCTACCCTCAGATCTGCCTAAGGACATTGATAATGCACACATGCAGGGCAAGCTGCCAGGTGGGCCTAAGACTGGCTGAGTGTCTGGCTGGTCCGGCCCTTCTGCAGGTCAGAAGCCAAACCACCAAAGCCAGAAAATCTCTTAGGAGGTTGCATGGCCTCCAGGGCCTTCCTTGTCTTTTCTTCCAGGCAACTCAAGTGGAAATGGCTGGTCTTGGCTAAATTAACCTTTTCATTAGAGGAAGGGACAGGTGCTTGACATCAGGACGGGCCTGTTACCACCAGTACTGGCCTGTAAGTACCTGCTTGTGTCTAGCCTATACTTGGGCCTTGGGAAACAGCCCAGCCTTATGGCCATTGAAGGAACTAGTGATCATTGCTTTCTGCTGAGGCTCTGGCTCCTCCCCCAGCTCCCCGGGGCACCCATTGGCCTCTGGACAGGGCCTCTGAGCAAGTGGGCAGCAAGTAAGCTTTCTGGTTAGGATCTGAGTTTGCCCTGCCCTACTTGTGGCTTCTCCAAGGACGCCCAGCTGCTGGAGTCGGAGCTGTCATTTCTGACTGTTTGAGGGCCAAGAACATCAGACTTCAATTAGTGGTTCACGTAAGGTAACTAGAAACAGGCTGGCTCAGCCTCCAAGGCTGGGCACAGTGAGGAGGGCTGGGATTTCGTGAGGAGGGCTGGGATTTCGTGAGGTGGGGACGGCCACTATGCCCTGGTGTGAGCAGGCCAGGATGGAGGTGGTGATAAAAGCACCATGGTTCTTGTGGGTCATTCTCTGGGAAGAAAGAGCCCTGGCTGGTGCCATCATCAGCCTTATAACACTTGCCTCTGGACCAGCAAGCTTGAAGGCTCTAGGGGAGGAGAATGCTCCTCAGAAGGCCCCAGACCTCTACTCTTGTGTGCTCAGATGAGAGAGGTGCTCATGTCAAGGGCAGGAGCCTGCTTCCTGCCTGTGTGCTGTACTAGGCTTTTGCTCCAGAATTTTCCAGCTGCCCCTGAGAGTTTGTACCTTCTGTGGCATCTCATTCCTGTCCCTTTCCTTCATGCTACATCCTAAGTGTTTGTCTCTTCTCTGTAAACCACAGCTGTGCAAGCCTGTTGAAGGTCAAGGTCTGACCCAGGTCATGATTGGTTGGGTTTTAGTTGTTTGGGCGCTGGAACTCAGGTTTTGGGCATGCTATGCAAGTGTTTTGTTACCCAGTGGGCCCATTCCATTCTGTTTCATGGGTGTGTAGGGGCACAGCTTCCCGCCACCTAGGAAAGTTTAGGACCATTACTCCAGCTGGGATCAGGGCATACTATAAAGAGTTTGCAGTGAGGGCTACAGGATACCTGTCTGAACCAACACTCCCTTAGAGCTGTTGCTTCTTGGGTCTACTGGGTTGGGGATTACAGGCTAGCCTCCAACAGAGAGCAGAAGAGGATGGTGAGCCAGTTCAAGTGACTACATGCCCAGGATGGGGACAGGATGGGTTCCCTCCTCTTGGTCAGGGATGCCAGCTATGCTAGGGGTGACCATGCCTGCATCTCTGCCTGGGCAGAGGGCTCATTAAGGCTTTAACTTGTACTGGACTCTGAGAAGAGACCCAGATGTGTCTGTTTGTAGGCCTGAAATAAAACAAATGACTTTTATAGGAAAAGCCATATTTTTCCACAGTGTTTATCTGTCAGAAGAATAGACCAAGCACAAAGGGCTGCTTACTGGAAAAGATGAAAACAGTTTGCTGCCAATTTTCTTTGGTGGAAAAAAAGGACTTTGGCGACTAATGAATAAGGAACCTCAACTAACAATGTCTGGAAGGGTCTGCTCTTGGCTCCCTGCACACAATAGGATGGACAGAAATTAGGAAATTAAAACTGATTTTGTTTCTCCAAATTTAACTGTTTACACTTGAGAAAAAATAATTGAATAATAATGCTTCTCTTGAGCAATCCCCCCTCCCCCAAATCATTCTTAGTGCTTTCAAAATACCCCACAGCCAAGAGGCTGGGTCTAGTCTTGGCTAACTGGCTGGTGGGCCCCAGGGTGTGCACCAATTGCACAATCAGCCCCCTGCACGGTAGGCACCAGGCCAGGCTGGGCAGCAGGGACAGGCCCTAAGGGGCTATAGCCACCTGCCCAGTAGGGCTTCTCAGGAGCCCTCAGGCACCCACTGGGTGGTCCTTTGAGAGCTGGTAGTAAGAGAGGGAGAGGAAGCCCCATTTGAAGATACCCTTTAAGCCTTCCTCTCCTTCCGGTGGCCCGCCAGGGAGGGAGGGGATGAGCCAGCTAGGGAGGAGGAAAGGATCTGCTGCTGAGGTTCTGGGGCTGAGGGAAGTTTAAGTGAAGGATGTGGGGTTTGGTATAACTGCCCATGAGACCTGGCTTCAGTTCCATATCTTTTGGGGACTCTGTACCCAGATACTACCACAAAGCATATGTCTTGGGGCCTTATAGGAAGAGGCACCCATCTCCAAGGCCTGTGTAGCTACTGGGATAGTCAGTCATTGACCCACCCTGCGGTGTCCAGAACCTCAATTCTGCGTATCATGGGGAGACCCATCCCTCCTGTTCCATGATATCCCCAGAAATCCCCTGCCCCCCCCCAAAAAAAAACTAAAACAAAACCCACATTACTCTAGTAAGGGCCAGGCTTAGTGAGGCCACCGTGCACTTACCTCAGGGTAGCCTCCCACGTCATGCACATCTAGGCCCAGAAAGTGGCCAAGTCCATGTGGCATGAATACTGCTCCCAGGTGGACCTGGAGCATGGCATCCACACTGCCACTCAGGAGGCCAATGCGTGCCAGTTCCTCCAGGTGGATACGGTCAGCCAGCCGGTGCATATCAGGCCACCAGACCCCTGTGGTTTAAGGAGGCTGTGGTAAGCTAGGGTGGGTGAGCTAGCCCAGGCTGCCTTTGAAGCTCAGGGCCCTGAGACTGCATCATCACACTGTGGGATCAAGTTTCTGTCCCTCAAAGCCAGGGGTCTGGTTCTGTCCACCCAAGAGCAGACATGAGTGGCTCAGGCTCAAAGGAGGCTTTGCTGTTGGAGGTGGGGCAAGAAGGGCTGGGGCCTGGGAGAAAGCATCCCTGCACACCCGAGAATAGCTGACTAAAGTCTGGAAGCTGCTGTGGGCACAAAGGTTTCTGTGTGAAGGTACAGCTGGCATGGCCTCACCCTCTGGTGGGCCTGGATGTCTAAGCCCAGGCTACTAATCAAATTCAAACCTACACCATGTTTCTGGGGCAAAGGTCACTGTGGAGAGCCTCCAGTGCTGGCTAGTTTTATGCCACAGGCTATAGTTACCTCAATCAAGAAAAAGCCTCCATAAGATCAGGCTGTAGGGCATGCCTATAGGACATTTTCTTAGTGATTGATGGGGGAGGGCCCAGACCACTGTGGGTGGGACCACCTCTGGGCTGATGGTTCTGGGTTCCATAAGAAACAAGCCTCAGAGCTGGTGGGATGGCTCAGCAGGTAAGAGCACTGTCTGCTCTTCTGAAGGTCCTGAGTTCAAATCCCAACAACCACATGGTGGCTCACAACCATCTGTAATGAGATCTGACATCCTCTTCTGATGCATCTGAAGTCAGTGTACTTATAATAATAATAAATCTTTGGGCTGGAGTGAGCAGGGACTGAGCAGCAAGCAGGGTTGACTGGAGCAAGCAGAGATCCTAAAATTCAATTTCTCAACAACCATATGAAGGCTCACAACTGTTAGCTACAGTGTACTCACATACACACATACATACATAAATCTTTTAAAAATGAAAGAAAAGAAACTAGCCAGTAAGCAGCACTCCTCTATGGGTTCTGTGCCTCTGGGTTCCTGCCTTGGCTTCCCTCAACAAACGGTTACATATAAACCAAATAAATCCTTTCTCTCCAACTTGGCCATGGTGCTCCACCACAGCCACAGAAACCCTAAGACACCCTCTAGGCACATAGCTTCCAGGGCCAGGGGGGCTCTGGCTAAAGACAGATATCATCACTGCTTGGATAAATAGGGAGGCCCCTGTAGGGCCTTAGGCAGTGTCAGGGCTGCCCTGCCTGCTGTGGAGATCCCCTTCAGCTACTCTCTTTTAGGGAGACCACTAGACAAAGACCCTAGGCCCAGCAAGTCTTCAGCTCTGATCCCAAAGGCTGAGCTTAGGTCAAAGCAGTACACTGTCCAGAGGGTAGACAGCATAGCCCTTACAGCACCTCCCAGTCAAGTTCAACCTTGTATCTAGAACTTCAACTCCCAAAGGCCTCCCTGCCATGCCCCGCTCTGGCTGAGAACCAGATGTGCCCTCAACTACCCCACACCTTGATGATCAATGCTGTAAGAGAGGAAGGCTGGGAACCCTATGTAGTTGAAGACCATAGCAGGGGTTGCCTGAGACCACCATGCATATCAGATATTTACAATTCATGATAGTAAAATTAGTTATGAAGTCGCAACAGAAATAATTTTATGGCTGGGGTCACCACAAACATAAGGAACTGTATTAAAGGATCGCAACATTAGGAAGGTTGAGAACCACTGCTCTATTGGATCCTGATCTGGAAAGGGCCAGGCCTGGAAACTGCTGAGCCTGGGAAGGAGCCCCCTTCCTTGCCAGAGAGATGGTCCCAGCAAGGCTGGCAGTATGGGGTCTTGAGGGTTCAGGACTAGTTCATAGGGTGCCATGTAACACATGGCCCAAGTTGTACATGTTGAGAGGTGGGAGATGTTCGTCTGTCTCTGAGGCTGGACCAGCCTTCCTAGGGTCTAGAATCTGCTTCCAGGCAGCCCTGGGGTGTTACTGGTTACTGCTGCCTCACCTCTGGGGGCCTCCTGGACATAACTCCTTGGCTGACCCAGTCTATACCCTTGTGGATGAGGCCTTTCTCCAGTGGTTGGCAACTCAGAGATGGAAGTTAGGTAACTGGAATCCCAGCTGTTATTTGTGCTGTGACCTAGGCAAGCTTTCCTGATTCCCCGAGCCACAGGTGCTGCCTCTATCCAAGAGCCACAAAGCTGGCTCCAGCCTTGGGCTTCCAGGGCACTCGCCATCAGTGATCTGTCACTTAGGACCAGCCAGAGCTTGGTTTCAGCACTCTGGCCATCCTGCTCTAGAAATGTGAGTCACATCTGTGCCACCTCTGGCTGCTGCTCTTTCCTAGGATCCAAGTGGCCAGACCTAGATAGCTCTGCCCTCCACAATGACCCCACTCCTGGAGGGCTTCAGAGACCAGGTTGCCTTTCTGCTCTAGAAGCTTGTTACAATGAGATCTTGGCCTTGGTTAAACTATCCTTGTGGGGGTGGGGGTGTCCCAGCATCCAAGTTGCCTCTCTGAAGGCATTCCCTCATCCCCAGTGCTGCTGTACACTACCTGATGACATCTGCTTAGGATGGTGGTGTCCCTTGTGATACCCCAGGACTTGGCTTGGCAGAGCATGTGCTCCTCAGGTCCATATGCTCTGAGTTCAGGTTCTGTAAGTGTCTAAAGAGCTGTGCTCACTCAGCCCCAGGTCAGCCCAGAACAGGGAGCCTAGAAAACATACTCCCTGAGTGGGGTCCTTCCTTAGTCACCAAAGGAGAAGAAATAGTCTGCCTCCCAGCCTGGCTTATGCCTGGCTGAGCCCCAACCGAGAAAGAGCATCAGGTAGACCCTATGCTTCATGGTGGCTCCTGGGGGGAGGGTGGCACTTGTCAGACATCGGGCCTGGGCCCCTGGGCCTCTATCTTCCTTGCTTGCACAGCTCTCTTGGCTGTAAGTGGGGGCTTTGTGCCTGTGTGTGGTTAGGTTGTGACAGTGATTAAACCTCCAGCGACTTGGCCTCAGCATTTGGCACGGGTGGTAGTTATGACACCCGTGGCTGGGGCGGGGCCCCTGAAGTGTGTGAAGGTTGCCTTCCTCGGGCAAGACTGCAGCTGGGCACAAACCACTCCTGGGATCCTTCCACCTTTGCAGCCTATAGGCACCTTGAAGGCCCAGGTCCTGAGCTGGGAGGCATCCCTGGATTCTAGCAGACCCACTCTAGACATTATAGTACCCTTTATGGATGGGGAATGCTGCCTTGCTCTCCTACCTCATTGCATTAGTGCAGCTAAATCTCACTCTGGCTTTCTAGAAATAGCAGTATCCCTGGGCACTGCTCAGAGGCATAGGGAGACTGGTGGGCCATGCTACTCCTGGGGTTTCACCTCTCTTTGTGTGTGCTTCCCACCTGCAGGCCCAGTGGCCAAGATGTTTTTTCAAGCTCCTATTCCTCATCTTGGGCCTCTGGTGGAGAGACTTTCTCCAGGAAGTCCCTTCTGATCTGCCCTTCCTGGCCTACGAAAGCCAATCCTTGATAGCCCAGCAGGGCAGCAAAGCCTGCTCTTGAGTGGGTGGGGTTCTAGCCTTGCTCTGTGCCTGGCACTTGTAAGTATGAAGAGTAAGCAAAGCACTAGCCTTCCCCATGGCTTGTCACCAACTGGAAATACATACTCCTGGATTCATCAGTGACCTGCATCCCACTCTTAAGATCAGAGCATCAGGATGGGAAGAGTATCCTAGTGGTTAACACCATACCACCTAATAATGACGAGAGCTCAGAGAAGTGATGGTTTCTGTGCTCAGGCTCCAGGATGGGTTTCTGCTGGCCCCCTGCTCCACCTGGCTTCTCTTACTAGCACTCCAATGGGCCTGGTGCCTGCTGCTGCTGGAGCCAGGGAAGCCTCTAAGAGTTTCAGCAGCATCCATCAAAGCCCCAGGCTTCCTGCCCAGAGTGTGACAGCCCTTGGGGGGGGGGGTTTCCTAAGCCAAGCCAGGAAGGCAGCAGATCCCCCTCGCCTGCCCCCAGGCTACTTGGTCAGACAAAGAGCTCACTTCATATGTGGACAATGGCCCTCACGGGATGGTTGATGTGGGAGCCAGGCCTGTGGGGTGTGGGAGCAAAGGCATAAAGCCCAGGTCTCAGGGCAGGCCCTGGGAGCTACAGTGAGCTAGCTGCATTGCAGGCCAAGCTGGCATCAGGCCCAGGGCCTCTAGCCCAGCCCACCCTGCAGTGTCTACTTCAGGACCTTGGGGACTCATTCACCCTTTAGAGGGGCAGGAAGCAGCATGTGTCCAGGCTGCAGGCGCCTTGATGCTGCTGATGAAGCAGAGGCAGAGCTCGGAGCTGTCATATGCATACTTCCTGAAGCTCTTGCCTCTACAGTCTGAGAGCACACATGCAAGAGCTTGGAGCTAGGCAAAGAGAGCAGGGAGCAGGCCTTCCATCCTGTAACCAGTATGAGTGGTGGACAGTGGACCTCAGGTGGCTCTTCTGGGTCTGGTTCCTGCAAAGGGCACCATAGAGTAACAGAGGTCTCTGTACCACTAATGACACAACCTCTATATTCCTCACCATCTCTAAGGACAAGGGACAACAGGACATCTAGCCACTTGCCCTACTTGCCTGTCCAGGTAGGAGGGAGCCAGGCCCTCTCTCCATATACTGGTCAACAGAAGACATGGAGTCAGCTGTTGTGAACACTGCCCTGTGTCTCTCTACTTCACCTGCATATCACCTACATTCCTCTCAGCCTCATGCTATCCTATCTGCACACACACACACACACACACACACACACACACACACACACACACACACACACACACGACCACAGCAGCTTTCTGCAACATTGTGGCTGCACAGAATAAGGATCCTGGGAAGCGCCTGCCCCAGTGCTTGATAGAAGGATTGAAACTTCAAGACCTAGCTGGGTACAGTGGCTCATGCCAGTCTGTACTGCAGCAGCATGTGCTGTTGGCCCTGAAGACACCAGGATCACTTAAAACTTGGACTCTACCCAGCCATGATGAACAGTGTTCTCCCAGGTGCTGGGGTGGCCTGCCCACCCTGCCAACACTCTTGCAGACTCTCCAGTGACCCCCTGGAGAAGCTCACCCCACTCTTACTGAGTGACAGCCTGCTCCTCCTCCTGTCTCAGGACAAGGAGCCACGGCCTGCATTCTTCAATCCCCAAGGGCTACAGCTGCTGGTCCATGCAGGCTGATCATTCTCGTTCCTGCCTTTCCCCTGGGCGTCGTTGTGTGATTTCCTGCCTGTCTTTATTTATTCTTCCTTGGAAGGTCTCAGGAAGCAGCCAGGCAGTCTCAGCAGGGCGTTTGTCTTGGCTCAGGAGCTGAACCCACAAACCAGGGGCAATTCCACTGAGATGGGCAGGGGGTTGACTTAGCCACTGCCATTTCACCACTATGGTGAGGCGATCTGTCCCCATCTGCTGAGCAGCTTTCTGTGAACATAGGACATTGAGCCCTGCAGGCCAGGCCTATACTGTGTGTCCAGACAAAAGTCTAGCTTAGCCCTTGTAGACTCTCAGAAAGTCATAATCTGGGAACAGCTGGGGGCTCTGTTCTACCTTCCCACAAGGAATCTTCAGGCCATCAGCATGAGCTCCCCTAGGCCAAGGCTGTGTCTACAAGTCATTGTCTGCATTGACAAGAGTGGGTCTTTAGGGTGGCTCTGCCTCATGTGGTCCATAGGAGCTGAGTCTGGATGATCTAGACTAGTGACTGCCCCAAGTAGTCTGCATAGCGAGAAAAGGTGACCAAGTGGGTGTAGGTATCTAGCCAAAGGCTTCTCTGAGTGCAAGTGGAGCTTGGCTTTGTGAGCCAGGCCACTTTCTGGACAACTGGAGTAGGTTGAGCTGGCCAAGCTACTAACTGGTGGTGATGGCCAGTGCCAGCAGGTTTTGCAGTGACCAAGACTCAGTAGCTTAGAGAGATAGAAGCATGGTGCTCCTGGATTAACAGATGTAGACACATTGCTGGTGGATAAGCAGGACTCCTCTCTCCAATTTGCACCCCTTGCATCTATACTCCAGAGGCCTAGCTCCTCCTCCAGCTTCCATGCTCCCATGGTGACCACTGCTTTATCGCCATGACATGAGGGTGGCTGGGCTCAGGTTTGCCTTGGGACTGTTCAACAGCAGGCTCTGCTCTGACTAGTGGGAACAGCCTTTTCTGGCCCAACTCCGGCATTTCCCTGCTGCCTGCAGGGTTTTGAAGATACCACCTGATGTCACAGAGCGACTGCCACCTCAACCCATGTAATGATATAGTTGTCTGCAGAGAGTAGCTTGAGGTTGGTGTCACAGACACTGAATGGCAGAGACCGCAGCGCTCATTCCAGGGACTGTGCCCAGTGAGGGTCCTCAGTGGGGAGATGGCCAAGTCCTTGGTGGAGTGTCAGTAGTTCCACATCATAGGAGATAACATTCCACCCCACCCACCTTCCCAGCCCAAATGATACCTCTGAAATACTGATCACTTAAACAGTGAGCAAAACGAGCAAAAATGCTTGCCTGTGGTATAAAGATTAGGTAGCTGTCACTTGACTTCAGTTTTAAAAGGGACATAGTTTGAAAAAGTCTCCAGCCCCAGGTTCCTCCAGGGCTCGCTCATAGATCTTACTACAAATGAGAACCCAGGTTCTTGGACTGTTCTGAGTCAAGGGGCTGTGAGGGCCACAGCAGTGCCCTATCTGATCTGCAGAGACATGGTTGCTTTTTGAGCTGCCGTGTCCTGCAGCACCCCAGGTGAGCCAGGCAGTGCTGCTGCCCTTCACAAGGCTCTGCTTCCTGATTTTCCTTGCCTTCCTTTTAGGGCATACTGACTTTTTGTCCTGGTCTCATCCATCTGTCAAGCTCTGGTTCTGCATGCTGAGTGCGGAGCTGTAGGGTTGGCTCCTGGCTCCAGTGCTGTCCTGGCTCCACAAATCCCTGCAGTTCCTCGCTTCTGATGGGAGCTCTGAAGGCTAGCTCGCACTGAAGGGCTGTTTTCAACATGGCTCCTACTGAGGTCCCTCCACTGCTGAACAGGGCCCTGAGATCAAAATGTAAATCATTCCAACAGTGGGAAATGGGGCCACAGGGGACTATTTAGCCAAATGCTGAACCACCAAGTTCTGGGGCTACAGCATGCCACATCCTGGGGCTTTTACAGTCCTGGGGAGCAAGATCATCTTTGCTTTCCTTTCTTTTTTTTTTTTTTTTAAATCAGGGCACTGCAGGATATGCAGGTCTGGCCACCAGAGTCTTTAGAAATACTATGAAAGTCCAGCTCTCAGACCTCCCGTGGCCACCACAGATGCGGACAGAGCTTTTACTCACCACCTCCAGTTCACAGAAGAGCTGGATGGCTGCAGCTAACTCCCTGGCCCTTCAGAAGAGTGTGGATGCTTGGGACCAGAGCTGGCAAAGCCTGCCCTAGAATGGACTCTGTAGTAGGATGGGGAGCTACCCTGCCAGTTGGGGTACAAAGAAACCAGAGGGCTAAAGCCCAGTTTGCAAACAGCATGCCGCTGGGCTGGGGCTGGGTCTTGCATTCTGGGTGCCTTGGGCCTCAATGTGTTGGAGAGATGTCTGGGTTCCCCCTACCCAGGGAGGTCTGGGCTGTCATAGGGCAAGCTGTTTCTCTGAGATGAGGTACGAGCAGGAAAGCAGGCTTTGAGTAGCACCACAAGCTTTCACTTTCAGCGCTCATAGGGGCCTCACGTGGAAGGAAAGCGGGGTCTGGATGGCCAGGCGGGCCATTCCACCTCTTTGGTCCTGTGACCACCCAATGACCTAACCCTGCTGTTTACTGGTAAAGATGGCAGAGGCTAATGCTTCAGTGGGACATCTCTGCCTGCTGTGGTGTGAGTGAGTCACCAGGTACAAGACTGATGGGGCAAGCTGCCCCATGGCCAGATGGAGCCTGGCTGCAGCAAACAGACTTTTAAATAGTGTCTAGTAGCCATGTGTCCCTAGAGGGCCTGGTCTGGGGGTGACTGGTACCTGAAAGCTGTATTTACGATGTATATAATACAGGGTGGGTTCAAAGTGAGAATCCAGCAGAGTCATACATAGCCCTAAATGCTCCCCTTCAGTCTGAGGTACCTATACAAGGCAGACTCCCTGATGCTACTAGGTGAGGTAGGCTGAAACAGCCAATGCCATGCCATGCCATGCCATGCCATGCCAGAGTTGTAGCTCAATGCTGTGGGTGCCTGCTCCTACATCTCAACACTAGGGGCTGGGGAGGAAGGCAGACTCATCGGATAGCATGACCAGTTGTTGAACTAGGATCAGGAGGTCCCAGAAGGAAGGCTATAAAATTGGTGTCACTGTTTCCCCTACAGAGAATGGTCATGCAGTGAGATGCCATGGGGTAAAGTTTTTCGGGGTTCTGTAGGTTGTATGAAGGTGCATGGGAAAGACCACACAGTGGCGGCCATACAATGAAGTGGGGAGAAGCTGGTTGGATGAAGAGAGGACACCAGGCCGAATACCACTACTGGCACAGGGACAGTGACCATAACAGATGGCTAACTCGTGCTTGGTGGTCTCGGGAACGCCCTACCATCCAGCTTACATCTTAAGGAGTGCTGTCTCCCCACATACAGGTAAAAACCAAGGAGCTGCTTCATGACTCAAGGTTGTGGCCTGAGTGAGGTTAGAGCTTCCTTTGGAGTTCAACCAGATGCCAGGTTCCAAAGCTGGCCTGGTCTTTCCTCAAGTGGACTTTGTTTTGGGATAAAGCAAGGGACATGTTGATGTTCCAATGACCAGTGTGGGTGGAGGGATGTGTATGGAGATGTGACTGGATCAGACATGGGGTCCAGATTCAGCTCTCTTCCTTGGCTGGTGGTCAACCCTGTGCCCTTAGGGTATTTTGGGGATGTACCATCACCTGGCCAAGCATGTGGGATAGATACAAACAGACTTCAGGACCTGCTTCGTGCGGTGTCTGTCTGTTAGTCAAGGCGTAGGCTCCGTCCCCCCATCTACCAGCCAGGTCCTCAGCTGGCTCGCCTGCCCCTCACCTGGCTTCATAGTGCTCATGACAGTTCTGCAGCTCCTGAGCACTGCTTCGTAGATGGCCTTCTGGTCCTCTGTGAACTTGCCATTGGCAGGGAAGGAGCAGGTGATGTCAGAAGCAAAGCAGTAGTACTCTCCACCCATGTCGAACAGGCTGTGGGGACAGGGCACTGTGAGGCAGGTGGGCAGATGTCCAGAGGTGCCAACCCACACACCCCCTTCACTCTTTCTGCTGGGGCCTGGCTGTAGCAGAGAGCTGAGGTCACCTCATCAGATGTGACTGATGGTGGCACATGACTTTAATCCCAGCATCCAGGAGGCAAAGCAGGGAAGGATCCCAGAGTTCACTGCCAGCCTAGTCTGCAGAGCAAGTTCTACACAGGGGTGGGGGAAACAACTTTAAGCTCAGAGTTTGAAGCTAGCCTGGAAATTTTGTGAGACGCCCCCCCCCCCCATCTCAGAAAAAAGTAGAAAAAGCACGGGAAATATTGCTTAGTAGAATGTGCTAGCCGCTATAGCACACATGAGATCCTAGGCTCAGCCTCCAGAACCACAGAAGGAAAGAAAGATGGGAAGAGGAGAGTGAGGGAAAGAGCAAGGGAGGGCTGGCTCAGCCTGTCCATGGAAAGCTAAGGAAGAAGCATGGCCTTGGCAGCCTTAGCCGTGGGGACCTATTCAGAATAGCAGAGGACTCGCAGAAGGATGGCAAGGTCTCCAGATTCCCACATGCCAACTGCCTTCCATATGAGCTAGTCTCTAGAGCCTCTCTCAAGGTGGGGACCTTGCTTGTGCCCAGGATACATTTGCCATATTTGTCAGTGGGTTGAGCTGCACCAGCTTGGGAGGAACCAGCAAGTGGTTGGTGCCTCTGCTCTGCCTGGTATCATCCTTCCCCTGCTCAGATAGGACACATGTTTCACCAGTGCCCAAGAGAGGGGCACAGAGGAAGTGTCAGAGTAGCCCCCTAGTTAGCAATGGTTTCCTGGGGCCTGAATGGAAGGTGCTGCCACATGACCCCCGGGTGGGTGGCTGTGCAGGCTGAGATGGCAAAGAGGTCTTGCAGGAGAGGGAGCAGAGGCCCAGAGGGCCTGAGCCAGTGGAGGCTGGACAATGGTGGAAAACAGCCAGACCTGCTGGGTCAGGAGAATGGAGGTACCACTCTGGACACCGTGTGATGGCTCCTGGTACAGCAGAGCCCATCTAACAGGTCATGGGGTTCAACATTGTGGCCAGTCTCCCATGGCAAGGGTCACCTCAGAATGCCAGAGTGACTAAGGCAAAAGGATGTATATACAAGGTGCCCCTTCCCAACCCATCCCCCTGTAGCACTAACAGGCGGGTCATGACATTAATCCCAATGAAACTGGCTGAGGGTCCATGGCCCAGTCTTCCTGCATAAGTGGAGGCCAGCTCTGCTCAGTGTGGTGGTGGTATGGTAGTGGTGGGCATATCCAGCTGCAGCCACACACATGCCAGTCTGAGCCCGGGGCATATCTGGCTTCCTTTATGAGAGCCTCTCACCCAAATTCCACTCTAATGGTAACCACAAACATTCCAGAAGCTGCCTGCGTGCTAGTATTGAGAGACAGAGCAAGGGAGCGGGGTAGGTCCTTTGTCCTGCATGAAGAGCCTGGATTCCAGCCACATGGCTTACCAGACAGCACTGGCTACTGCATGCAGCTGATTTTAAAGAAAAATTCCTAATGCCCAGTATGCTTGGATGCCATACTAGAATCCAAAGTCCTCAATGAAGCACCTCTTAATCTCCTGACTCTTCTGGTTGCAAAACACCATAAACGGGGTCAACAGTACGGAAAGCAAAGCATAGATAATATCTCAGGTGATTCCTGGGGAGCCACCCTCCACCACTCCCCAGCATACTGAGAACTTTGACTTGGTCAAAGTCTGGGGAGGGGGACCCTGTGTAGTGTAGATTCAAGGCACCTGGGCCTCACTTCAGGAGGACCCACCCAACTTAGTTACAAGAGGGCCAGGAAACGAGGCACTGGAGACACACCCAGGCATCTGTTCCCTGGGGTGTACTGTGGCCCTTAGGGCCAGAAGCTGCCTGCAGGCTTACTCAGCCTCAGATGGAGGCCTGTGGACACAGACCTAGCAAAGCCCTCAGCTGAGGAAGGTGAACATCTCGGTTACCTTGTGTTGACTCAGCCAGTCAACTTTTGGGACCTCATTTCCCCATCTTTGGCATGGGACTGTGTCTCTTGCAAGCTGCAGGTATACTAGGACTCTTGGGCAGAGCAGGCTGCAGTGAGATACATGGGGTCCCAGTCTTGTGTTGCTGGAGGAAACAACACTTATATGTGGGCTTTTTGGATGACAAGGCTTCATGGTTTGATGGATTCAGAGCATCTGAAAATAAACTGCCTGGGCAGACAGGACAGGGCCAGCATGTGGGGACACTCATTCCTAGGAGGTGCCACATAAAGGGTGACCTGCAGTCGCCCCTGGGGAAGAAGAGTCTACTGGTGCTGGTCTAAAGGAAAAACAGAAATGAGCTATTTTTAAAAACCAGGAAGCTCACAAGATGACACGAAATGCTAGAGTCATCTAGAATGTGACAAACAAGATTCTCTTGGGCACGGCAGACTCAACTGAGCTCTCTAAACTTTCCCTAGAACAGAGGTAAGATGGCGGGTGCCTGATGTTTTCAGCTGGCCAGGCTTTCTCCTCCAGCTTCTAAAGACTTCAACATACTCACACACACTCTCTCTCTCTCCCTCTCTTTGTTAAATTCATCCACTTTCGGGAGAAGGAAGTGCACACCCAGCCAGCCAGCTCCATCCTGCCCAGTGATGCTTGGGCACGGGCTTGAGTCTATTTTTGTGTTCTCAGTTCCCCATATTTTCTGTCTTTTTTTCTGTTGTTGTTTATTGTTTTTAAATCCTCCCTCAGTGCTTTTCCATGCATAAGTGACTCCAATTCAAGCCATTTGGGATCCAGGGAAGAAAGCCATCACTTTTATAAATCACCTCCCTCCAGTGTTCTGTCTATTGCGCCTGCCCTTTCCATGCAGAACTATGATAGAGAATTCGGTCACTCTTGGCTCAATCGAGAATGCAAGATCTTCCTTTCCTGGCTGTGTAGGGACACCCACCAGGGACACCTCCATCACTAGCCGAGTGGGTCTGTGTGATAATCTGAGACATCTGGGAGATGACATGTCTTCAAGCAATGTGCTGGCGTCTCTTCCCCACATGTGTTCCTATGGCTATGGTTCTGGCTGGGATGAACGGTTCTGTCTTCTGCTGGCTCTTCATGGGGCAGTTCCAGGCCTGGGCTACCTGCCACCACTGGCCCACCCAGACCCTATCCAGGTCCTGCTTAACTCCCTTAGACCCTGTGCAGGGACCAGCCAGCCCACAGGCAGGAGGGCTCCAAGGGAAACTCGGCAATGTTTATACAAGGGCCACTTTGTACTCGGCTTATAGCTTCATTTTAACCTTAGTATGCAGCCCACACTCAGCTGCTTCTCACCCAAGACTGACATCTTACATGCACGTGTGTGAAGCATGCTTGCTTTGTGCAGACTTCTCAGTCTGCATCCCAGGCTGGAGGGAGAGAGGTGGGGTTCTGAACAGCAGAAAGTACTCATCTACCCAGTCCTCAGCAGGGGATAGAAAGGAAGGCAGCTGGTCACTTTGTCTCTGCAGCAGTGTATGTGCCCCAGGCTGGCCACGGTGGGCACCGGTCTCTCTGGTTCACAGGTCAGCTGCCCACCTCAAGCTCCCCTTCAGGCCTCTGTGCATGCCAGCCCTCAGGGATGGCTGGTGGTGGCAGCGGGCGGTGGTGGCGGCAGCGGCGGCGGTGGCAGCAGCAGCAGGAGGGCCATCCCTCAAATGCTCCCCTTGGTTACAGGTAGATCCATGGAGGGAACCTCTTCCTGTAGAGCCCCTGGGCCAGGTGCTCCTCAGGGACTAGGTAGGCAGGGATAGTCCCCCATGCCAGCAGCATGTCCCTATCCTCAAACCCCCAGTGTAGACTCGAATGAGAACAGTTCAATGCTGGGGTCCTCCTATATTTGCAGAGAACTAGCACTGCCCTCAAAGAGCTGTTGTAGTGATGTAGAGCACTGGTGCCAGGCCAAGACCCACGGAGAGCACCATACTGAGAGCACTCATCTGCTGCCTGCCTCAGCCCTGTGGGCCCAGGGTTGGGCACCAGGGCAGTAGCTGTTGTGGGTGGGGGAGGGGGAAGGAGGAGGCTAGCAGTCATTATCACGCAGACAGCACATGCTTCATTTCACTTTTTGGGTGACCAGTGTCTTGTGATGTCTGTGAGCACTGTCTAGACTAGCACTTTTTAACCATGGGCTGTGACGTCAATGGAGTGGGTGAGGCCACAAAACAGTGACAAACTAAACAGAAGGGACAGAAAGCAGGTGGGAAGGGCCTCTGCTTATGGTCAGGAGGCATATCTACAAATATGAGCCCTAGTTTGAAGGCTAACAGTTTTCTGGGATGGTACACCGAAGGCCTTGGCCAACTCATCCAGACAGACAAGGCCTTGTGTTTGCAGAACTCTCTCACCCAAAGGCTGGCTTATTTTCCCCCTAGGAAAAGCTTTGGGAGGGGCCCCCTAGTGGTCACCAAGCATCCCTTTGGAAATAACAAGGCTGGGGAGGGGATAGGGGTTGAGCCTGGCAGCAGGCAGCTAGCCCTGGATGACATTCTCTAAAGTCTACTGGAATACTAGGCACAGAGAAGATGAACCTTGGATTCACCACCACCACCACCACCACCACCACCACCACACCCTTTACTCCTAGCCTTCTGCAGCAGGGGAAGAACCCTGGGCACAGATTCATTCTGTCTGGGACCACAATTGGCAGTCTTAACACAACTAGAACAGGCACAATCATTTTATCCAATGCAGGGCTCAAGAGATGCAGGGTCTTGCTAAAGCCCTTGGTATCTGCAGCCCAGGGCTGAGAATTGGCTCGCCTGTGATGGCAATAGCAAGACAGCCAGGATGACACCCTGGCTCCAGCTGTGACCCAGATGGAGTGACAGTGGCACAGTTCTGGGGCCCTTAAGTACTAACTATCCTGGGATGAAACTACCCTCATTTCTCTGGGTTTTGATGACTTCTGGACATGGCCATTACCAGAGCAGGGAGACTGAGGAGGCCGGAGGCCACAGCAGGGATGGGTAGGGAGGAGGCACTGGCAGCTGCTCAGTGCAGAGCTAGGATAGCGTTCCTAGGCGGACTGCAGGCCCACCTCACACACCCCAGGTTAGCACAACAAAGCACAACCCAGAAGACCTGGCCAAGTCCTGAAGCTACACTGCCCTCTTCTGGCCAGTGTTGGAAAGCCCTGTACATCATCAGCCAGACCTGGACCACATGTGCTCTAAGGGTTTGGAGACAGGGCATGGCACCTCTTATAGGGTGGCAGCTAGCTGAGGAGACATGTCCCACCTGCTTCCTAAATCAGAGCCCCCACTGAGGAGACATTGTCTGCCGTTTGAGGTGAGCTTGCATAGGAGTCAGGAGAAGCAGGTGGGAGAGTCTTGTACAGGAGTGACTCAACCTGGGATTCCCTGCTTCCTGGTGGGTTTAGGTACTTTTGCTGTTAGCCAAGGTGCAGCCTTTGTCTGTGGACTTAGATGCCTATAGTCTGAGATGGCTGTGGGAGGGCTCAGAGGGGATCTGAGGACCACTCCTTACCCAGAGCCAGTGGGCCATAGCTCCTTCCCTTCTTCTCTAGGCCAGATGTGTTCGCACCCACTTGCCTGGAGCTAGATATAATGTGGAGCATCTTCTGTGGCCTCCCACTCAGGAAGGGCCTCCTGTGATCTTGTCAACACCATCATTTATATGAACAAGCTGGAAGCACCAACCAACAAGACTGCCACACTTGGCAAACTGGGTCATCAAAGCCCTGCCTGCTTGCCTTGAAAAAGAAAACAAAATGCAGCTGATGCTTCATGCAGGAGGTGACCTGACCAGCGGGTTCAGGGGGAACTCCAGGGACACAGCTGGAAGGTGCTCTGGGAGCCAACAGGAAAACTCGGAGAGGCTTAACAGCAGCCACAGGCCATGTACAGGCCCCATGCTCTGACTGAGCTGACAAGAGGCCCAGACTCTGAAGCCACACATATTCCCATGACTTCCCTAAGTCTACCCAACAGCTGGGCATGGGATCTGGCCCAGAGAAACAGGAAGAGACCTGGGAGCTACTGGCTGGGATGTGGGAAGGCCTGAAGCTCTTGGCTGACAAACTTGATCTGCAGCACAGACCAGCCCGGGCAACATCTAGACCTCACGCGTGATGACTGTGGCCCACAGCTAAGTGGCCTTAGCAGACACAGTGGTGCATGCCTGTAATCCGCGAGCACTTGGGAGGCCATGGCAGTGCAGAGGGGTCCTGGTATAAATTAAGGCCAGCCTGGGCTACAGTGTGAGACTCTAGTTAACTGTTAAAAAAATTGTTCAAATAAAGTAGGCCTAATTTGTGTTCTGCCCTGGCCCAGGGCTGGAAAATGCACTTCAGAGACACAGAGAGCAGGAAGAAGCTCAGCCTTCCTGGCTTTGCAGTTCTGCCTCAGCTTTCATGACTCTGAGCCCTTGGAGCCAGGTGATCTAGGATGCCACCTAGACAGATAGAGAACCTGAGGTGGGAGGGAGGAGCCTCTTGGCTCCTAGTGCACTTCTGTGGGAATATCCTGAGAAGCGTGGGTGCACTCGCTCCTGGACTGAAAGAGATTGAAGGGGCTGCCACTTAGCACCTCCCCTTCACAGCTCTGAGCCAGCTCCGACTCCCCAAAGAGCTCCATTACTGTTAACATAGCTTGTTTGTCAAAAGCTAGGTAGAACCCAGAGCCCATCCCTGTGCTTGGTGCCTGGAACACATGCCCTGTCCCAGGGGGCACTCAACTTTGGGACAGCCTCCAGTTTATACATATATTCTGGTCCCCTACCTTATGATGAAGTATCGTGGCTTTATGTTAGGATAACAGTGTGATTTATTATTTACCAAACGCGCTAGGTGCTTGGCAGATCAATTTCAATAAAACAATGGATTATAAATGCCGCCAGCAATCTGGCAGTAGCAGTAATCAACAAAACATGTTCTAAATGCTGCATAATAAATTGACTATAATAAACTCATAATGATTCCACTGGCTACATTTCAAAGTTAGCACTAGAAAAACAAAATCACCAATTTGAGTTTGGCATGAATGTCCCTGGGTTTCCTCAGATCACTCCTGTCCACAGCTGTATCAGGAGATGCAGGTGCCACATGCTGCCCTTGAGGGCTGAGGTCACAGCAGCTGGGCCATGTAGAAGTCCACAGTATGTAGGCTCTGGCTGGCCCCTGCCCGTCTCTGGGATTCCCAGAGGAATTCCCAGAAATACAGATAGGGCTGGCCTTCTTACAGGGCAAGAATCCCCTTTTGGACACATAAAGTAGAAAGTGGAGTAGCTGCTTCCTCTGGGGTGTGCTGGACTCAGGAAGAGTCAAATTCATGGCCAAGGTGGCCTCCAACTAGAGCTCCCCGGGGAAGGCAGGGACCTCAGCCTCTACCCCAGGAGTGGGTTCTAGCACCCTGTCCTCTGGTCCTAGCCACACAAGCCAGAGCCAGAGAGCATCAGAAAGCTCTTGGAAAAGCAGTGGGAATTTGTGGCCTGGCCCAAAGTGTCAGCTCCTTAGAGACAGAGGCAGGAGGATTGAAACGTCAAGTCCTGCCTACAAGACTTAGTAAGACTGTCCCAAAATAACAAGTGAGACGAGGGCTGGCAGGAGGTGTGGCCGAACACTAGAGGATTTGCCAGACGTGCTTAAGGCCCCAGGTACCAGGGGGTGCCATGAGGCCTGGGTGAGGTGGAGGAGGTCAGAGAGGGGAAGCTTGGGGCAATCACAGAGCCTGAAGAGACCAGGTGGCCTTGTCAATGCTGAGTCAAATCTGAGGCAGCCAACCCTGTCCCCAGTCCCTATGACCACGCATGTGCCCAGCACCCTGCTGTGTCTCAGCCACCCCAGCCCCAGACAGCACCCAGTTGAGCCTGCCGCCTGGAGGCAGCTCACACAGCTCTCAGGCCTAAACACAGGCCTATTCTGAGGCCCCGTGCAGACATCTGCTTTTGTGGACTTGTGCTGCTAGGCAAGCCAGGGAGACTCACACTGAGGTCCTGTTGTAGTCATGGAGGGGATGGGGTGGCTGGTGTCTAGGGTTCCTCAGGTCTCTCTTCCTGGCTCCCACTTGGCTTATTGGCTTGGGCCCCAGGAAGAGGTCTTTATCAGCCTACTTCTCATATACCCTTTCTGCCACTATCATGTTAAGTCCTGATGTATGTGTGTTATCTCCACTCATAGATATGTCAACTAAGGCAGAGAGAGAGAGAGAGAGACAAAGTTTCCCTTGCAGGAAGCTGGGCTTGAACTAGAATGTCTTGCTTGTGGGCAGACTAGCCAGTCATGTGCCAGCATGGACCCTGGGATTGAGTGCTTATCTCTCTCCTATTTGGTAGTCACTACTCAAAGCATGGAGTCTATCTCTGCAGCTCATTAGCTGTCTGTCCATGCACTGTGCTGCCCCTAGGTAGACATAGGCTCCCATGACCTGCAGCAGGGCCAAAGCCACACAGTGAACAGCTATCACAGGAAGCCAAGGCTGGAGGATGAGTGTAGCAAATGGTTGAGAAGGAAACTGATGGTTCAGCAGGGCACCCCCAGCCAACCTAAGAGTAGGCTGTGCCACTACTAAGGAGCCCAAACAACGTCTAAGAACCAGCCAGGCAGGGTGGTTTATGCCTGTAATCCCAGGACCTGGAGGTAGAGGCAGGAGGATTGCTAAGTTCTTAGCCAGCTCTAGCTAGACCTTCTATCAATAACATAAAACAAACCATAAACATACGTTTAAGAACCAGGCAGGACAGGAGCCCTTCTGGTCAGTTGATGCTCATAGCACATCTGATGGCTAAGGCAAGAGGTTGTATGGCTTGTGAGCAAGCTCCAGACTTCAAGGGCCCTTAGCAGCCTGGCATGGCTTGACCCAGCCCTGGTCACTGTCTGGTGGGGATCATGGAGTGACCATTAGGAACATCTTTAACAGGGAGTATGGATCCCTCCAAACCCGAGGATGGCAGTCCAGTATGCTCTGCCCACATCTGCCCTATGTGACCCTGTGCAGAATTGAGGGTATGGCAGAGCCGAAGCAATGGCTGTGTGTGGTGAGGAGCTGGTGGTCAAGGATAACAGGTTTTAGGGTGGGGAGTACCAAACATAGGGAACTTAATGGTTGGAAAGCACAGCTTGGAAGAAGCTGGGGGATAGTAAACCCCCCCCCCCCCGCTTCACAACTCCACAGGAAACTACTTGAAATCTTGTTGGCACTCTGCCTCATGATGTTTGTTTATAGGGTGCAGGTTTTAGGCCTGGAGAAGATGGCATTCAGGCTGACAGCTATAGCGGAGAAGTCTGGGCCCAAGGCTTTGCTGTAACTAACCCTCTTGGGACAGGGGTGCAGAGGCCTCTGGCTGACCCAGATGTGGAACATCTACTTTTGTACTGGCTAGTCACGTGCACAGTGGGGTGATGGCAGCTAGGCCTCACTTACCAAATATCTCCATCCTTGATCGTCCGGTCATTGGGGGCCCCAGCATGGCCATAGTGCAGCACAGCCGCATTCTCACCGCTGTAAAGAGCCATAGAAGGGAGTTAAGAGCTCACTGGTACCCAGCAGGCCCTGGAGGCTGGACCAGGCCCACAGCCAGGAGGAAAGGAACACGGTGTTCCTGTCTGACAGAAAGCTGGGAGCAGCTCCTTGGGTCTGACAGCTGCCTTCTGGGCTGAGGGTATAGGCAGTACAGGCAAAGATCAGAGGCTCACAGGCCTGGAGAAGGGCTGAAGGCAGGGAGGTCTTACAGGAAGGGTGCTGGCAGTCTCTGGAGCATCTTGGTCCTATCCAGGGCCAGTGGTTTCTTGTTCCCTGTTCCATGCAGCTACCCTAGAGAGCTACCCTTTAGGAAGAACTTACAAGTCTATCTGTGTGTGTGTATGTGTGTGTGTGTGTGGTGGGGCACCTGGGTGTAATATTTATGGCTCCATTCGGGAGTCTCAAGAATCATAAAAGTAGAAATAATGATTTTTCTCTCTCTCCACCAGAGAAGTGCATTTCCAAGGACTGAGATGCTCGGATGTATTATTCATGCGCAAGGATGCTCAGTCACATCAGCAAGAGTGCCAGCTTCTGTCCAGGCAGCACAGGGACCAGGCTGGAAGGACAGAGCTCCCACTGCATGTCCTCCCATGAGCCCTGGGCCCAAGACTTACCTGCAGCAGATACAGGTGTAAGAGGTGTGGCGCATGCCACCCCTAGAGTAACAATAATGCTGGAACAGGCTGTGGAGAGACAGAGAGAGACACATGTTGGGGCTGTTACTGGAGTCGATACAACCTTGCTCTTTGAATGCAGATCCCCTACATGGACCTGCTTCTGCCATACCCCCGAGCAGGCTGAAGTTCCCAATGAGTGTGAGTAGAGGCTGGCTCTGGGACACAGACCCTTGCTGGGGAACCTGACAGAGCTACACTGTCAGGACTCCTGGGCAAGCAGAACATTGGAGCTTGACCTTTGGGAGAAACGCTGGGATGAGGAACACACTTCTGTCACTCTGGAGGGGTCTCACTGTGAATCTGCGACTAGAGCACGGCTGAGGAGCAGCATGGCCCCGTGTGTTATCCTGGGCTGCCAACAGATGGGATAGCAGGGCTGGTGGGAGTGGGCAAGGCAGGGCAATCTCCAGGGAGGTGAGGAGGTTCCTGCTTGAGAAAGCAATAAGCCAGCTGGGCTTCAGGAAATACACCTTACACATGTAGGCCCAACAGCACAGGGTGAAAGGATGGATGGCCCTGACCCCAGTGCCAAGGTCTGCCTTTGCATTATAGTGTGCATAGTGACGAGGGAAGGAAGTGGTCCAGCCTTCTACAAAGCTCAGCAATAAGAACACATGTTGGGGGAGGAGCAGTGAGCTGCCTCCTCACACCGGGACCCCCTGGGCAGCCTAAGGAGGCTGTCCAGATGAGGATGGACTAGACCTGTCACATCAGAAGGCTGAACTCCCAGTGCACTCGGTGGCATACACCTGTAATCCCAGCCCCTGGGACACTGAGGCAGGAGGACTGCTAGGAGTTCAAAATAAGCTTGGGATACATGTCAAAATCCTATCTTCAAAAATCCAAAACCAACCAACCAAGAACAAACACAAGAAAGCTAGGGCCGGAGGGAGGACTCGGCCTGAGCAGCAAGCTCTGTTTTCACAGTGTAATTACAGCATCCAAAACTGTCTGAAACATCAGCTTTAGGAGACAGACACCTTCATCTGGCCTCCATGGGCATCAGGCATGCCTACGGTACACATACATACATGCAGGTGAGCAAAAAATTCATACACATACATACAAATAAAAATCACCTTCCTCTACCCCCTTGACAATTCCTTACTCTGAAGTCTTGGCTGGTCTAGAACTCTAGACCAGGCTGGGCTTGAACTCACAGAGATCTTCCCATCTCTACCTCCTGAGTGTTGAGACTAAAGGCAAACTCCACCAGCCTGACTTTTTTTTTTTTAAAGAAAGCTGAATCTTAGGGAGGCTGTACTGCCCAGAGCTTTGGAATGTCCCACCCTCAGGCCCTACCCCTCCCATATGCCTTGGACCTCAGCATTAGGCCACAGGTCCAGCCTCTGCAGAGTCTAGCTGCTAAGGGGATGAACATGGAGAGCTGCCTTCATTCCATCCCAGAGGATCCAGTATATTCTCCCTTCTGGTCCCCGACTCAACCCTGTCCCAACAAGCAAGCCAAGGTGGTCTTATCCTACCTACTGTCTCTTGCAGAGTGCCAAAGGCAGCCCACAGGCACACTGAGAGGCAGCCCATGGGCACACTGAGAGGCAGCCCACGGGCACACTGAGAGGCAGCTCACAGGCACACTGAGAGGCAGCTCACAGGCACACTGAGAGGCAGCCCACAGGCACACTGAGAGGCAGCTCACGGGCACACTGAGAGGCAGCCCTGCCTGCCCTGCACGTTCTAGGCTGTTTTGGAAAGTGTCTGCGTGGAGGAGTTTAATCTTCTAGGCACCGTAAACACAAATTATGTATAATTGTTATGATTGGGTATTAAGTAGTTGTTATGCAGAAATGGTTCCACTGGATTCGATCGGCTTTCAGACTTGCCTTGAAAACCCTCCCAGGATAATTGGGTGTCTTACAAGTGAAATGTTTCCTCAACACAAAGGATTTGAGGAGCTGTGGGAAGGTGGGGAAGACACTCTTTCCCTTAGCAGGTCCCATAGTCACAATGGGAGCATATAGGCCATGAGCAGTTAGACCTTAGCCAGAGAGGACTTTACCCGCCCGGGCAGTCGGCCTCTGGCTACAAATCTGTGATGAACAGCCTCAGAAATAACTCCCTCTCTGTCTGGCATGCCTCTAAGGCACCCATGGAGCTTCAGTGCTCCTCAGCTTCCAGGACTTGGTCCTTTTGCAAACATCTGGGGGTCACATGGCCATGTTCACAGGGGTGGAGACAGATGGCCTATACCTGACAACAGGTGCTACTGGGATTGTCTGGCTTCAGAAAGGATAGGCAGAGGGACAGCCATGCCCCTGGCATACATGTATGTGCAGCAAACATATTTCACCAGACAGAGCCTGGGGCCTAATCTCAGCAGAGACAACCAGCCTTCCTTGTATCCTTGGCTTCTGTGGAAGAGAAAGAGCAATGCCCAATGCAAGCTATGGGTTATAGTAGTGTCTAACAGATAGGCAAGGAAGACCCGGTGTTCAACGGTAAGCCTCAGCCCAACAGTGGCCATCTTCCAACCACATGACTCCACATTCCCACAAGATGGAGTTCCAGGAGGATCACCCCCACGCAGAGCATCCACCCTAAAGTGAGTCTGCTGATCTTCACACTGGACACCTGGTGGCTAGCTGCTGCTGGTATTTTGGGACATCTTCACACTGGAACCTTGGGAACATGGGGCCTGCTGGTGGACACAGGCTAGCAGAGAGTGAGTGGGCCTGAGGTAACCCACCCCACCCTGAGTCCAGTTCTCCACCTGCGGATCCCCCAAGATGAGAGGGATGCCGTCCAACCTTCCTGAGGTCACAGCCAGAGCTGTTTCCATTGCAAGCCTTTTCTGCTACAATGGGCTGATGGTCCCTGCACTGTGAGCCAAAACCAAGCCTTCCACCCTTAGGCTGCTCCAGTCAGCTCTTCTGTCATGGTCATAGGAAAGCAGCCAAGGCAAGATCCAGCCCTACACATGTGAGGCCAGCGCTCCACTACTTGGTGTTTGGATTTTTAATTTTTTTTCACACAGAAGAACAAGGACATATGGATGGTTTAGAGGTGATAATAAATAGACTAAGTGGCCACCACATTTTGTGCAGGCTTCTAGCCTGGGCTGTGGTGTGTCAAGGTGTCCAAGTTCTAAGGAAAGTGAGGGTGAGGCAGGGGCCTGGTGAGGTGATGAAGTGCTTGATCTGTAAGGGATAAGGGGATAAGTACAGAGGGGCAAATGCTTTGAACTGAGCCACAGTTGCCACGTGGAGCAATGCAAGGCTCTGTGCAGCTTGGTCTGAGCTCAGCAGGCAGAGCTGGGATGAGCAAGCACAGGCCAGGGAGCGGAGCAGTCTGACCCCCATTTCATATGCCAGGACACTTCAAAAAGGTCTCTCTGCAGCTTCATGGAAAATAGGTCAACTGTAAGGCAGAGAAGGAAGGGTCTGGCTAACTTAGCAATGGGAAGGCAACTGCTGAGGGGCCCAAGTCCGTGGTTGCAATTTGCTGCCCCTACGTTAGTGCAGCCTGGGGACCGGGAAGCACAGCTGAAGTGCCACGTGGGCACACGAGGGGCAGAGGCTTAGATCTGAAAGGTCGCCCACACATAGAGCTGGGCCTGCCTGGTGACGCACACACAGGCAGGGTGTGAAGCTACCAAGTAAGAGTGTGCAGCCGGAATACCTGCTGGGCTTTGCGGGGCACATGCATCTCAGGATTCAAACGCATGCTCATTTGCCCTGGTTTCCCTGTTTAAATGGGAATGATCTTTGGGGTTTAGAAACCCCCAAGCAGGATATAAACAAAATACTCAAACCTTTGGTGGTGATACTGGAGTTGTTAGCAGGAAAAACAGCAATCCAAACTGCATAGCCTTAAGAGTGCCAGCCAAGGCCGGGTGGTGGTGGCACATGCCTTTAATCCCAGCACTTGGGAGGCAGAGGCAGGTGGATTTTTGAGTTCGAGGCCAGCCTGGTCTACAAACTGAGTTCCAGGACAGCCAGGGCTATACAGAGAAACCCTGTCTCGAAACAAAACAAAACAAAACAAAACAAAACAAAACAAGAGTGCCAGCCAAGGACTAGATACAGCCATAGCATAGGCCCTATATACACATCTGTCACCCTCAGACCCCCAGCACATCACACACATCACACTCATACACCCCATACACACATGCACAGCACGGGCTTTTATACTAGTCATATACATGCCATACACAGTATTCACACATATCACATATGCCATAGACAAACCACAGTGTAGTTCTCACATATGCACATCACACACATATCACATGTATACAGTTTCTTGCTCATGACACACAAATACCCACCACACATGCTACACACATCATACTCTAGATACCACAAGAGTACGTGGCACAGACCATATACACACCTGTGATGCTCTCACACAATAAATACATATTAAACCCTACCACTATGAGCTCACAGATCTATCATGCCCTACCATTATACACTCAGCACACACACATCATGCCCCCCTCACTATAGACTTCACACTCCCATCATATACCCCTACAACCATTGTGAAATAACACACCCACCACACCCCACACCCACTATGAACTCACACACCCAAAATGACCAATGCATACAAAATTTTCATATACAACAAACAGCAGGTTGAGACCTTCCCCGATCCAAGGATTTCTAAAAACAATGCCTGAGACCTTAAACACATAGGGTATAAGTAATACCTAAAGGACAGCATGAAGCCGGGTAGTGGTGGCTTTAATTCTAGCACTTGAAAGGCAGAGGTAAGTGGATCTCTGTGAGTTCCAGGTCAGACTGGTCTACCAAGCAAACTCTAGGACAGCCAGTACTGTTACACAGAGAAACTCTGAAGGAAAAAAAAAAAGAACCCAAATGGACAGAATGGAAAGAACTGGAAACGACCAGTTCCCCCCATTAGAGGATGACAGACAGCACGACAGATCTGGGAAACCCGGTTTTTCTTCTGTAAATCTGTGATTTGCACACAGTACAGGGATGGTGCTAGATCCCACTGCTCTTCTAGAAGCAGTGAGAATGGGCACCATGGAGGTTTGAATGGGAATGCCCCTCACAGGCTCATACATAGATTTGAATGCTTCAGCATCAGGGAGTGGCACTATTTGAGAAGGATTGGGAGATGTGGCCTTGTTGGAGGAAGTGTGTCACTGGTGGGGGGCGGGGGGAGCCAGGCACAGACTCTCACTCCGCCTACAGATCAGGATGTAGCTCTCAGCTACTGCTCCGGTGCCTGCACACTGCCATGCTTCCCATGATAAGGGACCCTGTGAATCTCTGAAATAGTAAGCAAGTCCCAATTCAATGCTTTCTCTTGGGAGAGCTGCCTTTGCTGTGGTGTCTCTTCACAGCAGTAGGACAGTGATTAAGACAGGCACACTGACTAGGGTGCTGACAAAGGGACTTTCTGAAGTCAAAGGGGATGCCAATGTGCCAGCTACCCACCTGTCCACACCCCCCACTGCCTGGGCTCCTGAGCCTCTTGTCTGCTTGGCCATTCCTCCAGTACTCTTGCCATAATTTTTCCCAAGCCAGCCTCAGGTAAGAGTTGCGTTGTATCCAGGCATGAATGAGAGCCTAAGGTAACCCGGGAGAATCTGTGCAGTGAATAACAAGGTGGATGGAGTCACTACAGTGACAGAATGGACTCAGGGCCATTTGTCAGTGTCTGGAGATGACTAATGGGGCAAAACGCAGCAAATGCCCAGGCCCATGTCTGTACAGACTGTGTCCCCAGGGAGAGCATTCTGGGCTGCCTCTCTAGGCACGTGGCCCTGCTCCAGTTCTTGAATAGGATAAGCAGTCCTAAAAAAAAATGCACCAACTGATTAAGAGAACAGCAGAAGGCGTGCCCTAGTAGCAAAAGTCAGCTGAGGTTTTTTTTGTTTTGTTTTGTTTTGTTCTGTTTTGTTTTGTTTTTTCGAGACAGGGTTTCTCTGTATAGCCCTGGCTGTCCTGGAACTCACTCTGTAGACCAGGCTGGCCTCGAACTCAAAAATTCACCTGCCTCTGCCTCCCAAGTGCTGGGATTAAAGGCGTGTACCACCACTACCCGGCTTGTTTTGTTTTTTAACCAAGACTGGTAGCTCTTGAGGTTGGGTCCTTGGACATCAGCAGAGGCAGCTTAAGGAGGTATCTCTGCCTACACGACCCCCCCCCCCCCGGCTGGCATGAGAATGGTATGAGCAGGCTCCTGTGAGGGAAGCTAGCCGGGGAGATGAAGGCCACAAGGCCACGCAGAAGGGCTCGGAGAGTGAGTACTCTGGGCATTGGCTGTGGAGCCAAGTGGAGGAAAACTGTGTGGCCTGGGGAGTCCCCCACCCCAACCCCATGAACAACATGCACACACTGCCTCCTGGAACTCTGCTAAGTCCTGACTCAGACACTAAGCCCCGGATCTGCCACTTGTCACCTATGTGTGCCTGATGGGCCCCAGTCTCATTTGTGAAAAATGGGATAGTGGTATCCTACCTACTTCCTCTGAGTTTTTAGCTTAATCAGTAGAATACATGGATTTGTGATTGGCACACAGTGAGCACCATGTATACAACATGCTTGCCTACCTATTCAGAGGTATTAAGGGGAGCTCACAGGGTAGAACCCTCTCCTGAAAGAAATGGAAAGTCTGTGGGCATCTAGCACTGGGCTTTAAGAAACAGACCTGGGCACGTGCATGCACAGACAGACACTGGGACACCTGACCTGGTGTAATTTCCTGGGCCTCCTCTGCTCCCAGACCCCAGGTGAGGACAGACCTAGAGAAGGCTAGGGACAGACATGCCACCACCAAGGCTCTGTGTGTGTTTTTAAATGATCAAATGGGTTTCATAGCATATTGCTGAGAAGGGTCTGGCATAAAGCCTTAGGTTAAAGCTAGCAATGCATTATTAGTGAAACTGGCATTAGCCGAGGGCCTGACAGCATTACAGCACAGCCTGCACCAATGTGGCATCATTAGCCACGAGGCGAGCTGCAATAATCGTGGTGGCATCCTCGCTTTAGCAGTCTCTCCTGCATTCTGGTGCTCCCCAAAGTTCCACAGTCCGTCCTCCCACCAACCCTGCCCTAGTACTACTAGTCGAGAGGACTTGACTAGGGAGATGCCTTCCTAGCTTAACTTCACAAAGGTCCTGACAGTCTTACCACAGGGTGTGGGTAGGGTGTCTTGGGCCTGCATAGACCATCAGCCATTTGTCCTAACTTCTCTGCTCCTGATAGGTAGGGTAGCTCTGGGCATTGGCTACCTCTCTTGCTACTGTGACCAAACACCCCACAAGAAGCAGCAATAGGAAGGAAGAGCTTATTTTGCCTCAGGTGAGGGTGTAGCTCATCATGGTGGCAGCAGAGGTGTGAGCTAGCTCCTTCACAAATGGCCCGATCTTAGCATTGACCTGGCTTTTTTCTTTTTTCCATCTAGAACTCCAGCCCATGGGATAGTGCTATCCACAGACAGTCAGGATGGGTCTTCTTTCCTCTGATAACTGTCTCTGGAGAAACCCTCATAGACATTAACCCTGACACTTGCAATCTAAGGTCCTATCATGGAAGGATGGAGGCCAGTGGGTTCGGGCTTGGTGTCTGTAGAGTTTCAGATATGAATGCTTCCAAAGCCTCGGGCCCATCAGATGTGTGGGTTGGGATGGCACCTTTTGCAGATCCGTCCTGGGAAGACTGATTGAGATCATGCAGGGAAGGGCTTTGTGTTGCATAAATCCTGGTGGCAGAGGGTGCTATGATAACACCCTCTGCATCTGTGCACAGGGTCTGCAAGGACTTTCGGCTCCACCCAGCCCGGGGGAGAGGAGGCACCAGGTGGCTGGTGCAAAGCAGCAGCTGGTGCTCGGAGAAAGGATGCTGGGATACGGGAACCCCAGAGGACCAGAGGCAAGGGCAGCAGCGGAGTCTGCAGTGGTCATGGCGGCAGGCAGGAAGGTGAGCAGCGGCTGTGCAGCAGCTCTCCTCATGGAAAGGCCTTATCAAGGTACGGGATAATTAGCATTTTAATTGGATAATTGGGAATTCTAAATTGCCTATCTTCTATTAAGCATAACCGAGGACATAACATGACATTCAATTAACAAATCGTCCCCTTTATTCCTGACATGCTTGATTAAGCTGAGTTTCTGACTTTGTCCGTATCAGTTATTGGAAGAAGAAAAAAAATATGCCAAACTGAGCTCAACGTGTTTCTTTCATTTGTCAAAGCCCTGGCTGCAGGAGACTACTAAAATTCTCAATTCATTCATATTCTCTCTCTCTCTCTCTCTCTCTCTCTCTCTCTCTCTCTCACACACACACACACACACACACACACACAATCTTAGAAATTAAGACATTCTTAACTTTTAGACAAATTATGCACAGTGGGGGCTGAAGAGATGGCTCGACGGCTAGGCGCACTTGCTCTTCCAGAGAATGTGGGTTCAGTCCCCAGCACCCATGTGTCAGTTCACATCTGTAGCTCCATCCCAGGAGTATCTGAAGACTTCTTCTGGACTCCAGCATCTGGTCTACTTGCAATACATGCAGTGCAAACACCCATACACATAAACTAAAAATAAACCTCATTAAAACTTGTACACATTGTTTGCCATGGTGGCACACCTTCGCTCCTAGCACTCAAGAGGTTGAGACAGGCAGAGCTCTGTGAGTTCAAGGCCGGCCTGGTTACACAGAGAGCTCAGACTGACAAAAGCGTCACAGTGAGACTCTGTCAGCCCCCCCCCCCCCGCCCCCATCAGCCAGTGATAACCTCTATTAAATATCTGGAATATCCTTCTAGGCATTTTTAAAATGCATAAACACAGGTTTAAAAATATAATTAGCTGTCAAGTGTTTTACTGAAATATGACATCGATGCAGGCAGGATTCAGATCCTAAGGAGGCAGCATAATGAACTGGCACATGTAAGTGGCCCTCCCCGTCGTCAGCCCCTCTTGCCCACTCGTAGCCTGACTCCTGACACTGTAGATTGGGCTTGCTGGTTTTTGAGCTTGCCATAAGTAGGCACAGGCGGCATGTTCTCTTTAGTGTTTGGCGTCTCTACCACCCAGAGTCCTGAGTGTGAGATGTGTGGGTGGCGGGTGATCCTGTCTGTCTCTCTGTCTGCCTGTCTGTCTGTCCGTCACGCCTGCATTTTACTGCTGCTTTGGAATCACTGGAACTTAACCACGTGACAGAAGCACTATAAGTGCTGAAGGAGTTATTTTGGTTGCTTAGTCCCAGGACTGGGCCAGAACATCATGGTGGAGGTTGGCAGGAAGGGCTCAGGAGTATTTTCATTGTGGACAGGAAAGAGAATGAGCAAACAGGAAGAGGCCAGGGCAAGATGCTGCCCCAATGAGTACTTCCTCCAAGTCGGCCCCCATCCCATCTCTCACCACCTCCCACCAAAGCGACACATTATGACAGCATCAGGAGACTGGAGCACAGGATGGGACGGCGCCCTGGTGACCTGACTGTTTCTAGTCACACCATCACAGACAGACCTAGAGGTGGGCTTCACAGATCTGCAGCTTTGTTAATTCAACCCAGCTGACAGTCAAGCTTAACCACCAGAGGGCTAGAGACACAGCTCAGCAGGTGAAATTCCTTGCCATCCACAATCAGAAGACCTGAGTAGTATCCCAGAACCCACAGAAAAGCCGGAAATGTGCATAATCCCTGCACTCCTACAGGGAGACAGGATGTGGAGAAAGAACCCCAGGAAGCCCAAGGACCAGAGAGCCTACTGTGTACATCAGAAACAACAGGGACACTGTACCAGCATAGCTAGGACTGATATCCAAGGTTGTCCTCTGACCTATACACCTGAGGCATTGCACATGTATAGCAGCATCTACACGTAGGCATACATGCTGTTACCCATTACATACACACACACACACACACACACACACACACACACACACACACACACACTTTAAAAAGTAATCACTGGGGCCAGAGAGAAAGAGATGGCTCAGTGGTTAAGAGCACTGCATATTCTTGCATTATCTCTGGTTTTAGTTCTTCTTAGCACATACTAAAAACAACCGTCATGGTTAGGTCTCACAGGCTGAGTAGAGCCCATCGTATTTTTCCACTCTAGCATCGGGTCTTGAGGCTGCTCCCACGGCACAGCCATTACGAATGCTGCTACTGTAGAAGCCATCTGGTCTTTTGGGACCCTTGTACATGCTTCTCTGTTAAGCTGACATCTGGGAGTAGAGGCATGACGTCACAGGGTCCTGTGTGGGTTCAGCTCTAATAGAGAAAGAGTAAGAGGTTTTCCAAGTGGCCACATGCATGGAGCCTCTGATTTTTCTCCGACTTCCCACCTGTGCAGGGAGCTGATCTCATCCAGGCAGGTCCACAGACAAATAGCCTGCCTGGTCTGGCTGAGTACCCAAGGATTTCAAAACTCTGCTCCTTGTCAGGAATCCCATGTCTATGCCGGTTCCATTCTGAATGCTGCGTGCCCAGGACTGACCGTTTCTCCACAATGCCCTGCTTCTCCCCTGCAGGCACCTTCCCTTCTTGCCTGGTCACTGGTGACCTTCCTGCTCGGCTCCTTGAGGATATCACAGGACTCCAATGCTTAAACCCAACATTTACAGCCCACCTCAATGCCCTATTTGCTTTCATTTTCTTAGTTTTTCTCCTTGTTCCTGATACTGCCAGGCAACCTCATGCCTCTGCACCACTGGGCATGCCCACTGTTTCTGCAGAGAGCCCGCTCACTTAGAAATCCACGATGTGGATTCTTGCCTTCTCTAGGAATGATTTCTCTCTCTCTCTCTCTCTCTCTCTCTCTCTCTCTCTCTCTCTCTCTCTCTCTTATTTATTTATTTATTTATTTATTTACTTTTGGTTTTTCGAGACAGGGTTTCTCTGTGTAGCCCTGGCTGTCCTGGAACTCACTATGTAGACCAGGCTGGCCTCGAACTCAGAAATCCACCTGCCTCTGCCTCCCGAGTGCTGGGATTAAAGATTTTTAGCCGGGCGTGGTGGCGCACGCCTTTAATCCCAGCACTCGGGAGGCAGAGGCAGGCAGATTTTTGAGTTCGAGGCCAGCTTAGTCTACAAAGTAAGCTCCAGGACAGCCAGGGCTACACAGAGAAACCCTGTCTCGAAAAACCAAAAAAAAAAAAAAAAAAAAAAAAAAAAAAAAAAAAAAAAAAAAAAAAAAAAAAAAAAAAAAAAAAAAAAAAAAAAAAAAAAAAAAAAAAAAAAAAAAAAAAAAAAGAATATTTATTTTTATTTATATGAGTACACTGTAGCTGTCTTCAGACAACACCAGAAGAGTGCATCGGATCCTGTTACGGATGGTTGTGAGCAACCATGTAGTTGCTGGGGAATTGAACTCAGGACCTCTGAGTAGTTAGTGCTCTTAACTGCTGAGCCATCTCTCCAGCCCTCTAGGAATGATTTCTAATGACTCGTTCCCAGGGAGGCCAGTCCTGAGTCTGGGTAAAGAGTATCTTGTTTCTTCTTTAATCTTCACATACATACATCTACTTACCATTTGTCTGCCCATCCACCTACCCAACTATCCATCCATCCATCCATCCACCCACCTACCTACCCACCCACCTACCTACCCACCCACCCACCTACCCACCCAACCAACCATCCATCCATTCATCCATCCATCTATCCATCTACCCACCTACCCACCTACCCAACCACCCACCCACCTACCCAACCATCCATCCATCCATCTACCCACCTACCTACCCAACCATCCATCCATCCATCCATCCATCCAAACACCCACCCAACCACCCACCTACCCATCCATCCATCCATCCATCCATCCATCCATCCATCCATCCATCCATCCATCCTCCCTCATCTGCTATGGGCTGGGGTTTATGTTTTGTTCACTACAGTCTGACCCTATATAGTGCTTGGCACACATGATGTTTGGGCTACATTTCTGCAGAGTGACTGAATAACTAACTGTGAATAAGTAGAGCTGGCAGTATGCAGCTTATGATTTACATA